>NW_017558983.1:8973-111581 GCF_001854935.1 Bemisia tabaci
AAAAAAAAAAAAAAAAAAAAAAAAAAAAAAAAAAAAAAAAAAAAAAAGATTGTGCAACATCATCTTTTGCAATAAAATTGCGGAAATCGTGAAAAACTTAATTTTAGATGGTAATTTTTGTCTTAAATTTACAGTTTTTAGCGAGTAAAATAGAAACTATTAATGGATAATCGGGGTTTTCCTCCAAGACAAAAGAAGATGCACAATCTTAGCAACATTGCAATACTAGTGGTTCCTTTTTGCAAAATGCAATCCATATATACATGACTTTACTTTTCAAACCAATCCGATGCGTCCAAGGCTTTGTGTTATAGTTTTTAGTCTTAGTTGCCAGTTTTCTTGTGTTTTTAGTTGAATTATTCGAGCTATTTTTGTGTATAATTGTTGGTTTTAAACTGAGCCAGATATCATAGTTCCTAATTGCAAAATGGACCGCGTTTAGCAGAGAGGAACCAAGCCGCATCAGATATTGCTTTTAACTGGACAATTCAATTTTTTACAAGATAAAATTTGAACGGACTTGCAAGATAATTTTATGGAATTTGCTTTGTACCAGCATGCAGATTATTCACTGAAATTCGCGAAAAAATTCGCACGAGCATTTTCAGGTAAAACATAAAAGTCTCTTATTAAATTTGGTCATAGCTGACGTGGTTTGGTTCCTGGACCGATTGAAGCGGTCCAAATGGACTGTATTGCAATTTGGAACTATATATTCTGGCTCTTCTAGAATAACACTTTTGTGCATAGGGAAACTAATGGCACACACGTTGTTCTTAAACTGGGCCAGAGTTCATAATTCCAAATTGCAAAATTTAGTCCAATTCATATACTATAGTGATAAAATAATTATATTTCTACACTGTGTTGTGCTCCTTCCCTTATCGATGGCCGAAGTGTAAAACCACGTTTCTCCGTTTGCGAAGTTGTAAACTTCCTACCGTATTTTATAATTTCCTCGGAGAGCTATAGTCAACGTACCTTTGAAAACTTCTCAGATTTACTTCTCAGTTAGTAGAATATTCTTCATGAATTTCAAGCTTTCAAGTTTGCTTGTTTTTCTTCAATGAACTATAGAATAGGAGCGGAATATACAGGGTGTCCAGAAATTAATCTACTAACTTTCAGGATCGGTTTTTCGGCTCAAAATATGACTGTTTCCCCCTACACATTATGCCCGAAAACGCTTCATAAGCAGGGTCGGACTGGCTTGCATCTGAGGGCGTGGACCCTTGGCTAGTTAAAGGGGCGTAATGTGATATTTCCAGGTAGGGCATTCCCTACGTAGAGGGGGGCTCAGAAAATTTTGGCAGAGCAGCACAAGTTCTTACAGAGTAAAAATTGCAAAATTGAACGTATTGTAGCAGCCGACAGACTTCTGAAATTGAATAAAACAAACAAGACACTAGACGCATCTAAGCACCATTATTTCCAAAAGAACCGAGCCAAAGCTGCGGTTTACACGAGCTTAAGACGTAGGTCTGCAATTAAAGCCTTCCTAAAAAAGAATCAGACAAGAATCTGAAAAAAGAAAAAAGAACGAGTGTCAACACAGCCGAAGGTAGGAGAGATGTGTTCGGGCCTCTTTTTTAACTTTTCTCCCGAATCTGAGCGACACCTCATTTACAGTATATAGCAGCGAGAGCTCACGCCTCGCGTCATCGCGCCTTCAATTTTTCAGATGCAGCACGGACGTCCATCAAGTACGAATAGTTGTATCTCTGCGCCGTCGTGAACGAGCATCCTTTCCCTAGCTTTATTTCCATATTGTGTTTGTTTGCGTTTGTCTTATTCGTGATTGTGCTTCAAGCACTACGTGAGTAACACAGCCGAAGGTAGGAGAGATGTGTTCGGGCCTCTTTTTTAACTTTTCTCCCGAATCTGAGCGACACCTCATTGACAGCATACAGCAGAGCATCGAGAGCTCACGCCTCGCGTTATCGCGCCTTCAGTTTTTCAGATGCAGCACGGACGTCCATCAAGTACGAATAGTTGTATCCCTGCGCCGTCGTGAAAGCGCATCCTTTCCCTAGCATTATTTCCATATTGTGTTTGTTTCCGTTTTTCTTATTCGTAATGGTGCTTCGAACTAATAGAATAGAGCAGAACATTGCGAGTTCACGACTCACATAGAAAAAAATAGATGGTGCTGACGACAGAACCTTTTGTTCACACGGCTCCCGCAGTTTCTTTGTTACAGTCACTATAGCTTCCGTTATGAGGACAGAATACTCTGTTCCCACGACCAAACTTCTGTCCTCACAACAGAAAAATTCTGTAAGTGTAACAAAGAAACTGCGGGACCCGTGTGAACAAAAGGTTCTGTCGTCAGCACCATCTATTTTTTTCTTTGCACGCCATCGCGTCTTATATTTTTCGTATGCAATGTGGACATCCATCCTGCGCGAATAGTTGTATCGCGTTTGCACTTTAGATGTCTCTTATTTTTGAATTTAGAGATAAATTAAGGTTAAATTTGCCCAAGATATGCTTTGGCATGTCTAAATCAATTGTCATTTTGAAAAGGAAGAAATATATTTAAAGGTCTCTCAAGGGGTCTATAAAGTGTGCGTATGTCTAAAAATCGAACTGACCATCGCTTCTAAGGGAGTTACACATAGCCAATGAAGGACGGGGATGATAAAGTGCCTGTGTGTCAACAAAATGGTGAAAATTTCACAGAAAAGTGTTCACAATTCAGAAAGTAGTTTTTGGACACTTGTCCACCACTATCATGCGTGAAAGCACCTTTCTTTTCTCCTAACTCTCTCTTCTTCCGTTCATTTAAGAAAATTTCCGCATATATTTTCGCTCGTTATTTTTTTTCCCTTCTTATATTTTGCTATTTGTCAGAGGGGCGCGTTTTCGGCACACCAAGGGGGCGTATCTGCCAATGGCAGATTGGCTTTATGGCCAGTCCGAGCCTGTTCATAAGTCTGCTAGGCGCTTTCAAAATTGTCATTTTTTTATTTCAAATTGACGTAGCTCCTCGTTTTTGTCGTAAGTAGCTGAACTTTGTAGGGGGAAGGGGGGGTATTTTTTTTTAGCGTACTGTTATTTTTTCGTGTTTTCCAGGACATACGTCTTCGGATAATGACGTTTCCGAACTTTAAAATTGCAATACCTTTTTCTGTAGATAATAGTGATGGAAAAACGGATTGCGGCACGCGAAAGAGCCCGAAAAATCAGGTGGAGAAGGTATTCCATAATATTTTCCAGAGACGGAACGTGCTACAGAGCTTTGAAAAAGTCTCAGATTTTCGAAGCTCCTTGCTGGGTAGGCAATCTTCACTGCAAGGACTGTAAGAAAGCATAGAGCATGACAAAAGAAAAGTACAGCTCACTTAGGAAGCGTTTTCGGGCTTATGGGTACCTACACGGAAAAAAGTAATATTTTGAGCCAAAAAATCGATCCTGAAAGGTAAGTACGATAACCTCCGGACTCCCCACATGAAACATCGCAATGGAGATACATGGTTTCACTGGTTTCGCCCTTTGACCATAGATATTGACGCCGTTAGTCGGCACCCAAATATCTCGTTTGCGGTGTCTGAAAATCTCCTCTATGTTATTTTTTTTAAGGAAGAACATTAATTCCTTGAAGTTTTTGCAGAATTTTCTTCGCACAGAGAAGAAAAATCACGGTAGTTTTACAGAATTGCCGTTAAGTAGTTTTCCGTTTAAAAAATAAAGTATGACAGGAAGTTTGCGACGTTACAAACCGAGTTATGGGATTGCCGACTTACACCGTCGATATGTTGAAGGCAAATAGTCAAATCAGACATTCGGTTAAACGCCTTGACAAATAAATAAATATTTTTACTTACACTGAAATTCTGATTATTTTATTAACTGTAGACAAAATGATGCTCTGATCATGCGTGTGGGAACTGGGAAGGAATTCTCTGTAGAAATGCGCTTCATACAATGATAAACAAGTGTTTCCTAGTCCTGGATTGCACATTTATCTCAAAATACACAGCATTTAATAAAATAAACATATTTCACAATTTTGACAGCTGGAAAAATGTGAGGAGCGTTTTGAACGGGAAATGGAATACCTAACAGTCTGTAGGTGCTTTTATGAATTTTCACGCTTTAAATATTGGAACTTCGAGAGGTCTCTGCGAAAACATAAGAAACCTCGCAACCTCTGAAAATTTGACTATCTGCCTAGGCATTTGATAATTGCCTGATTTGACTATTTGCCTTCGACGGATATCACTGAAAAAAAAGCTCGGTAAATCCGAGCTAGTTAGGATCATATGGAACCACGATTTTGTTCGGTACACACGACCGAATTATTCGGTCTGCTCGGCCGAACTGTTCGGTCCACTGAACCGAACTGTAAGAATTTATTATGGTTCGGTCGCACAAACCGAACAATTTGGTTGAACAGACGGATAAATTCGGTTGTGTGTACCGAAAAAAACCTGGCTCCATATGATCCTAACTAGTTGGGATTTACCGAACTTTTTTTTCAGTATATCATCGGTGCCACGCTACCCTTTCCTCGGGTGCCTGTCGCGGTCTTCCTCCGCGGTTTACCCTCTCAGTCCGCACCAGACGCCACTGAGCGCCTCCGTCCACCGCGACTCCGCGAACCACTCCCAACCTGGCGCCGCGCCCTGCCGCCCTGCCGTCTACCAGCCATCCTGACGTGCCATGGAAAAACGCCGTATCATCATCCGAGAGTTGCCAAATTTTCTCCTGCCAAATATTTATTTTTCGGAGGAGTTATGAATGTTTTCTCCTGGAGGTTTCAGATTGTTTAGATTTAATTGCGAATGAAATTCTCTAAAAATTGGACGAAAAACTGTCACAGATTTGACTGCGAGTTGGTATTTTATGGGAGGGCAATTTGGCAACGTCTGAAGATCCGTGTGGCGTTCTCCTTTAAGAATCGGCCGCATTCTCTCCGGAGTCCTGACCTTTCTCATTCCATCCCAGCTTGCCCCTCTTGTCTTGACTGTCTAGTTTCTCTAGCTACAACGCTCGCTTGGCCACCGCACAGTGGATCGGGTCAATTAAAGAGGTCGGGCTTGAAATGTTTGACTAAAACTGCATATCGTCACCTTCCAGGCAAAGTATCACAAGCGCCATGCGACGTTTAAAAATTTCCGCCGCCATTTTATTTTTTTACAGAGAAATTGTTCAACGAAGCTGTCCGAAAATTTCACTGAATTTTCTTTGTGCTGCCGATAAAATTTAGTGAAATTTCCAAACAGATTCAACCAACAATTTCTCAGTAAAGAAATAAAATGGCGGAAATTTTTAAACGTCGCATGGCGCTTGTGATACTTTGCCTGGAAGGTGACGATATCTTGATGTTTATATAGTCACATTTTAAATTTCAAGGGGTGCCTCTGAAAGAAAATTTCACGAGGAAACCAACAGAACCACTTTTAGCACCTCTAAGTTCCGTACGATTGGATTTATGAGCTTTTAAAGTTTCCAAATTTTGTCCGAGCTCTCACATTGACTGGATCCATCGTGCGCCGGCTGGCCGACGCGACGGACAGTTTCTTGCCCATGTAAGTGCTTGTTCTCATCGCCAATGTATCATCCATAGCAAAAATACCTACCAATGAATACGATTTTTCACCATCAGAAAGTTCTTCATCATTATCCTGCTCCCACCGTCATAGATAGCAGTCACCCGACACAAGGATATATCTTTGTAATCCATGGTTCGTCGTCTAAAATTTAAAAGTTTTCAAAACTTGAAATCGGATTTTGAATTTACGGCGTGAGTTCCTCACGATAAATGAAACACATTCAATGAAACTTACCGTTTTCCTGGTGAACGATTTTTATGCTGCGCTAAGGGAAAACACCGTATGAGCCTGAGCCTCCAAGCGTTACCAATTTTCCTCGGACAAATTACGCATTTCCGGGAAAACTGGTGCACACCATTTTATCTCCTAATTTTTTCAGGAAATTTTGTTCGCAGTGTATTCTACAGTGTTTATTAAATATTTATGACAGTTGGTGACAGTCCTCGAAATAAATATTGTCTGAGAGGAAATACCTATGGCAAAATTCGAATGTGCTTGCGGCGTTCTTTCTTAGCACGGCAGTATTAATAGCAGTATTAATCTTGATATTGGAATTTCATCGTGTCTCAATTCCACGTATCTTCTTCAATTCTTTTGAAATGGTTCAACCTTCTGGAGGAAATTACCGCCAATGTAACTTATTTCAGAAGACGATTTTTGTTCCTTTCAACTACGTACCACGAAGGAAGGATTTCCGTTTAAAAAAAACGTTAGAGTTTATGCTCTCCTCTTGTGTCGGAAAATGTCTAAAGTATTCCGCATTTCAACTTGCGAGTAGCTTATGTACAAGCTCGTGTCAAATTAAGCCGTAGAATTGCGTTATACACAATCCGGTTAAGGCCTAAATACACACGGCGATTAATCGCCGCGTGGCCTAGGATGCAATTATTCGTGTTCATCGGATGTCCTGGTTGCATATTCTAAAAATTGAAGGCGATTTTCTTTCGCCCTCATTAGTAATTCATGTCTTTTTACGTTATTGGCAGCCGTGAGTCTGTTGAAGGAAGACTACAGGGTACTTTTTGAGATGAGCTGGACGTATTTCTGCCAAACGGAGCTACGTGCATTAAGACATGAGCCCTGAGACCTTTAAGAGTATATGCATAATAGGGCTCACGTCATAATGCACATAGTACGGTTGGCAGAAATACGCCCAACTGAGAGTGGGGACTGAACCGGGAGAGGTATACTGCCGTGCTAAGGAAGAACGCCGTATGAACATTCGAGAGTTGCCAAATTTCCTCCGATATAAGATTAATTTTTGCGGGAAGTTATGGATATTTTTCTTTGAAATTTTCAGGGACTTTAGGTGAAATTGCGAAGAAAATTATCTGAAAAATTGGAAGGAAAATATTCATAAGTTTACCAGGAAATTCGTGTTTTATCAAGGGAAATTTGGCAACGCTTGAAGGCTCATACGGCGTTTTTCCTTAGCACGGCAGTATATGAACACGTATGGGCTGTTTTAGGTTGAGCTCTTGGCCTTTGCTATTTGGCCGAATGCATTTTACAAAAAATATAAAGTTATGGTATCTTTCGAGCATCGCACGTAGGAAGAGAAAAAACACGTGAATATCAATCAGCAACGTCGAATTACTTAACTTCAGATTTACAGAAATTAAGTTTTTTCTTTGATATACAGTCATACAATAACATTAATAAATGTAACTTAAAGTGAGATAATTTTTGAAAAATTATTATTTTCTTTACAACTGATGATTTTTTAAACTTTAATTATGGCATCTTCCTGCAGTTTTACGTGGAATTTTAAAGAAAGAACAAGTGAAAAAATATTTCAATTTGAACTTAGTACATGGGTAATTCACTAAATTTAAGCCTCTCGAATTTCAAAATCCAGATATCTTGTGTTATCAACATAGGTCATTAAAGTGCGTGAAATTCTAGAAAGGAAACGTGTACAGAAATCAAATAATTCAGATCTTGTATACAAAAAAAAGTATAGAATTCAATTGGGAAGGAAAATTCTGATACTCGTGCGTGTATTTGCACATTTTGATGTGTCTCGTATTTGAAATTTTTCTGAAATCCCAGGAGCTTTTAAGGCGTCTTTAAATTTGATTGACACTAAATTTGTATAATATTTGAATAATGGTTTTCCTGTTCCTTATAGCTTATATTGAGGAAATGGTCACGTATCAGCGTAAGGTTGAACAACTGCTCCCTCGAATAAATGCGTAATCTCTGAAGTAGTGTCAACTTGAACTTTATAGTAAAATGGCCGGTCAACAATGAATTTTAGCGGATCCTTTGGCTCAATATACGCCGACAGTGCCACTCCGAAGAATGCTGAAAACCAAACAGAAAATTTGGTGAGTCAAATCCAAACGCAGCTCCTTGACGTCAGATTCCACCTCAATAATGATTATAAAAATAAATCGATGGAGAAATTAGAAATAGTTGTTTCTTGATGGCAATTTTTGGAAATTTCTACTTTGTCATTAAAAGAGCGACGCCAAAAACGACCGGTTTTTTTGTCACAATTTGGGTCAGCGGGGATTTTTCTGAAACCGGGCCCAAACGATACCTTATGATACCTTAAAACTTTGGTAAAAATTTTAGCTTGAGTATACGCACGGTTTTTGAGAAAATGGGGGGCAAAGTTGTCAAATCGCCATCATTCTTGACAGCATTTTTACGGCAAAAAGACGGGAAAAAAGGACGAAACAGTTACACCTTTGGCGGGTTTTGGCTGAGCCCCTGTGCATATAGCTGTGTTCGCAGTTCCAAAAATTTCGATCGTACAGTGGTCCAAAATGTGGAGAAATCGTGGACAACTCAGGATTCTTTGTCAAATTTTTAAAAATGGAAGTAAAATTGTCGGTTTCCTGCAGTTTTCATGGCTATCAATGTTCTTATCGGTCCTCAATGCATCATAAGGTTGTATCATAAGGTATCGTTTGGGCTCGGTGTCAGAAAAATCCCCGCTGACCCAAATTGTGACCTCTTTTCAACCAGTAGCCGATGGATATTTTTTTTGCATAGGTACAGTTTCCACAGGGTAAAATCGAAAAATCGAGGGGTCTAGGTCTTGCAAAATATTACTGGATAATACAGATATTATTGATAATTAAGTTAGTAATGATTGGATCGCATTTAGCAAAACGGAGCTACCGCGATGAAAGTGCTGTAAACATTTTAATTCTTCGTAATTATCTAAAAAATCTCCCAGAATAGCAAATAGTTTTGATTCCTCACTAAAAAAATTGTTAATTATTAATTATGTAAACTTTAATCCTGAACATACATGCATCGACGGTGAAACATCTGAACCACGCATCTCGTTTGCGGTGTTTGAAAGTCTACGCACCTATTTTATTTTTTTAAAGGAGAATAAATCAACATCATTGCTTGTGGTTTTTTCAGAATTTGATTTTCTTGGAGAGGAAAAATTATGGGAGTTTTTAAAGATTGACGTTGAGTAGCTCTCCATTTGAAAAATATAGTATGACAGGAAGTCTGCAACGTCGCAAACTGAGATACATGGTTTGGAAGTCTCACCCTCTCACCGTTAATTTGGTCGTATTTCTATGAAACAGAACTATGTGGAGGTGAGAAATATGGGGTGTGCTCTAGAGAGTGGGATAAGAAACAATGCGGTCAGTGGGCGTGATTCTTTTTGAAGAATTGGAAAAGCGGGGCTTAAAATTCAGCGAACAGAACTATGTGCCAACTGAGTGCGGGATATATGAGCCGCGGGGACGGCACGAGAGAGTTGTGTACAGGGCTCATGAGTTAATGACCACTACGAGGAGCCGCGATGACGTCATCCATCTCCGCTGACGTCACTGGCGCTTTATTAATCTCAATCACTCTTACGGCCAGAGAACTGACGAGCACACCCCATATTTCTCACCTCCACATAAATCTGTTTGATAGAAATACGTCCATTTAATCTTTTGAAAGTATATAGAAAGAAGAAGGAGGGAGGAAGTAAGGTTTTGAGATGTGAAAGTTCGAATTATAAAATATTTCACTCTCACGACGCTTAAGGCTGAAAAATATAATTTTCTGCTTATATTATGCTTTATCATTTATTTATTTATTGTTTTTAATAAACTACCTCATGACTTAAAATTTTACATCCGACAGAATTACGACTAAATTTGTCAAAGTTTTAAATGGTGGGGTTTTTCACTGCACCCTCAAACAAATGAACATGTCCTGAGCCAACACCAGCCTGAATCGCGTAGTAGAATGGGCGGTCAGCTATAAATAATTTTGGTTCGTCAAAATGTTGCGTGAAGCTTGTGACCCCAAACACAAGGGCTGAAATTAAAAGAGCATAGTACTTAAGCTGTGGCTTCAAAACAATTTTAACCGCAAAATATGTCTAATAGTTGACATTATTTTGCAACAAGGAACTACTATTTCTACACTGAAAAAAAAGTATGGTGACATTTATTATGAGTCTACTTGATTTTTTACACAGTGATACTATTTAGTGGAAATAACCAGAATTATAGTAGTATTCGCCAGAACTCTGGTGATTCTTACCATAGTATGGTAAATGCCACCATAGAGTCTGGTGTTTATTACCATATTCGTATCACTGTGTCAGAGATGGTAAAATCTACCGGCATATTTTTTTCAGTGTAGCTCTCGGTAGAAACAACGAATATGCAAGCAGTTTCTCTATGCAGATAAATGTTTTTTATTTATGAGCCATAAATAGTTAGTTCTCTATTGCAAGGTGTAGTCCAAGATCTTCACGATGCAGAAATCTTCATTCCGCTTCATTGCAAGAGATACAAGTCCGCTCTGAGAAAATGTGCGAAGTTTTGAATTGAGTAGTTGAACTGATAATTGCAATGAAATCATGATCACCATGCTTTTCAGATGGAGATACAATTTTGACAACTGAATCAAGGATGTCTAAAGTGTTTTTTTTTTTCTTTTTTTCTTTGTGCTTTATTTAGTTGCCATTAAAAATATAATGATATGGCAGGATGGAATAATTAGCTGCATACCTAAATCAAATTAAGACCCAAAATTAGACACACATAATTACTTCTAATTGTTAATTTTTTAGTTACTTTTGTTAATAGAAGCTCAGTTAGGAAGTTATAAGGACTTGTAAGAGGACTTGCGGCAGTCGAAATTCGGTCCAACAAAAACGATAATATACAATAAAAAAAAATTAACCAAAGTAAGAATATCCCTACGAAAAATTAAGATCCTTTTTTTGCGAACATTTCGTCTGATGTTGGGAAAATTTTGGATCGAATATTTACCCAGGAATTAATTTTTTGACGAGATCAACGGAGAAACTAACATACTCTACCTTAATAGAAATTAAGGTGGTAAACTATTGCTGGGTACACACTATTTTTCGGGGAAACCAAAGCCAAAAAGTTCAAAAGTGTTAATTAAAGTAAAAAAATTAAGCCTTAATGATCATCAGTACTCTCAATGGTATAATGAATACCTAATTGAGTATGCACTCTCCTCCCTTAACCTTGTACTGATACTCAGTGCAGCTCAAATTTTTTACTCTAATTGAAATTTTTGAATTTTTAAGTCTTACTTACTTCTCCCGAAAAATACAGTGTAAACCCGGCATTATATTACCACCTTGTTACATACAGTTCGGACCACATTTTCTAATGTCTCTTTCTTGTAGCAATTGAGTAATTACCAATGTAAAGTCTTATGTCATTAAATTAAGGCGAAACAGAGGCCGATAAGTGATAACTGGTCCTCAAGCTCAATATTTTTCTCATCCTCTTGGCTTATATTTACAACTTCAGAATTGAACTAATCTTTCTGACGACAGAATTTCCTTCGCGAATGAAAAGAGTCAGGAATGTGAGAGGAGGTTATCACACTTAGAATGCACCCTACAAGTTCACGATCACAGTCTTCGATTCAAATTTATTTGAGATACAAGAATCAGTGATTGGGCTCGCTGACGACGCCTTGAAATAAAAATGTTCGAGGCACTTCCGATGAGTTCCTGCTTTTGTTCCAGTTGATACCAAGCGCATAGTAAAACGGTCGATCAACTTCGAATCGTTTCTCCACAGGTTCTAGGGCTTTGACCGATTTGACCGTGATACGCATGGCTGAAAAAAACCACACAAAAGTTTGCGTAAATTTTCACTTTGTTCACCTCTGCCCAACGCGGGTCTTTTGGACCTTGCTATGATTGGATGGAACTAAGGAATGAGGTCATTCCTGCATGGGGCGTTTTGGGAGAACAAAAAACTTTGTCCCTCTGACGTTAGGGCGTATCTCAATTTTCACGAGAACCCTGCGGCCGATTATTGAAATTGATAGACAAAGCATTAGACAAAGAAGGCAAAAAGGATATGGAGGGATCCTATTGATAGAAACGGGTGGTTGCAATGGACAAAGGACGTAGGTAAGAGACTAACTCTGCCGTGCTAAGGAAAAACGCCGTATGAGCCTTCAGGCGTTGCTAAATTTCCTCAGGCAAATCACTAATTTATTGGAACATTTTTGAATATTTTTCTATCAATTTCTCAGATAATTTTGTTTGTAATTTGATCTAAAGTGCCTGCAATTTTCAAAGGAAAAAATGTACAATTTTCCTCAAAAATAAACATTTTATCGAAGGAAATTTGGTAACGATCGAATGCTCATACGGCGTTCTTCCTTAACGGCAACCCACGAGAGACCCGATCCCACATAGCACAGAATCTTATGTCAATACTGATACATATTGTTGGATGTTGACATGATATCATCAACACTAATGCAGTATGATATTAAGATTGTCGGTTAAAAGGTATACCGCGTCAGCATGAATATAACACTGATACCTTCAATATATCAAACAACAGTATTGAGTCAATGCTGACGAGGTAAAAAAAAAATAACACGAAAAGAAATTAACACGAAAAAATGAAAAAAATATAGGACTTTTAAGAGAAAGAAGCCTAAGAAAACACGGTGTTAATCAAAGTTATGATGAAAGTCGAGCCGCGCACTGATGCTATGCATGCTTTAACAGCCCTAACAAGCGTGATTTTAACCCGGAACACCATCAGCTCCTTGTGGCTCAATGGCAGAATACTGGGCTAGGAATTCCGCGGTTCGGGTTCAAATCCACCTGAGGGCGTCCGGGTATCTTACGCTACTAAACGTCGCAGGACATCAAGTAAGTGGTTTATAATATTCAATACTTGTATACTTGTGTAATTCATGTTTCAAATGTAATACATGTGTAGTACTATGAAAATGACGGTCATCGTCTGAACTTTCATATCTACTTGACAGAGTGCGCTGAGTGTACAGACGTGTCATTGTTAAGGTAGTAACGCATACATATTGTCGGTGTCCTGCAGTGTTCTGATGACCTTGTCATAACCCTGATTTCCATATGAAATCAACCTTTTCGGCCAATACTGTAACAATATTTTGACAGCTCCAAATCAGTAACTAATAAATACTGGCATAGTCTTGATATAATATTAAATCAGGATACATCAGCATTTTATAAATACTGACACTACTGACGTGTCAGTACTATTGTAGTATTATATCAATATTCTGTGCTATGTGGGATAGTTAGTCCATCATTTCCCCCTTAGGGGGGGAAATCCCCCCATCTCAAAAAATAGGATCGCTCTATACTCCCTATGTCTTCTTTGTCTATAGCTTTGTCTATCAATTTTAGTAATCGGCCCGCAGTTTTACATATAAATCGATGCTTTCTGGAGCTCATGCGGAAATTAGGGTATGCGTCCTTGCGCCACAGGGATGACGATAAATTCGATATAGAGCTCCCAAAGTCGCATGGGGCGGAATTAGAGATCGGTAGGCGAAGAGGAGAGAAGAGCAACAACAACAACAATCGAAACAAGAAAAAGATCAAGAAGAAATAAGGAGAATGTTAAGACGATAGAAAAGAAGGAGAGAAATTATAAGAGGACGATAAATAAAAATTATATACGAATCTCTCTCATTTTTTTCTCCTTATTCGTCTCCCTCCCTTTCTCTACCGATTCTTCTTTATCACCTTCTTTCTTTTCTTTTTTTCTCCATTTCTTTGCACCTTCTTCTTCTTGATCCTCTTTGTAAAGCTGTAAATGGCCAAAGTCGCCAAGGCACCTCTTAAAACCTCTGTAATTTAAACAAGAGCTGCTATACTTATCTCCCTTCTTCTTCTTCTTCTTTTTCTCTCGATTTCTTATACACCTTCATCGGAACATGTTAGCATTCATAGGATTCAAGCCTGTCGGACTAGAGTTGAAACTGTTGGTCTTATTTTATTTCATTTCTGCTGATTTGTTATAGCAGCTGAGTTTGAATTATATTCCCAAAAATTAAACATTTTAAAGGAATGTCAAGTTTTTGCAAGTGGGCGTAGTGTATATCAAAAAGGCCAAAACCCCTAGAATGCCTGTAAAATACATGCGTTTGGCGTGCTCAAAGCTATAAGCTTTATCCCGGATAAAGGAACAAGAGAATCACCACGTATACTTAAAAAAAGGAGCCCCTCTCTTGAAGATTCGGAGCGGTGAATTGCATAAAATCCCATCTTGAATTTGGACTGCATTTTGCAAAAAGGAATCAAGAGCATTCCGATTTCGCTAAAAATGTGCAATTTTCGTTACCTTGCACATATAAACCGATCACCTGAACAATTATTATCTTTACTCCCAATAATCTATGAATTCAAGACGAAAATTATACCTTCGTACATGTAAGTTTTTCCATGATTTTAGTCACTTCTTGCAAATAATGTAAGTTGCACAATCCCAGCAACATTGGAATGTTCTTGTTTCCTTTTATTGGAAAATGCGATCCAATTAACTTCAGGCAAGAGTGACCGTGCGTGTTACGAGGTAAAATCATTTCATAATTGTAGTGGTGCACGAAATAATAAAAATGAGAAGTCGGCACCCACATGGTTTCTGAGGGGATCTTTTCAATGGAGATAATGAAAGGGTTGGTATCGTTATAAAACTCTGCAGTGGTAAATATAATGCATGAGCATGATGAATGCTGCAAAGGCTTTGATGACCTTCACCAAAATTTCTCGTTTACAATTTTCCATTGAGCGGAACTATGCGTGTAACATAGTTCCTTTCAGCATAAATACGTCCATTTGATCCTTGATTCAGTGTTATTTTTCTTGGAGACTTTAACGCATGATAGGAAAGGGAGACAAGCGCCCCGTAGCACAATGAAACGAGTCTTTGAAGCAGTCGGACATGACATTTTTGACATAAATTGTAAAATTTTACGTTCATCTCGTCACAATTTCAATCTGGAGGAGTGCTTCCTTTAGAGAATTTCACGAGAAAACCAATGAAACTACTTTTAAAACATCAATATTTTAAATTCATGGAGATATATACGTTTTTAAAGTTGTTAAATCATGTGTCCGACCTCTTCGATTTAGGTTGAGATATTAGCTCGGGTACTTAATTTAGGATAAAGTTTTGAGATTCATTCTTACTCGTCATTTTATGCGACAGTTTCATATTTGAATTGAGAATAAATAATGTATTGAAAAAAAAATGGCAAGAACTATCTATTACTTAAGCGCCTCATGCAAAGCCAAAATAGCTGTCCATTTTTCGGATGAATTGAAAATGTTTGAAAAAAGAGAGGTAACTGTGAAAGCGGCTGGGAACTCTTTAAGGAGAAAATAATCATAATTTTACTTTAAATTTTGTATGATTAGAGCATGAAAATAAATTAAGTAATTTAAGGTAAATTTTAATCGGGAGCCATAAATCAAAGGTTAGGTATCCTTAATGCTTCTATCCTAACCCCTGAGAGCTTTTGACAGTTTTCCTCTTCACAAGATACTTGGAAAAATCTTAAAAAGGTACGCTTAAAATCTTATCTACAACTCTTGGTTCTTTTGATATACAAAAGGAAGCTTAAGAAATAAAATTTGAGAACACTTCGCTTTATTAAAGAAAAATTAGATTCCAGGAAGCTTTTACATAAAACTTTAGTCTTAATTTGCCATTTAATGTGTACATGCTCTAATAGGTGTATATAATCTCGAGACCTTTAGATGATAGGCTTTTTCACGACGCCTTGGAACAAATGAGCCTTTTCTGAGCCGACATCGGCCAAAATTGCATAGTAGAACGGGTGGACAACCTTGAATAATTTTAGTTCATCATAATGTTCTATCCCACTATAGAGCTGCATCTCAATGGCTGAAATTAAATACAGAAAATTCAACAGCAGTTTAAGTACAATTGTGTTGAGTATTTCAGTTTTGAAATTTGATATACGCGTTCTTCCCTTGCGGAGGAACAGTAGGTACTACGATATGCCGATATTTCACAACAGTTCTTTAAGGCGAATGCGTTGTGTCTGCCTCAGAATTTTCATGGTCAACTAATTATTTATGAGTTATTTGTTCTCTCGATTCTCTTGGAAAACATAAATAAAGGTAGGAAATTTTCTTCTGAATTTGATAGCATGATTTATTTGAAAACATTAGGTATTTAGGAACTTTTACACAATAAAAGCCTAGGTTTTTTTTTTACAATCAACTATTTAAGGATTTATAGTACATAAACTCGAGACCTCTACAGAATTAGTTTTCTCACAGCGCCTTGGAACAATTGAGCTTTTTCTGAACCAACGGAGGCCAAAATTGAAAAATAAAAAGGGCGCTCAGCAATGAAAGATTTTGGTTCGTCATGATATACCATCAGACTGTCGAGCACTATTTCAAAGTCTGTAATTAAAAGAGAGAGGAAAATTCAAAAGCCATTTTATTTTTAAGTGTAACTGCGTATTTCACTCTAAATTTACAATACACTCCGCGTGTTGGGTTATAATCGGAGACCAATTATTGCAGCACAATCTTTTTCGATTTCAACCAGAGCAATTTGATTCACACAGTTCTATTCTTTATTCAAACAAAAATGGCTAAGCCTTTAACAATATTCACAGGTATTCTATCAACAATAGGTATTCTGAGGTTCAATAATTTATAACTAAAAGGTCTCTAGATTGTGGGATTTATAACTGCGCCTTGAAACAAATGAGCCTTTTCTGAACCAATAGAGATAAGAATCGCATAGTGAAACGGTCGGTCAACGAAAAATATTTTTGGATCGTCAAAATATTCCACTCCACTTTTAGTCTTGAAAATGAAGGCTGAAATTAGAAATGCAGAATCAGGCTTCAGTCGCAAGAAAAAAATCGTGTAATGTTGTGACTTTACGACTACAAATCAAAGCAGATGTCTTGAGAATAATAATGTTCTCATCGCGAAAAAATTGCTTGCATAATTACAAATAGAGCATGATTATTGAGCCTACTGTAGATTCGAACGGATTTCAGAATGAATTACCAACAAAGAGGCTTTAACCAAGGTATCTGAAAAGTTTCTAATCAATATGGGACTTCCCTATATCTTTTTTTTTTTTTTTGCGCTTACGGGCCGGGGGGAAGGTACCCTGTTTGAAATTTTAAATGCTTAAAGGGTAAAATTCTTAACAGCTCCTTGGAACAGATATGTTTTTATTGAATTAATGGTGACTTGAATTGCGAAGTAAAATGGAAGATTCACGTTGAAGTCATAATCATAGTATTCCAAAGATACAGGCATGATTTGAAAAGCTGCAACGAAATAAGTAAAAATAATCCATGATTTTGATAGGACGTCGAACACATTCAAGATTACAAAATATCAATGTATGAGTCTGTACTTAATGTTGGAGGATGGAACGAAAATGTCAGATTTTCATTGAACGAAATGAAATTCTAAATCCCTCATTCATACCCCAGATAAAAATATTGGTTAGTGGTTAATACTTATGTGTATTTTAGTTCGTAGCAGGCGTGCAGAAAGTTTTTTGACCCACGCAGTTTCGAGCAACCAGGGAATCGGCCTAAGCACTATGGCATTGTGCATTCGCAGTAGGTAATTTTCACCAAAAATTGCGCGTTCTTAGTAATTTTCTAAAAATTTAATGCGATGGCAGTAATTTTTTTAAAAATTCAACGCTTTCACAGTAGACTCCTCAACTTGGAATATTTGAACGCTTTCGCAAAAATTTTTTTCAAAAATTCGATGCTTTCGCACTAGTTTTGCAAAAATTAGTGGATTCGCACTAAGTTTTACAAAATATCAACATCCTTGACATAATATATAGTAGAAATCAGCTCTCTGGCGCGTGCTCTCATTTAGAAAAAAGAAAGAAAGAATCAATTTTTTTATTTGTGTTACTGATCGACCCACCTTTTAACCTCATAAGTTCGATATGCGAGGCGAAAGTTTAGTTACACAAACTGAAAGTTGGGTTTGACGAAGCGCATGGTGAGGATGATTTGGAACACCATATTTTCCTTCTTTCTGTGGATACGGAATTTCACATGCTTGGAAGTCACAATAGTTGTATCACGCGTTTCGCCCCATCCAACTTTTCTACTCCTGCGTTAAAGTCTCTAAGTCAACCGAGAAGAGATTCTCCTTCATTTTGTGGATACGCAATTTGACCTACTTGGAAGTCGTAATAGTTGTATCACGCGTTCTGTCCAATCCAACCTATCTACTCCTGCGTTAAAGTCTCTAAGTCAGCCGAGAAGAGATTCTCCTTCATTTTGTGGATAAGCAATTTTACCTACTTAGGAGTCGAAATAGTTATATCCTTGTATCACGATTTCTGCCCCATCCAACTTATCTACTCCTGCGTTAAAGTCTCTATCTCTAAGTCAGCCGAGAAGAGATTCTCCTTCATTTGTGGATACGAAATTATACCTACTTGGAAGTCGTAATAGTTGTATCACGCGTTCTGCCCCGCCCAACTTATCTATTCTTGCGTGTAAGTCACCGTTGCATTAAGTCTTCGTCAGCCGAAAAGATATTTCTTATGCAGCTTTATAAAGCACACCCCATCTTTCCCGCTCGCCTATGATTCCGTTTGGCAGAAATACGTTCAATTTTGACAGGGTCTGTAGAAAGGGACCTCATCTTCCAGAGGGGCGGAGAAAAAAACTTTGAATTTTGCGCGGGAAACGGTCTTAAGAAGCGCCTGCAAAACAGTTGGGATACTTCGAGCATTGCGCCGTCTCACCGAGCCCGCTAGCGGAATTCGATCTCTAGTCCAACGCGAATTTGGAAATGCGTTGGGCGGCGCGAGTTATGTATGACAGCCTAATTAGGCCCACATATAATTCTTTTTATCATCGCAACGTGCTCCATTTATAGTCACGTTTTGTTTATCAGCATTTTTCCCTGCCTTCGCAAAATATGAATCGTCATATTTTGCGACTCTCTCTCTGACCACTCTTGATCTGTCCTCCAATGCGAATTGACAGCTGATTAGTCCCCGTGCTTTCCCTTGTGTCAATTATATAAAATTTCTTGTATCGAAATTTATATTCAATAAATTCCTTTTTGTGAATCAAATAAACTTTTTTTAAAAAGTTATCTGTGCAAGCACAGACTAAAACTCGCGCGCGCTCAACTTCGAAAAGTGTAAGCAAAATGGTGCGATCAGAACGTTATAAATTTTATATTATACATTAATCAAGGTCGTTGCCTAAATATTTTTCCCACTGCCTACGCAGTTCGGGAACGACCGATCAATCGTTGCTTCGCGAGCATTCTGCACTCATGTTAATAGTGAGGATTTAGATTGGTGTATCGTTTAATACACGTGCTCTGAATCTGGTCTCTAAACCTCTCATCCATTAATTCCCAATTTTACGTGACCACAATTGGACGTATTTCTGCCAAACGGAACTATGTGCATAATAACTTGAGCCCTGTTATGCATAAATTCTTATGGGTCTTAGAGCTCATGTCTTCATGCACATAGTCCCGTTCGGCAGAAATACATCCAGTTCTTGTAAAGTTTTCAGTAATCTAAATCCATTCCAAAGCCACACAAATCGAAGCGTTTAGTCGAATTTGTTCAAATTGAAATCCAGCCAGTTAATAACCCCATGCATCCCCAAAATATTTTACCGATCCAGAATCAGAATTTGTAACCATAGACGCTCTGTTTTGTAAATGTGTGTACATACTTTCGGGTGAGAGATGAGATATTATTTTTCAAGCATCAAATTTTAACGAGGTTAGGTGGTTCTTACATTCTACAGAGTTTTGGAGAATGCTTCGATGGTCGATCGAATAATTGATGATTTCTGTATTTTATTAATACATTCAAGACTGTCCTCCAACAATTTTAAACTTCACATCAAGCGGAAGTACGTCACGTTTTGGTACACAGAATTTGAGAGACACTTGAAAAGTACAGATCGAAAACTAAATAATACTTAGTGTGTTTTCTTCGGAAGATACACTAAAAATTCCACGGACAAAATCATTAGTGATATTCAGGACGGACGTACTTATGGATGTTTCGCCAGATTTCTTCGTCAAATCTTGTGCCCGTGCAAACACCTGACCTGATAGACTACAGTGGGATATTAAAATTGGAGATTTTTCTTCAAAATGGTTCTAAAATCAAGAAAATGTTCTGGAAACGTCCTTTATTTTCAGAGAAAATATGTATACCAACCTTTCCTTCTCGAAATCGATGAATTGTTGCTCATTACAAAAAATAGTAGGTTATTCTTCTATAAATATCTGCTGAATTACTTATTTATAGACTGAGAATTAGGTCTGATAAATATGTTTTATTATAATTGTTTTGTTTATGTTTATATAAGTTGATGGTTACAAGTACTTTATTCATAAAATCTAACATCATTTATATTAGTCATCTAGAATTTGTTCTAGTTATAGGTAATGTATCCAAAAAATTAATGATATTAATCTGTGGGTTGAGAATTTCTGGATTTTCCTTAAACGTTGAGAGTTGAAACAAATATGGGATAGATTTTTTAAGCAGTTGAGTTTTCGAAGTGCACCTGCTGATGAAATTGAGATTTACTAAGTGCCTCAACATGTTGGCCTTCCTTTAAACACTTTGAGGTTCAATCGTGGGGCATTGGCGCAACGCCCTGGAATAAATCGATCGATCCAGAGGCAGTCTCAGCGCGGACACTGTAGTAAAACGGTCGATCGACATGGAATGGTTTTGGTGGTGGTTCAGGTATTGGCATAGAAAAGAATTCAACCGCCATGGCTGAAATCAGACAAAAAATATGACTTACAGCTGAATCTCATAGACAAAAGTGCGTTTTCTCAGACTCATTAGTACGATATATTTTTATCAATATTTGGGAGCTAAGCCCCTTGACCGCCTCGCGGTCCGACTCCCCGAGGCGCCTCTGGCGTTATGCGTTATTTCTATGATTGGTATACTATAGAATATGATATCCCAAGTAGCACTTTTCAATGTAAAAGTTGCAAAATGTTGAAACAATGTTTGTAGTAGTTGCAATAAAGTTGCAACTTTCGGTCAACTTTTGGTCGATATGTGCCGATTTCCGGCGATCTGAACGGAAGACAAAGTTGCAACCTGCTGACATTGCAAAATTGCTGCACAAAAGTTGTTTAAAATCTTAAGATAGGCAACCAGCAATACTTTGAAGTTGAAACATGTCTCAACTTAATTGCAACTAGTTCCAACTATGATAGCTCCTTCAGGGCAGAGATTAGGCAATTTGCACAGCAATCTATTAGTAACAAGAATCAAACAATCTTGTTGCAATTTTTTGCAACCTCTGCTACTTGGGATGTCGGTCTCGTCCAAATGGTTCACCCAAGACAAGGTGATAGGTAAGTAAACTTAGCGGTGAAATTTTATGCGCTCTAAACTTCCCAAGTAGCATTTTTCAACGGAAACATCGAGATATTTTGAAATTAAGTTGTGATTTTATTACGATAGTTTGGCGATAGAATCACCGGGATCATGGGCGCATCTGAGCGATTATCCTCGATCTTGTAATAATTTTATCTCTAAATGGAGATGCGTTCGATAAAATCGAAATTTTATCTCAATTCATCCCGGTTTTTTGTTCGATAAAATTGTGATAAATCTCCGTCGATAAATTCGGAATCTGATTTGAAATTAATGTAGTGAAATCGTAATTTATCGCAATATTCATCCGATAGTAAAGCAATACATAGACGTCGATAAAGTCGCGATGCATATTCCTGAATCAAATCGCAACTTATCGCGATCGTTATTGCTACTTGGGTTAGCTGAAATTATTTGTTGGTCTGACGTGGAAATCATCCCACTTTCTGATCTTAGTTTTTAGTGAAGTAAAACTTCCAGTCTTGTCAATTTTCAATCCCCTTGACGTAAAACCATATTCATATCACCTAACTGGGCATCATAACTATTAATAGTTCAGATGTTGGATGATGCTAAAATTATGTCTATTCATGGAAAATATTTCCATTAATTCATTCTTCTATGCGTGGGTTTCGTTAAGTTTCAAGCAAGTGAAAAAAATACTTTTAGGACTTACAAAATGTACTTCATTAATATTCACTGCTTCTTTCATTTAAGGGGACAATTCTTTAACTCTCCCATTGAATGCCCCCTGAAACAAGGTTGCATGTTCGAAACCTAGGTCAAACCGAAGGGCATAGTAAAATGGACTCTTAACCAAGAACTCCTTGATTTCTGAGTTAGAGAATGATGCACCAACTCCGACTAATACTGAAAAGAGGAAAATATAACCGTATATTTTTAGTCTCTCCTACTGAAGCTTCAAACCTGTTGCACCCTGGCGAGTTATCATTAGTACCAAATAATGGTAAGTAATAAAGCTTAGAAAGTTGGGGTATCGCTTTGTTGAGAAATTAATCCTTCGAGAGATTAAAAAATAGCCTTTCTGGCTGTGTAATTATTGGATGCACACTTTGATGTAGGTTTTATTCAATTTTCTTTCTTCCACGATAAACTCGTTTGATTTGAAGAAAAGGAAGAACTTGTTATTTCACCACTGTTGGGAGTCTTTCCTTTACTTTTTTTTTCCTTAAATAAACTTTTTGATCCATTGACTCAAAATATACTGAAAGAATAAATATTTCTTCCACTTCTACGAGTAGTTTGTATTCGAACAAAAACCAAACACGCTTGTGAATCGTTAAAATTCCTTTTTCCATGACAAGTTAAATGCAAAATATTTTTTGTGAATAGGGTTAATTCCAAGTATGAATGATGAAGCAGTAACTATGAAAGTATACCCGTGATTTGCAGGGGATTTTGGTGGACTGAAAATATTCAAAAGTGACAGAGAAGATAGTTGACGGTTACAAAAGGGAAACCAACTTCAACAGGCTCGAAACATAAATACTGAGAGCCAAACATTTCACATTACTGTTGGGCTTTCTTGGCAGTGTTGGACATTTTGATATAAAAATAAAGTAAGGGAAAATATTCGTGAACCCTACAGTCGACGTAGAAGATTTTTAGGAGAAATATTTGGAATGTATCCTGAAATTTAGAGACATCTCTTGGACCTTGCTTACGATTAAGAAAATGCTACCGCAATTTTCAATAGAATTTTTCAGTTTGGCGGAAGAGTAACTAATTGAATCATTGAAAACACTTTTTAGAGGGTAATTTTTTGAAAACTCTCTTTATATTTTGAAATTTTTAAAAATAGAACTGTTATATAAAATACAAAATCAAATCAAATACATAATTTAAAAGTAACATAGGCAACAACTATCATAATAAAATGATACAGGTACTTAAAATTATGACTTGGTTAAGTGAAGTCTCTAAAAACTACAATTTCAAATACAGCCATTCCCCAGATGCAACTAGACTTCAGTTCTTCAGTTACAGCTCTTGCAATAAAAGCAATAAAACGAAAGGAGCATAGGTATTGCTCATTGTTGCAAATTAAAAATACTTTCGAAAGGTGTTAAATATGAGAACTTCTTGACGAGGTCTGCCGTTTGAAGCAAAAACACCGTAACTCCATACTAGACTTTTTTTCAATTTGTCGAGATGCAGTATTGCACAAAAAAAAAGGACATTCATCCTTCATAATTTTAGAATAATTGTAGCATTCCAGCGAGAACTCACGCTGAAAAATGCATTATGGTTATCGGGATTTCTCGGAATAGAGCAGTATCTATGTGTGGAGTAAAAACGTTGAATCATGAGCGCTGGAGTTAGGTCGTTTTTGCTGTGAAGCAGAGGTGCGCAAAATGTTTTATCTAATCAACTTACATTGTTTTCAAAACAATTATGGATAGGCTGTTCAGGGGAAGGCTAGTATTTTCCAAGAGTTAAAATTCGTATATAGTTAGAGATTCAACATGCTAAATCGTGTTAAAACCCAAAAATTCAACTTCATGCTTTGCACTTGGATTAAGTGCGAGAGGAACTTAAACTTATTTCATTCAAACACAATGACCACACAAGTTGAGATAGAACGGTGTTTCCTCTGTAAATATGGACTCCAATTGGACTGCATTTTGCAATGAGGAGCTACAATTTCTGACTCATTTTAGAAATAACATAAGTGTTATTCGTCTTCCTACGTAGGTACATGCTTTTATGGATGAGCTTGAAATAATTGTGGTTCCTAATTGCAATAAATGTAGTCCAATTGATACAAGCTAAACTTAGCAGACATTGGACCTGTGATTTGAACGTTTGGGTAATCAAAAACAAAGTTTCAATCTTTGCACGCTGGTGATAACAACTATAAAAGTAACAAAGAAAGGATAGGAGGAGGAGCAGAAAGTTCCCGATCGACGCATCCACTACCACGATCGCATGAAAAAATTGAGATGCTGCGAAAATTGGGAAAGACAGCTCAAAATAGCGTTAAAACAGCGTCTTTCTTCAAAAATCGCAGTAAAATTTGCAAGTTTTTCATAGAAATGCGGTAAAATGAGCGTTTCTTTCGCAAAATTGAGGCAATTTAGGGATACAAAACAAAACAAAATAATTGAAATTGGCTCTGAAATTTCTTAGGAAAAAATAGGTTTTAAAAATGGGAAGACCAGTTCGTGTCTCTTCAAAAATTGCTGAAAAAGATGCATGTTTATCGTGGAGTTGCGGTAAAATGTGCGTGTTTTTCGCAAAATCGAGGGAAATTAGGAATAAAGGCATGAAGAGGTCATTAAAACGAGCTTCAAAATTTTGGAGAAAACTGGGTTTTAAAAATGAGAAGGCCGCACTTCGTGTCTTATCAAAAATCGCTGTAAAAGCGTGTTTTTCACAGAATTACGGTAAAATGTGTATGTTTTCGCAAAATTCAGGAAATTTATGAATACAAGACATAAAAAGTGTCATTGAAATGGGCTTTATTTTTTGGGGGAAAATAGGTTTTAAAAATGAGAAGGACAGGAAGGATGGAAAGGCGAAGAACTCTCTACACCCCTGGAAGGGATGAAATTCAGGTGTCGCGATGGATTTTAGACTATGGTCAATGTGTTTTAGAAAAAATTACGGATAAAAAGCGTTAGACATGAATCCAAGCTCAGTGAAAGAGCTACTTTAAGCATGCTAGAAATTAAACGGGTAGACGTATAGACGTTCCTGAATCAATAAACACAAAATCAACCTCTGAGAATACTTTGGTACAAATGTGGCTTAAGAATGCAGTTTGACTCTCAGACAGCAATCTTCATCTCTTTTTCTGCGACTGAAACTTGGATTTCAACTTGTATTAAACACAAACTGGGCTAGCTGTTGAATTTCACTACATTACCGCATGTTACCCTAGCCTATGTTAGTTTATTTTGAGGATTTTAGATGCTTAAAGACTAGGTCTACAATACTGGAATAAGGAAACCGGGAATGGGCATTTTGATTACAGGGCATTGGAGTGTTACTCTGCGTGGTCGCTTCAAACAATGGGTTTACGCACGGCCCCTTGGAAGAGGTGAGCATGCGTTGAGCCGTAGTCTACGCGAAGAGCATAGTAGAAGGGGCGGTCGACAATGAATCGTTTTGGATCTTCCTGGGGGTAGGGCGCTGACATTAAGCACATCATCATTGCTGAAAAATCAACGGTCATTAGTGGTTTAGGTCGAAGAGATTACCCTCTAGTTAAAGCCTACGATCACAAAATGAATACAGTAGTCCCTCTTTATCTGCGAATCCATTATCCACGAGTCGGAATTGAATGCCTACCTTGGAGGGTATGAATTCGATCGACAATAATCGATCGGAAAATAAAAACGTGAACCGGTTGAAAAAATTCCAGAAAAATATCTGGCAGGACATTACTATAATTGTTTTAATTTTGTGGGAAAAATGCATAAAAATAAGGAGCAAAATGAAAATTTTCAGTTTTCCGTATTCAAATGAATTGCCGTGAATAACGAGCGAGGTACTTAAAATTTCTATTGCAAAAAGTTTACACCAGATGATACTTCTTCACGGTCTGAGTTGATGGGACCAAAATAGTCATTGCCTTAAAATTACTATTTTTTGGAGGGATGAGGTATTTTAATATGTCAACCCCCTGAAAAATTAATTACCTAGGCTTAAAGAGTGTATAGAAACGGGTTATTTTTTATTTAAATTTTTTCTTTCCTTCTTTTTTTCAGCTCAAATTACAGTTACGCCAAAATATATCTAAAATATAAAATGAGAATGACCCTTGATACTAACTCTTAAACGTTCACACTGAGTAGATAAATCAAAAGCAGCAATAACATCTTTAATCTCAAGTAGCCTTTGAAAAAAAGAAAAGAAAAAAATGATTCTTTTCAACCATCTATTCTAATTCCTTTGAGGAAAATTGCACGAAAAGTTAGATGCATATCACATACACACTAAGCAGTAATAAAATATATACCAAGAAAAACATTTTATAATGCAAGACAAGATAAACCTCCGTTTATCAACGCATCTGACGGATATAAAGTACTTCCATAAATAATGAGTGAGAATAAATTTTGAAGGCACATACATCCATGCAAGCGCATTTTGGCTGCTCTAAAATGTTCTTTGTTCTTCTTAAATTAAGAGTACACTTCTGCTGTTTCATTATTCTTTGATAGCAACTATGTATCATATCTTCAAAAAAAGTTGGTCCCTATAGCAATTTGGAGTAAAAAAGTTTAATCTTTCATTTTCAAAGTTCCAAGATGAGTCCCAAAATTAATTATTTTTAAAATTCAAATTGAACATAAATCATAAAGAAAAGTTTTATCGAGACTTTGATCGGCTGGAGTGCATATGTTGTTCCTTTTCTAGAGGAACTTCAACCTAATGATAGGCGTTGGATGAACGGAAGTTCAATGACTCAAAAATAAAATATTATTATTAAAAGAAAAATGCAATTGAAGCCCTGGGAAATAAAGAGTCCTTTTCATTTTCAGAACTACGAGTTCAAAGTTCGAAAATTATAAATATGGCACATGATGAAAGTGCAAAGTTGTGTGAAAGAGTTGTCTATATTAGTTTTTGAGATCAATTTTTGTTGTTGTGAAGTTTAATTTGGAACAAATCCTGAATTTTTCAAGAGTGAAACTAGTTCATTCATCCACTGGCGGCTTCAATTACATCGAAACTTGGTGTGAGACAAATTGTTAGTTTCACAGAAATGTACGGACAATTTTGACTTCTTGTCAGACTAACCTAATATTAGTGCAAAACATACAAGAAAGAAATATTTTCAACATGAAAAAATATGAAATGTGCTCTTCACTACAAAGTCACTGAAATACTTTAAAAACGGTTTCAACAATTTTTTCAGTAACTCAAAGGCTTCTATTATTTTTAATGTGTTGTTGGTTTATTATGTGTTTGTTCAGGACATGCAGAGAGTGCCGCTAAGTTTTTTACACACCATGCATTTACAGGATCTACAGGTGGGATTTAGAGTGACAGAGATAGAAACAATTTTGTAGTAAGAACACAATTTCTTCCGAACAAAAGTTAACCATAAACCGAAGTAACACAAGTCAGAAAACAAGACTGCAGTTCGACTGCTAAAAATTTGAAAAACAATTTGGAAGTCAGGCATATGGGCATATTTTATAAGGCCTAACCTTGGACGGTTGAATCAGTGATGCAGTTTTAAAAGGGGATGCATTAATAAAAGAGAATTTGACGGAGCTAAAAAATAAATAAAAATAAAAAACCCGAAGATTTTTTGTAAATTTACAAGAAAAGATCGCGCTTTTCAGTAGAGAGTACACAAGCTGTCTCAATTTGTACCTGATTCAATTTAAAATATCAAATTTATCTGTGACACACGTCAATTTACGAACGGAGATAACAAAGACATCCCCCTCTAAAACTACTGGAACAGATGTATTCCCAGAACAGTAGAACAGAATAAATTGAATGAGAATTTGTGCAAATTGCGGAGTCTCGCTTAGGAACTGTAAAAAAATGGCAATTTTCTGAAAAGACAGAAATTACTGACAGCAAGATTCAACTGATGTTAAAAATTGAACCTAATCTTTGCTGCTTCATTTACAAATAAGCCTGGACAATTAATCAATGGTGTTATCTCAGAGAATGAATTTTTTAACACAGCAGCTTACAGACCTACAAATAAGAAGACAGAGCACTGGAAATTGAAAATGAAGTCGCCCTGATTTGAGAGGGGTTCAATGTTGATAGAAAAAACTAACACAATTTTTGAAACTTTGTAGATTGCTGGTACGCTCAGAAAATACTGAGTTCAAAAGAGGACTGCCGGGTAGATTTCACTAACTTTCTACCTAAAATCTTTTAGATATTAATAAATTCAATGTCGACAAATTTTCAAAATATTTGTGATGAAAGAGACAATATTTTGTTGGATCTGAATGAATGACTCAAGTGAAAATAATTTTTACTAAGCTCACACAGGTACTTAGTTGCTCGACAAACTTTATTATTGGTATGTGGAGTGTGGCCAAGTGCTAAAAATAATGTAAAAATTTTTCTAGCACTTGGCTACACTCCACATACTAATATATGCAGTGCTACTACCTTTTAGACATGGTGTAATACAATGTTCGCTGAACTTAAACTTTATTGGTAGCTCATAGCTGTAAATGCTTTCGTATTCAAATCTGGGTAAGGTTCAGGACAAGAAAAACACCATTATTTCTCCAGTCAAAACAAAGTTACTTCTCCATGGACTACTACCAAGTAGTCTTACTCTTACTACCAAAGGACTTTGGTAGATTAGTCTCTTCAGAACCACTTTAAAACAAAGTTACCGCACCTAGAACACAATATTCAGGTTCTCATTCTTATTTATTTGCCTATCTCACAGGCACAGTGCGACTTCATTTTCTTCTCAGGCTTGGAAATGCCTAGCTCTCTGCCTTAATGTCTCTGTTAGGAACTGGACGGTTTAAATCATAGACATTTCTTCGACGATTAAAGTATCTATGAGCAATTGCAAGGAACATTGATAAAACCAGAGAATAATAATACTTGAGTAATGATAAAATTATGATGAATATCTATTTTAACTGGAACCTCTGAGTTTGATTGACGATCAAATACCTCTATTTTCTTAAGGAGGTAAAGAAAGTACAATTTAGTATAAATACAATGGGAAAAAAAGCACTTGAAGGAATCATTTCTTCAAGAATTTCATTAAATAGAATGCATGAAATGACTTGGTGCTATATTTATGAAGCGACTTTCAAATATTAGTTTTTTGCAAGTTTAACTAATGACGGTTGGGGTTGTGAAAGCAAATTTTTAGTAAACCGTAAAGTTTCAGGCCCAAATTAAGAGGGGTATTCAAGACTCAAAAAAGAAAACGGAAGTGATTGAAACTTTACAGAGACGAAATGAAAAATCGATACACTCAAATTTTTTAAGAAAAACGAGGTGACACAAATTATAAAACTGTTGAAGTAATGGTGATTATCAAACGGATGAGAGAGGGTTGAAAATTATTATCTTAAAGTTCATCGCGTGACTCTGAGTCTTCCGGTGCAGACTCACAGTCTGAATCTTCATACATCGAGTCGCGAGATACAGAGTCGGTTTCGTCATCAGGGAAAAAAGGCTGAATGACTACACCAGAGAAGAGATCGATGTGATTCTCAGCACCGACGTCTGCCCGGACATGATAGTAAAACGGTCTGTCGCAAATGAAAGTCTCATCCGGAAAAACCAACCCTCGACTGGCTATCATTGCTAGAAACAGTCACAATACAGCTCATCTTAGACGAAAATCAGCAAAGTATTAGAAAACACGAAAAGACTGTGGTTGGACACACGAGTCGTTCAGACCAAGTTGGTGATTTTGCCATGGGCGATAAATTTTCAGCATACAACTGAAATTTTTATCATTCTTTTTCCTGGTTGGTCCTGACTAGTGTTGCTGTAAACATTATTTCTCTTGGGGGGAATATCGTGCTTGGATGAGCTCTTTCCCGCTATAATGAGAATTTCAGTTGAATACTGAATTTATTGCACCCAGAAAAATCACCAATTCTGTAAAAGCACGATTTAGAATATGAAACAGAGATTTTTAATAAACACTTCAAGGAAGGAAATTTCTGGGGTCGATGGAAGCTCCTGGCAAGAGGGAAAACCCTGAGTGGAACTTGGAATGGTATTCTGAATCTTAAAGACAGATATTTTAAAAAATCCAAAACTACATTAAAACAAAATACATCCTTACAAGGGTAAAAATAAATGCCCTAATTTTTTTTATTTTTTTTTGTTTTGAGGGTTTGATGAACTGAGGGATCGATGACGGTTTAGGTTTATTTCTGAGATGAGGGTAACTAGTCTCTTCTCTGGTGAACGTATGGATTCTTGGCCAGGTTTGGTGACCGGACCAAAGAAAAAATCCAAATTGGATTACCTCCCCTCACCTACCCTTTATTTTTTCACCTCAAGGAAAGATTATTCAATTCATGTCAAATTTGTTATTAAAATAAGGGTTTGTATTTCATTTGGATTTTACTGTAAAGTATGAGATTATTTATTTAGACTTAAAAGTTAAGAGAGACTATAGCGTTTGCTTTTTCATTTATGTTTTATTTCTAAAGCACTCCCATTATAACGTAATTATGTGGTTAGTTCAATTAGTAACCTAGAATACCTAACATAGGGCCCAAAGAACCTTCATTTTGTTGAGAGCCAGACAGTTACAATTCGAGCAAGCTTTCAAAGCCCTAGTTTCTTTGAGTTTTACCATTAATAGTGAAGAGAAATAATACTTTATTTGGCACTTGTTCTGATAAATGCGCTAAAAATAGATCAGTAAATGAGAGGAAGATGATGAATACTTGGGAACTTTTTCAAGTACTTCACTCATCTACTAACTGGATATTTTCCTAACTCAAATGACTAACATATCTACATCTACCATGCCTTTCAAAACAAATCAAATGCCTTCCGGAGGAATTTGGCAACTAAGGGCCTAAGATTTTACAGAGAAATATATTTTTCTGAAAAAAATACAAGCCACTGTTTAGTTGTGATAAATTTTACTGTTCACAAAGATGGAGCACTCTATCCAAAGCACCAATGAATATTGAGCGCAGTTTCTAGAGAGGAAACGGCTAATGTTCACACTTTAAAAGGCCCAATGGCAATCAGAACAAGATATACTACAAGAAATATAAAAATGTCACAGCCAGCAACACATACTAATTAGAAAAATACTGATTGAAAATAATTTAGTGCTTCTAGGTCATGCTTTATAAAAATACGCTATGACAAGGATTACATCATTCAAACGTAGAATGAGGTCTATTTTAAAAGACCAATCAATGTGTGAGTTGTGTCCAATGAAGAACGAAATTTAAAATTAGGCAAAGTCAACTCCAGAGAGAGCATCAAGATTATTTTGAGGAAGATTAAAAAATTCGAGACACATCACTGAGGATGGGCAAAATGCGTCCAACTTCAATAAAAATTATACATTTGCGGTCAAACGCAATTTTAATTACATTCCATAATCTACTGATGCTTCTTTCAGCAAAACAAAGGAGGAACCATGGAGTATTACAGTCTGAAATTCTCTGCAGATCAACATCTCCTGCTTCTCTTACATTACTGAGACATGAGAATTGATGAATCCTTCTTCTATAACATTATTTGTTTCATTTGTAATTATTTTAAGTGTGGGTAGATCATTATTCTACAGATTTTCATTTTTTAATACTGATGGATTAGTTTTGAAATAGATCATGGGTAATGCCTGATTTTGCCCTGGTAAGGTCATAACTGTTGCTTTATGATATTGAAGAGACTTCAAAATTAGACTTTGACAAAAAGTTGACGCAGATAAAGTTTTTGAGAGCTTTCTTTCACACTGAAACTTTACAGTTCGTCATGGAATGAAGACGGACTGTCTTCTTCAAACTCAGGCTTCTTTACAAAGCCACCGAAAAGAGTAATTTTTTCATTCATTCCGAGAGTTCCGGGTAATTCCAAGAATATGCTAAAGGCAAAGGCGCGATCTACGATAAACTCCTGTTCTTCAAGAGCCATACGTTTAGCTCTGACAACGCCGGCTAGAACAATCGCAAAGCAGAGAAACAGCTAAGCATAAGACGTGCAACAAAACAATCGCAGACAAGACAATGTTTGTTAATACGATTTATAAAGCTGGGACTTTTTTTTTTTAAACGAAAGACATATTTCTGTAGTTCTTTTGTTTTGAAAAAATGGATGAATTGAAAAAGCTCAAGGATCTGATTTTGGTATCTAAAATACCACTGATAGTAGGACTCAGTCTTGACTGACCTTTCCTGAGAAAAATAAGACAAAATTAGGGCAGATTCAGTTATAAGAGTCAATGAATGAAAACTGATTTTTATATTTACTGATAAACTGTTTAAGATTTTATCAGCTTCTTCTTTCATACTTCAAAAAACCTATTTATACAACCCTGAGAAACCATGCAAAATTATATCTTAGAAGTTTGAGGAGTTAGTTAAAAATTAACCAATCTGAATTCTGGAAGTTCTCATGCCTCAGTGAAGTGAAGAGCTATTGCAACCCCTTCAAATCAATTGCAAACCTGAATTTATACGAATGAACCCTTAGTTATGTTAGTCATTGAAAAAATTTCCACAGCCTACAATATAAGTGTCTACTAATCATGACAATTTGAGCATGTTTTAATTTTTTTTCTTTGACACAATCACATTCATGGAATCATTTCCGATGTTTTTTCATCAACTGATAACACTTTTCAAAGATGATCTTAAAGATATTAAAGAAGCAGTTGTAAACAGTTTTATTCCAAAAATATGAATCAAAATAAGATATTGACCTCATTCTCACATCGTCACCTTCCGGCCAAAGTATTGCAAGCGCCATGCGACATTTAAAAATTTCCTCCGCCGTTTTATTTTTTTACAGAGAAATCGTTCGACGAAGCTGTCAGAAAATTTCACTGAATTTTCTTTGTGCTGCCGATAAAATTCAGTGAAATTTTTAGAAATCGCATGGCGCCTGTGATACTTTGGCCAGAGGGTGAGGACATGGAGTTCACACTTTGGAAGATTTAAATCAGGAATCAGCAAAAATATGAGTCAAATTTCTTTCAAAGAGAAACATAGAGCCAAAACTTTGATATTGGAGGCATGAAAGACCAGTGTGTTTATATTCTGAGGCAATGGAAATTTTTTAACTAGACCCGTGTAAGAAACCCAAGCACCACGGACTAAAAAATGACGGAAACTCACCAGTCGCAGCAGCAGCTTCTGTTCCTTCTTCATCGACCTTGATAAATGCCTTTTGAATCATTTTTGATACGAGGAGCTTAGTGTCAGAAATTCCTTGAAGGTTAGCCCTTCCATCGAATGCAGTAGGAATTTTCTCCTGAAAATAATAACAGGGGATCGATATTAGACACGCCTCTACGAAAAAAAAAAAATAACTTCAACAAACCAGTAATTTTTCAGATCTTTTTGCAGAAAATAAACTGTGCTGCAGGGGGAAAAAAAACAAGAGACATTTGATTTGAGCTTCGGTCACTTACTATCAAATAATATCAACTGGCATGGCACAAGTTCGGCTCATTCCAAGGGAAATAATCTTTTTGACTGCTAGCATTAAAAATATTTTTCACCATAAATAATTGAGGAGAAACTATTTTATGAATTAATATACTTGGGTGACAAGGACACCTCATGAAGGCATTTTATGATGCCAGTTGCCCAATATGTAATCATTTTTTTTTTTTATTTTAGAACACTAAATTTCTAATTTAATGTTTCACGAAAGGTGTCTCTTTACCAGCTAGCATTTCAGTTCGCAAGATTAAAAATGTACATCTAGCTACATACTGCAATAAACAACTTACCTTGAGAATATCAATCCAGTCGATGGTGGATTCAATCTTGAATTTAGGCAGTTGTACTTGGACACGGAATTCTTCGAACTTTAAGGAACTTAGATTTGCTTTTGAGATGTCTTTCTTCTCAAATGTTTCGTGATCTTTAGGAAGGATGATCAACATGCTCAACTTGGATCCCTGGTGAATCATAAAAATCCATTATGAAAATTCAAAACCTTGAAAAAGGATTTTAGGTTTCTAATCATGAATTGAAACTACTGGGAAAGAAAATTAAAATGCAAAACCCTTTGAGCTCAGGGCTGCCACAAAATTTTGGGAAATGAATTTTCGTGACACATTTTGATAAATTTCCCTGGCGACTGAAGGTACACCGGATGATTCAAAAGATGTAATTTGAAACAGTTTGTAGGCAAAATTTGTTGTGCAAAACATCAAATCCATTCTAGAAAGCATATTAATGTGAATAATGTAACAACATTTGACTGACACTTTTGTCATTTTCCCTAACATTTCCAGGTTTTCCCTGACTCTTCAAAATTCCCTGACATTTCATGATTCACCTGATATTCCCTGGCTGTGGCAAGAATTCTTTTTAGGATTCAAATTCTTAGCCAAAACTTTGTCAATTTTTGATTACTGAGATGCCTGCTTAAAAGGCGTTTAACTGCAAACAGAGGTCTTAATGTCTGATTACACAGACATCCAAAAATCATTATCATATATAGCGATATGTTAAAATGGGCCTGTTGCTAACTTTTACTAGAGCAAAAATAAGAGTTGTTCCTTACAGATAATGTCTCAAAAATCACGATAGGCGCATTGGCAAACTCTGAAATGCACTCCTAATTTCACTGTCTGCGTAAAAAATTTGCGTTTTTTTAAGATTCCCGCTTCAAAAAGGATACCACAGCACAGGGGAACATTTCGTTAGAGGAGTCGTTCCATTCAATCCCTGCTCAACATGGCCAACCCTCCCGCGCACAAATTGAGGAGAGCATGAGGCAATCAAGGCAAATATCTAACAACGCAAGAAAAATGTGAATGTAAATACGCCGATTGTTATCAGGTGGTAAGAGTCATCGTCCCATCACGTGTGTTTTGGCGGATTGGCGTTGGCTATATTGAATATTGCGTAATATCCTTCTAAGCAGGGGTTGGATGGAATGACTCCTTTAACGAAATGTTCACCTGTGCCATGGTACCATTTTTGAAGCGGGAAGCTCGAAAAAACGCAAATTTTTTACGCAAATTGTGAAGTAAGAAGTGCATTCCAGACTTTGACGATGCGCTCATCGTTATTTTTGAGATACTTTCTATGAGTAACAACTCTTATTTTTGCTCTAGCAAAAGTTTGCGACAGGCCCATTGTAAACTAGTACTTTTAAGGACAAATTGTGCGGAAAAAATAAAAATCAGGGTAATGTTCTACCTTGTAAGGCATAATCAGGTATTTATAATCAGCGTCTTCTGCATACTGGAATCTGGAAGTTTGTGCCATTTGTTTGACCTTGATTGTTTTATCTTTAGTGAGGTAGAAGTCTGCATCACGGGTATCATGGTGCTTGAAAGGATGTGCCCATTTGCCTTTGAAGTAAATGGCATTCAAAAGTACCAGCTTTGCATCGTCACTTAGGTCATCTGAAATAATCAAAACACTTCCATCAATATCAAATGAAAAACTTTAGAAAATTGTTTCCGGGGTAAAAACAATGGAGTGAACTAAAGTAATTTGCAAGATGATAGTGGTTTCTTGAACATCACAATGAAAAAATTCTGCACTCTTAGGAAATTTCAGCCTGCTGCAAAGTCCAGAATTGCGGTGGTAGGGAAGAACAACTTATCAACAGTAAAACTAACAGACCAAGTATCTCAGTTTGCGACATTGTAGACTTCCTGTCATACTTTATTTTTTAAATGGAAAACTACTCGACGTCAATTCTTGAAAACTTCCGTATTTTTTCCTCTCTATGCCAGAAAAACTCTGGAAAAATTTCAAAAAATTATATTGATTGTTCTCCTTCAGAATATTAAATGGGAGAGGAAATTCTTGAACACCCCAAACAAAGTACGTGGTCTAGTAGTTTCACCATTGATATGAGCCTTCAGACAATGCAAAATTTTCTTTGATGAAATTAGAATTTTCAGGAAAATCTGTGAATGATTTTCTTAAAATTTTTCATGGAATTTTACTCGAGATCAGATCTAAATTATCTGAAAATTTCAAGAGAAAATATTCGAAACTATCCTCGAATGTAAACATTTTTTCGGAGGAAATTTGACAACTCTCAAATGTTCATGCAGCATTTTTCCTTAGCACAGCAAGGAGTACTTCCAAAGATTTTGAGAACCTCTTTATCTTACCATGACAATAATGTTGCTTACTTAAATGAAAAAGGAGACATTAGTCATCACAATTCTCCCTCACGATCATAAAACTGTCAAGTAAATGTGAGAAAGGGGAAAAATTTCTCCCCCATGGAAAATATTGAATGCAGTTCCAAGATGTTTCCAAGCTGCCCAATTCGGCCTTTAATCCATAAGACTACTCCGGTATTTCATCATTCAAAAGGGTGTCTTCTAAAACGCTCTTAGAAAAAGTATGCTTTGCAAATTTAATTTTTTCTCTACAACAACAAAAACTAATTTCAAGGACCTACTTAGTGGGAAAACTTAGTGCCTAAGTACTTTTCATACCCTATTATTCAATGTTCTGTTTTCTGAAAAATTCCAACGAAATAATGATTTCATTTTATATCACAAAAGGTATCAATTACAACCTACAGCTTTACAGCTAGTTTAGCTTCCGCAAACCAGGTCAACCATCATTTGTTTTGGAAAAGAAATGACAGTTGAACTGGTACAAGTCGGCCAATGTAAGAACTCTCTTCTTTTTGGTTTTCGACATATTTTTCGAGTATTTACCTGCTTTAATGAGATCCTTGATCAACTTCTCAGTTTTGGATTCTACCCAGGAGTTGATTGTTTTGGCAGCTTCTGCCTTCTTTGTGAAATCTAACTGGCTGACGGTGACATTGAAGTACTTTTGACCTTTTTCGACAAATTCTTTCTTGAGTTCTAGGTCTTTTGCAACATACGCTGTGTTGGCAATTTTAATTTCTGGAACCTGAGGCAAAGAAATAATCAAATTATACAAAACTTATGGAGGCTTTCTTTTTTTTGTTTGTTTTTTTTCCTCTCTTTTCAAAATTTATAAATATAGAAATAGAAAGACCCAAGATAATGGTGAAGTAAAAGTGAAGAATAAAAATAAAACAGAGCTACGCGTTGACAGACTAAGCTTAACTGCATTTCATGCTGCTTGATTTTCTCTCATATTTGTTTCTTCTTTTTTATTATCGTAATTGGATAACTAAACTACTTTGTGCCTTAAGACTTACTGAAAATTTATCTCAGATTATTAAGAGTAATCTTGCAAAATGTCAAGCTTTGGCATTGCTTCATTTTCTGCTTCAAAAATATAACATAGAGAAACTTAAGCTATGTCTCATGTAATTACTCAGGTACATTGATTTTTGTCAAATCCATCCATTTATAATACTTAGAGCCTAACATCAAGGTGCAAAGCAAAATTTATTCTGTTGCTACGTTTTCTAAGCAGAGAAAGTAGATAATAAACTGAATCTCACAGCTCTTAAAGCTCATTTCAGAGATTTGCAAAAGAGAAAGATTTTCCAAAATTCTGAAGTTGATTATTATTGTCACTTAACTTTAACTTCATACGATAAAACTATGTATGGTCATAACAAGCAGTTGGAACCGATAAATGCGATTCTTCTGCATCTCAATTTACTTCATTGTATACATTGCAAAAATATACCACGTAGTTTGGAAACAAATTTGTGACTCAAACATTTGGAAGATTACCTCTAGGTGGGAAGTGAACTTTTGGAAATTAGCGAGTGTCTCAAGTTGTTTGTTGTCTACTCCAAAGAGAGATTCCAGCTCAGAAGCAGTTTGGCCACCAGCACCGGCATACAGAAGACCCAGGAGGATCTGAGCGCTTGGAACGCAGATGACAGAGTTCTCATCTTTGCCGTGCAGTTGCTAGAAAATCAAGAGAATAGAATTAGACCATCAGTCTTTTAATTTTGCATGCATAGATAATAACAGAAATGAGTCAGTAAATTTTAAGGACGAATTTCATGAAATCTTTTGATTTAAGTGGACTTCAGTTCCAGGCAAATAAAGAATTTGAATCACCAAGAGCTTAATTCTCTTTTTTAAACTAAATTTTTAATTAGTTCACCATGTTCTGTACAAAATTTTGATGAGAAAATATGTATTGTCATACATAGTTTCTTACTCTGTCGAGGGGTCTAAGAATTCAATAATTCATATATTAACTTTTCTAAGCTGACCAATCACTGTTGAACATGAGTTTGCTGGTGGGAAAAAAGAGGAGTTAAGGTGATTCGTCAAGCTCAAGTGACGTGGTCGAACTGGCATGCGATATATCGCATCTTTTAGGTCAAAAATTTTGGCAGATTTTGAATTTTCAGCAAAAAAATAGGATGTAAGCCCCTGTGCATGAGCCTGAAGAATCATGCTAAACCCACAAATCGGCAAAAGTCAGAAAAATGAAAGCAGGATAGTGTTTGGAAAAAAACCTTGCATTCGATTCAGCTATCGATTTCTGTATCGAATGCGAGGTTTTTTTCCAAACACTATCCTGCTTTTATTTCTCTGAATTTTGCCGATTTTTGGGTTTAGAATGATTCTTCAGGCTCATGCACAGGGGCTAACATCCTATTTTTTTTGCTTAAAATTCAAAATCTGTTCAGATTTTTGACCTAAAAGATGCGATATATCGAATGCCAGTTCGACCACGTCACTTGAGCTTGACAAATCACCTTACGGAGAAAAATAAACCAGGTATTTTTTTTTTCAATGATCATACTTTAAATTTCAAAACATTCTCAAGCTGATGGATCCAGGGTGGCAGTTCCAACAGTTACTAATTTTGTTTGTACCTATCGATTGTCAAATTTATGCTAGTGCTAGCTAGTACTATTCTACCACCTTGTTTTTACTATCTTTATCCAAGGAATAGGGTATTAGAAAAGGAAGGAAAAACAGACTTTAGGGACCTAAAAAGCTACTGCTCAATAGCTTTTTAGATCGCCAAATTCTATTTTTTCCTCTTTTTCTAATACCCTATTCTTTGGATGAATGTAGTCAAAACAAAGTGGTAGAATAGTCCGAGGTCCAAACAATCCTGCAAGGACATCACAGTCAAAAAAATTTCGAAAATTCTCATCCGATTTAAAAATTTCAACTCTAGGTCTTTATTCAGATGAGTTGTCCTTGACTCTCCCCAGAATGGTGGGCCACCTTGTTACTTACGGTCGGGCCAAATTTCTAATCTCTCCTTTCATGCCGTTGTTAAAATTCTGGTAACAAAAAAAAAAAAAATAATCATACCTTTCCAAGTTTTGCTTCAATGTCATTGACACTCTGGACAAAGTTTTTGAAACCAACATCACTGACTTCCGTTGGATTGGCTTTTGCCATTATGACTAGAAAATTTAGACAGATTGTCAACAGCAAATAACAGGCTGGAACAAACAAGAGATGGAAAATTAAAAATCATGAGATTTTAAGCGCTACAAACAAATCGTTAGCAAAATAAGTTTACGCACTTATAAACTGAGACAGAGGAATGTCTAGCGCCTCTTTTACATGTAAAGTAAATGATAGAACCAAGATGGCAGATCTTCTGGCGCAGTCTACTAGCTTGTAAACTTATGAAGCGAGGACTCTACATGGATATCTACTTATCAAAATACATGTAGACAACAAATTTGCCTGTGAGCATACAGTGGCATTCAACCAAACGTAGTGATGTCTGGGTGATATCAAAATGATATTATTCGGATGTCGAAATGACATCACTATTACATCAGATTGTATCAGAGTGATGTCAGACCACTCAACAACTCTGTGACATCAGACAGACACTACAATGATTTGATAAAGAAGCCGTATGATGTCAAGATGATGATGTCATTATGACTCACTGTTACTACAGGTTACCTGTGGCCCTCTACTAAATTTTCTCCATGTATACAACCCTGCGCCTGCGGAGACTGCACAATGCCTTATACCATTACAGACCAGGAATGCTATTGCAATTCACACTAGTTTAATTACACATGGACAAGAAAAAGAGAGAATCGTACCTGAAGCGTTCATGCAAGAAACATTAAATTCGGTGGACCTCTTGTTATCTATGACTTCGAAGGAAAATCAACACCAAAAACAGATTGTATTACACTATGAGCTTCGTGGGAAGCTGCGAGTATGATAATGAGCCGGGGTTTGATCGACACTGATAACAGTTATTAGGAACTGACAAATAAGTAGATGGAATGTGGTGACAGATAATTTAAAGCTTTCACATAAACTGAAATTGTGATAAGAGAAAACTCCCTGAGTAAGTGAACCACTACGAAAAAGGTAACGTCAAGGTAAAAACAATACTGTGTGGGCGTCGTGCGCGATGTGCGATGTGATCATAAGTTTCCTTTCAACGATTTGCAACTAGTTATTTTGCCGGGTGGGTGCATCCGCTCAGCCTTGAAACTTTAAAAGCATTCATGAGGCAGCTCCACGTAATAAACAAAACTTTGCGATTATTCTTGCATGACTCATTCCGATGATGTCTAGTGGTCACAATAAAAGAAAATCTGTAAGGTAAGGAAAATAAAATGTTTTTTTCGAGACACTAGACAACTTGTTGCTTATCATCAAGACCAATCCACACAGGTCAGTCATTCCCGTGGACGAGTTTTGGTACTCTACTGCGCAGTGACGTACTATTGAGTGCTTGCAATGTATTTCTTATGGGAGCACCCATTGTGACGTACTATTGAGTGCAGCTGAGTTAGGGCCGGGCGGGGAAGTGGCTTTCAAAAAGATGCGCAATGACTGACCTGTGTGGACTGGTCTTTTTCTCTATGGACTGGTCTTGCTTATCATGCTCTTTGCCTCTTTGCCGAATGAAGGAATCTGACTGCAATTTGCTCCATTCCTTGTTGAAGTTGGTCCAAAGTTTTTGTTGTAAACAACGTCGAGCTTTCCGCCTCTTATCACCATAGAGTACCTTATTATCACCGCCAATAATCACCGCACTTCAACGTTATCACTTTCTTGCTCGTGGATTTTGACTCGAACGCCGAATCATCACCGACTTGCAAGTAAGTTTCACTCCAAAAACCATCGCTTTTCTTTCTTTCAGTTTTTTCGTCAGTCGCCGAATAAATACTCAAAATTTTTGGGTAATAGAATTTTTACTAATCTTTTCCTCAATTTTGGGTCCCACCTACGTACTTCTAATCTCGTCATCAAAACCCCAGACTTCAACTAACTTCAAAATTTAATATAACGTTATTTCTCTATCTCCGTTACTGTTTGCTATTTCAAGTTTGCGTTTGGATATCCACAGGCCACTTTATATATTTCAACGCTCTTCTCAGTTCATAGTAATGGTTGTTCGGTCTGAGGCAGTAAGACGGGTGGCTTGGCGCACTAGAGGCCACTGTGCATAAGTTTCAATATTGCATGATCATCAAATCATCCCCCTTTTAGCTTAAAAAAGAAAACTGTGAATTTATCCATCATAAAGTTAAGGAAAAAACACTGAAGGTTCGTTGAATACCGTATTTCAATTCCTCCTCATTCAAATTTTCCTCTATGAGGAAAGTCAGAACGCAAGTATTTCATTGATAATTTGAGGATGAATTCTTTATGGTATGAAGTTGAATACAGCTATGACAGGTACTCTCTTCTTACTAGTAAACCGAAAAGAAGCTGATAAATTGTATGAAGACAAACTGAAACACTGTGTTTCATTCACCAACCATGCGGCATGCTTTTTCTTCATATGGCAGTCTCATAACTTTGGAAGTATACATGGTGATCCACGGTTAAACGACCAGACTGCAGGAGCCGAAACACCCCCAAACCCTCTCTGTAAATTGAGATTTTGATTTTTTTTATCATTTAGGTATAAATTCAGGGCGTCAAAGTATAGGAGAGTTCAAATTTTCATGGAATTTGGTTCCCAACCGTTGCCAAAATTCAGGAAAAACGATTTACTCTCCGAAATTTTGGGGGAACATTAGGTCCGACTGGGGGCACTTTTGGAAAAACTTGATACAACAAAAAAGTGTTTTGTTTTACCCATACTTAGAACACGCTCCTGTAGTCTGGCCAGTTAACCCTGGATCACCCTGTATAGGTTTAAATCAAAGGTATCTACTGAATGGCTTCCTTCGATGTTTAGTCACAGCACATCTCATCTTGAAATCGCATGTAAGGTGGCAAAAAAATTCAATTTTCAGCCCTGGTTTCCTTGAGATAGGCACGTAGTACCTACTTGGGTTTAATTTTAAAAGCTCATCATGCTCTGATTGTTGTAAGGAAAATTACATCGAATAATACTAAAAAGTCTGTGCAGAATCTCTCGTATTGGAAACGGAATTTTTTGGCGTTAAATTTTATGCAATAAATCCTTTCGCACAGTTTCACTCAATTTGTAATTTTTAGCTTGCTGATTGTTATAGGATGACTCTTGATGGTAAACCAGGGAAGACCGATTTCATTCCATCGGTTAATAACAAGTGAGTTTCCTCTTTTCATATCCTGCATTCGTCCATTCATCTTCTATCTTAGTTGGCAATATTCACATGTGCTTCGCAGAATTGTATTTATCTTTTCAACTTCAGATAACCCCTTATCTTGCTGTCTCTCATGCGAGTATTTTTTCCCTAGCAGCAGCTTGATAGAAACTCAATCTCGCCTCTCACTTTCTCTACAAGGTTGAAAACTAAGAAATTAGCGAAAAAGATATGAAAAACAAATCTTAAATAAGACCATTTCTTATCAAGTACTTATAATTATGTTCTCAAATTTCACTTCTTCTTGATAACCTTGCAGAAATCATAAATACTTTACCAAAAAAAAGCGAAAGAAGTCTAGACATTGATTATGGTTGTTTAAATCATTTGCATGGAATCAATGTAGTGACTAACAACCTAGTTAAGTTCCAATTAGGTATGGCTGAATAGCTAATTTTGTTTGTACTTGCCGACACTCGTGTCGCATCCATGCAACGCTCTAAGTTTTTCATCCATCCTTTTCTTACCCATTTCTTCCATCTCTCTCTTAAATTCTCAGTTTTCAACTTTTCAGGCCTTAAGCCGCTTTTTTCAACTTATCAGAACAACCATCTAATCAATCTAATCAGTGTAACGACAAGCTGATGCAATGCGAACAGAGATTAAATCTCTCCAGCCCCTAGGTTCGCATTGCATCCGCTTGTCGTTACACTGATTAGATTAATTAGATGGTTGTTCTGATAAGTTGTAAAAAGCGGCTCAAGGCCTGAAAAGTTGAAAACTGAGAATTTAAGAGAGAGATGGAAGAAATGGGTAAAAAAAGGATGGATGAAAAACTAAGAGCGTTGCATGCATGCGACAACTCGTATTACCAGAGCCAGATTAGGCAAGTGCATTAAGTGCACAGGTGTACTGGGCGGCAAATTATTATAATTATTATTATTTTTTTTATAATTTATTAGAATTACGAGTATGATGTCTTCGCTGAGAAGATGACTGTCTCAAAATATCCACTCTTTCATATTTTATATTTTCTAATATTTCCTACTTCTTATATCTTCGTACCCTCTTTTTTTCCCGAAGAGATATTGTAAAATAAAAACTGTAGTACCCAACGCAGCCACTGCTGCCATTCCCCACCAAACATTTCTGAATTGTAAGTGCGGCCAACATGTACGCTCGTAACATGCAGCTTTTTGAAGTGCGGGATACAATCAAATGCTCAGGAAATTTATTTTTATTTTTATTTTTTGTTTTTTTGTTTTTTTCACAGATTACCGTATGAAATTATTCTGGAGGATAACTTGCAATCAGAAAGTTACAATGGCATCATTCTTCTATCCCGCGTTTCATCAACATGCTCAGTTGTCAAAGAACTAGAAAGCCTGAACAATGTTTTGGATGTTGCCGTTGAGGTGATTATTACTTACGTAGTTTTCATTGAAATTTTTGCTAAATTTTGTGTAAGATAAAACTTTCATTGTCTTGATTTTAATTTCATTGTCTCCATAGTCAAAGCTGAGAACACTCTAAAAGGAATAATAATCTCCAAGAGCTGTAAGATTGTTGCAGAAACGGTGCACTGAAGCAACACAATATCATATTCTATTTATGTCTACATCTTTTAAAAGGAGAGAAAAATTTGCCACAGACGGTTAAAATGGTGGTTTCTTGGATGATGTTGGACGGTCTTTAAAAAAAATTTTCAATTCCATACTTTCTGGACTGCTTGATTTTATGTACCTACTAATGAATTTTCAGATTGCTGCTGGACAACGCCCATCTTTTTTCTTCACAAACAAACATCGGTCTCTGATCACAACTGCCATCATACTGTTTTTTACTACTTTTTGTGTAAGGTGTCGGGTTTTTTTTTGTTTGTTCAATTGGAGGTGAAATGAGTCCGTAAAAAGACTAAAAACAAAGAAAAAACAGCTAACTCTCTTCCTGTGAATTGAAAATACCTAAAAGAATTTGGTTTTCATTCAGTGAAAAAATTTAAAATGAATCTTCTAAAATACAGTAGCTGAGAGGTGTCAAAATTGAAAAAACTACACCGGTGAAAGTTGATGACTGCGTATGAGTAAGACAATTTCAAAATTTATCAGTTACAACATTACTGCGGGTTCAAATTCTACTTTTAAACTGAAGGATGTGTTTTGTGCCTTTTAAAGAATAAGTTTATCACATTTTTATTGTAAGTAGATAAAAGTAATAAACTCCATTATATTTTTTCCTCGTCTGTTTTCAGATTGACCGGACAGTAGATGATCAAGGTGGTGTTTTTCAAACAACCCTTCCATCCCGACGACTGGTTTACTCCCCGGTTGGAACTCTCGGTGACTATGATGATGTTCGTTCTTTCCACGAAGCAGCTGCTCATGGAATAAAAAGGTACAAACTTCATCAAAGCTGGAAGTATTCTACTCAGTACTCCAATTTTCTTTAGCAGCTTAGTTAACTGATCTACTGATTTTGTTGCATTAAGGAAAAGCTGAATTTTTTAATTTTCGAAAGAAATGACAAATATTTTTCCTTTAAATTGCCGATAAAATTTGCTGAAAAATTGGAGGACAATTATTCATAAGTTTTTCAGAAAATATCTGTAATGATGGACTTGTGACAATGTTGGAAGGTACATACAGTGCTTTCCCTTAGTATGACAGCATTCCATCCTAATTCCACCATTCAAGTATTTTGAAACTTTTCAATCAGTTATTGCAAATAGGTTTTAATGTTTCCTGATTACTTGCAACCTATTCACCATGTTGTAATCTGTAAAATTTTTGTTGCAGAGCCCTTTCAGCAGGAGTCACAAAGCCACTTTTAATCTTACCACAGCATCCTGATTTCCCAAAATGTCAATTAGTCTCTCTGTTGGGTGCCTTGTCAGCTCTTTATAGTGTAAGGATTTTCAGTTACTCTATTTTTACCGTGATATGATTATTTTGTATCGTTCTCCAACCTAGGAGAATCTTGAAGTAATATCTGTGACTGTCAATGGAACAAAAGCATTGGTTCTAAGGAACTAGAACTGAAGAGATTGGCGCCTTATCTGTTCAGAGGCGAGTTTTATGAAAAGCTACACCCAGTACTGCCCACAAACGTCAAACCAGAGCCATTTACGGTAAAAATTGTTTTTAATGGTGTAATTCAAACTTGTTAAACTATGATGGAACTCTATTCCCTTTTTCGGCACAAACATTAACTAAACTGCCTCCTGAAATTTTTCTCAGGGATATAGAGAGAGCATTATGTTGAAAACTCAGTACTTATTTTCCAATGTAACTTGATGTAAACTGTTCCCCTAAAAACTTTCCCATTATGTTCCAAAATCCCTATTTCTATGGATGGTAATGTATTGAACAATTTATTTTTCTTATTCTAAGGATTTAACCTCTCTCTATCTTATATGACCCGTTAAGTTGGTTACCAGGCAAGACTAAGAAGGAACCAATTATCGATCATTTTGATCTGGCATTTAAGAGTCATTATCTTATTACAAGCGAGTGATTTGTCAGCCTTAATTAATGTTTTGACACAAGTTCTGAGCATCTGATCGGTCAATGTGTCGCATGTCTCATCCATCTTACTGGAAAATAAGCAACTAGCTCTCATTTTATGTAATCAAATAGCTCTTGGTGCTCAGCTTAACTACGTATGCAAGTACTTTGCTGTTTCAAGTAAAATTATTTTAGGTAGGATACCACAACAAATATTTTAAGCAAGGGATTATTGGGACGAAGGTGGCTAGCTCTTTAGGAAATTTTCAAGCCATTTTCAGGGTTGCCACAGTCAGGGAAAACCGGGAAATGTCAGGGAATTTTATTTCTAAATTCTGTGGCAACCCTGCATATTCTATTCAGAACGACTGCTCCAAGTTATTGTTCATCAGTCACCATTTCAGGAATAAATGAGGAAGCGAGTTATTAGAAATGTCGCGAAAAAAATTATTCCTCTCCATTCCATTTGAATTCATACTAGGACAATTTACTGTGATGAAACCATTGGGTCACTTTCGTTAAAGTTTTTTTCTTTTTATTATTATTTTTTTTGTTCATCTGTGGGTTTAAAAATTATTCCTAACCATCAGATCCTTCAAAATATTGTTCTTCCATGTTTTATATTTTATAGTTAGTTCACTTTTCAGTATTAAGGGAGGAATCCAAAACTTCTAAAGTTTATTGTGAAATCTAATCAAAGTTCAAACATCAAAGTCAAGTTTGTTTTATTTCATTTATTATTCAGTATTGAAATGAAATATCGACGGTGAAACTACCATACCACATATCTCGCTTTGCGACCTCGTAAACTTCCTGTCAAATTTTATTTTTTAAATGGAGAACTACTCAACGTCAATTCTTGCAAACTTTAGTGTTTTTTTCCTCTTTAAGCGAAAAAACTCTAAAAATTTCAAGAAATTATATTGATTTTTGCTTTCTCAAAAAATAAAATGGGAGCGGAGATTTTTAACCGCCGTAAATGAGATGCGTGGTCTGGTAGTTTCACCGTCGATATGTCTTTTTTTCAATTTTTTTAATTGTTTCATATCAGTAGATTTTTCTTATCGTCAAAACCAATTTCTTTCCTTTTATTTGTTCACAGGGTATTCAGTTCAGAGAGCATGAACCCAATAAATTTCCAAAACTTACGAAGCTAGCTATTTTTAATCCAAGTACCTCTCCTGAAATAAAAGGGATAGTGGAGACAGCCAAGGCTTTAGAAAGCGCCAGGTAATTTAATCATTATGTTAATTTATATTTTTATCATAAAAAAATAATTGAAATTTTTTAAGTCAATTTAATCAGTTAGTTACTCAATTTACGACAATCAGCAACCAGGCTATTTACGCCGGGGAACAGGAAACCTTAAATTTTTAAATTTAATTGCTTAAAGGGTTTGAAAATTTCGGTGACTACTATTGGATCATCTGAGCTTCAAGTATGGATGTTATGAGGGAGGGAATTTTGAATTTTGATGCATGTAGCATAGGTTTTTGGGCAAGAAGCAAAATATGGTCGATTGTAAGGGGGTTAAGGCACCATAGAAAATTAATTTGGTACGCAATTCATCTCATACTCTTTTAAAGCATTCTAAGACATTTTCTCTAAAAAATGCTTGGTTGCTTAAAATTTTCCCATGAAATAGTATCAACTAATTCGTGCGAATGTTGCAAATTAGCCTTCATTTCGTTCAATTAATTTTGGGGGCCCTCTCTAAGTTACCTTCAGGACTGTGCCTAAGGGATTAGTGGAAGACGAAGAAGATAATTCTCAACACTTACATACTAGGGCTTTTCTGTTTTTCTTTTTTTCTACCAAGTTGTATTTTTCTTCTTTTTCCTTTTAATCATTAGCCTACTGTGTTTTATATCAATCCAATATTTTTGGAATGAATTGTCCCTCTTTAACAACTTTCCATTTTTTAGATGGGTGGCAAGAGATATTGGAGTGGGAGATCCCGAAAGAATGACCCCAGCTGCTGCTGAGGCCTACGTTCAGCAGGTATTTGACAAGTCTAATGTTGAAATCCGTGTTGTTAGTGATGTCGATGAACTTCAGAAAGAGTACCCTCTGTTCGCTGCTGTTAACCGAGGAGCTAGCGGTAAGAACAATTTTTGCTTACCAGGTTCAAATAGATCGCATTTAGCAAAAAGACTCCAGCGCAATAACAGGGTTGTAAAAATTTTGCTTCTTCATAGTTATCTAAAAAATCTCCAAGAACAGCAAATAGTATTGGCCTCCCACTAAAAAATTGTTAATTTTATCAAAGGAAAGTAATTGTGAGAATTTTGATTACTGTGCATAATTAAGTCTTTTTAAAATGAAAGGAAAAGTTGCTCCATTTTGAAAACACTGTAAGTGCCCTGGTTCTTTTTTGCTAAATTCGATCCAAATAGTCAGTAGTGGTATGCGACATTCTTAGTAAAGAGGTCTTGGGGGTTCGGGAATGTAACACTTTGGGGTAAAAACGTGCAATAGCTGAGCCGAAGCACTGTAATTCAGGTAGACATATTTTCATACCACAGTGACTGTTATTGTAACTTTTTATGCTTGATTTGACTCACATAAACTTTTGTTTTTTTTTAATTTTTTCATGAGTGGGAAGTTTGATTCAAAGTCAGGAGTGAACAGACCAGTTTACAAGTCACGAATTCAAAAAATCTGTCTTACCCGAAATTTCACATTGAAAAAGATTAGCGAAACGAAAATTACTGAAATCAACTCCTATCCCAGGTTCTAACTTTTACTATGCATAGATTCAAATTTCCTGCTCATGGACCAAACAATAATCTACTTGAGTTAAATCGCACACTAAGAGTTACTGAGACAGTCTCTGTGATATGAAATTACAGCAACCTCAATCTTGATGCTTTGGCTCAGCTATAACAAGTTTTTTACACTTTGAATAACATAGGATAAAAAAGAAAAAATGCATGATTGAAACGCCTATCTAAACTGCTGAAGTGCGCAAATTGACTCACGTAGAGTATTGTTTTTCTTGTGAGCAGAGAATTCAAATTTTCTATAACCAATGTGTAATAAAATCAGGAGTTGGTTTCAGTAATTTTTACTGCGTGGATAGTTTTCTCTGTGAGTTTTTGGTTTTAAGAAACATGTATCAAAATGTTTCAATCCGTACCTTGTCCACCACAGGAGTCGATAATAACCTAGATCACTTGATCCTGGGACCGTTATTTTTATGGAAAGCCCTCAATTGTTTTCCTTTTTTTCTGGGTAGTGCAAAAATTGAGATTGTTGCTCCTTTAAAAATTGTGGAAGCCCTCTACAAATTTTCCGTCTCTGTTTCCACACCTTTTGGAAATTGTGTAAACTGTCAAAATTTTGTTTGCTGCTTCAAATTTAAAAATTGTGGTAAGGAAGCTTTCCTCTAATTACTCCCCCCCCCCCAAAAAAAAAGAAGAAGAATGAAATAAGCCATCATAAAGTTGGCAGGTTGTGCCATTAAAGTGAGTTATATAACATGGGTTTAAATGGGGAATAATGATGATTCTTCAGCACAATCTGGCAGCAATAAGCCATCACTCTATGTAAAATGGGTATAAATTGTAAAATCATTTGTTGCCGCGGATCGCCAACTATGTGGAATGCACAGTAAAACATCAACTTTTTGTCCTCTGGTCCTTGTTAGTAATTTTCCGTTGTGTTCGGTGAATTGTGTTCTGTGTGAAATTTTGACTAGGCATCATGTATCAGAAGCCTGGAATTTGTAGCTTGCCGAGGGGTCCATTCCCCTTCTTACTCAAAGCTTCAGCTCATGGTAAGCTGTACGAACTCCAACAACATGATCACAAAAATCATATCATCACCTTCCGGCCAAAGTGTCACAAGCACCATGCAACGTTTCAAAATTTCCTCCACCATTTTATTTCGTACAGAGAAATCGTTGGTTGAATCCATTTGAAAATTTCACTGAACTTTATCGGCAATGCAACAAAAATTCAGTGAAATTTTAGGACAGCTTTATTGAACAATTTCTCTGAAAAAAATAACATGGTGGTGGAAATTTTTAAACGTTGCATGGCACTTGTGAAACTTTGGCCAGAAGCTGACGATATTACAGCAGAGAGCGCCCCCTTTGCGAAAAAATTTCTCACTATAAATCGCTGAAGATTCACGAAAATGAAAATATTTGTAGGCTCACCTGTAGGATTGCGAGTCGCCATTTTCGCGTTTCTTCTTCGATTCCCGGCACGTTCACGTATATGTCACTTGTCTCACCGAAAAAACCGCGAGTGGACGAGTTGGCGAGTGTTTTGATGCCGACTAAAAGTCACCGTGCGAGAAGACCAAACTTTTATCATCTCCTCGATGCAAGTAAACAAGATCCGCGGAAAATGTCCGAGATAGCGTGACTTTTGACCCCGATCGGCCGCTATCTTGGTTTATTACCCTGAACTGAAATTAGCCTGATTAGGAGCTCTCTTTCACATCACCTACTTAAAAAAGCCGCGTCGAATTCTCACCCACGGCGCCTTTTCGTGGAAAGTTGGCCGATTTGACGTAAATGGGTTTCCCAGAGGCTCCACATTGTTTTCTGTCAAGGCCGAAACAACCCGAAATTTTCTAAGAACTTTGCTTAAGCGGACTATTTATATTTGTCGGCTCTGGCATTGAACTGTTTACAAATTGGGATTCAGTGTGTCTAGTGCTGCAAGGTGATTATTCCAGGGTAGAGAAGAGGGGAAGGAGTCAAAATAGGCACCCAGGCTCTCTTTAAATCCCTAAAAAGTGTGATCCTACTGTTTTAATTGGATTATATTTTGCCGAAAGGAATCACTATTTTTGGCTCATATTTAGAAACAGCATATGTGTCATCAGTTCTCCTTGCAGTTATGTGTTTTTATGAACGAGTCAGAAACAGTTTTTCCTTCAAGGTTCCCAGGGATCAAAAAGGGACCTTATCTTCCAGGAAAATTTTTTTTTCAACTTTTTGCAAAAGCTGAAACCACATTTTTCTACAGATTTTAAGTTGGAATTTTCTACAGCCTAAGAACTTTTGTCTTGGAACTTCAGAACTCACATCCACTTCAATTTTTGGCTTATAGGGTCAAAAAACTTGCACTAAATTTTCCGAATTGTCTTCCTTGATGCAAATGAAAAAAAGATTATGGAAAATATCCTCCCAGAAGAGGCGGGCCCTTTTCACACATCCGGTCACAACTCTTTTGCCTTTATAGACAAGTAAAACAATTAATTTAACCACACTTTGTCAAAATTTTAAAAAGTCAAAAAATTCAGAGGTATGCTATTATTAAGATTGAGTCCTCTCACAATAATTGAAGACCATTATCACTAGTTCACGCTGTGCCAACAGGATGGTATTTTTAAATACTGTTTTTGCTTCTTTTTTCAGGTGTTGAAAGGCACAGAGGAAGGGTAGTATGGCTGAAATATAAACCAAAAAGTGGAGAAGTAAAACGCTCCATTGTTCTGGTTGGAAAGGGGGTAACATTTGACACAGGCGGTGTGGATGTCAAAATCAACGGAGCATCTGTTGGAATGTCACGAGACAAGTGTGGAGCAGCTGCTGTTGCGGGATTCATGCAGGTTTGTATTTCCTCATCACTTCTTCCTCATGAAATAGGCGAGAAACCATAGTTCTGTATGCTCAAAACAAAAATCTGCAACGTAAGCAATTGCTCAAACTTTTGCTGATAGTATAAGCATTTTTAATTAAGATAATTTCTATTTAAAACCCTAATAATACTGGGGTGATTTCTTTTAACTGAATTCTTCATAGCATCTACACTTGTGCAAAGAGATTTAAAAGGAATAGGATCAAAAGAGTTTCTGTGAGCAATCATTCCCCATTTTGCAATCGCAAAATGACTCACGAAAAATCCTTGTCTCCCAGCCAAATCACGAATAAGCAGACATTGCACAAGCCCTTTCAATTTCTCTTCAGAATATCCTTGTTTTTTTTATTTTTTTTGGACAAAGCGGGTTGATGAAATTTTGGTTTTTGTGTTTTAAAATTTAAATTTGAAGAAATTGTTCTTAAAGTTTTCTTAATCTATCGAAACTTCAAAGTAGTGGATAAAAAACCGATGACAGATTAATACCTCTACTTATGCCTGAAGTTTGTTGGATGATAGTTATTTTTTTATAGTTTTATAGTTTTATAGTTAGTTAGTAGATGATAGTTTTTTTTTGATAGTTAGTTTTATAGTTAGTATAGTTTTATAGTTAGTTAGTAGATGATAGTTTTTTTTTTTTTCAGTAAATATTTTCTACATAAATTACGTATATAATTAAAAATGTCTTGGTGTTTCAGTTGGTAAGCATTCTAGCACCGGCTGATGTTGAGATCATTGGTGCTTTGTGTCTTGTGCGCAATAGCATTGGATCAAATGCATACACTGCAGATGAGGTGATTGTCTCCCGTGCTGGCAAAAGGGTCCGTATCGGAAACACTGATGCTGAGGGTCGAATGGCTATGGCAGATGTCTTATGCGAGGTAAAATCTCTTTCGAACAATTCTCTTTAAACAGATCACATTCAACATTCGACAAGAGCAATTTCAAGAGTGTGGATTTGCTTTGTTTCTGTCATAAAGTAAATCACAAATGTAAATGAAAGAAAGAAAACCGTATTTAAAAAAACTCAAACTCACAAAAAAGTTTGTTACCTTAGGTTCTGTTTGTGTTTTTTCGTTACTTTCGGTTTCGTCACAATTATAAATTAAAAAATTAGATACTTAACTTAGGGCTTTTGTGTTGTTGGAAATCCAGTTTAAAACACAATACTGCTCTTATATATCTTTATTTAAGATGCGTCTTGATCACTGGAAGGAAGTTAAACATTTTTGAAGGATAAATAGACAGGGATGCAAAAAGTTTCTGACTGTTTGTTGGGATCCAGCATTTTTGCCTCATCACTAAATTTTGGATCTGTCAACAAAAAAATTCCTACTTGTCCAAAATACCTGATGTCACGGCAAGATGTGCAAGTAAGGAGTTCGATAACTTTGTAAAAATTAAGAATTCTAAACTATTTTTACATTTAAATAGAATTAACAATATTTACACCGAGTCATGCCTGCCTGAAAGGGAGATTATGGTTGAAAGTCTGGATTCAATAGTTACAATTTCCAGGGGAAGCTCTGATAGGTACAGAAGTTTAATAAGGAGGAAATGACCTACCTCTTAATATGCATTATTTTATTTCTAACTGTGTTACCTTCAAATTACAAAAAAAAATCCAGTCAATATTTTTCAGTTGTGACAGCTGTATTTTAAACTTGTGTATATCATAAAATGCTATTTTCCAACACCTTCTACTTCCTATTACAATAATCATACATTGTTGCTTTTAAAATCCAGGCAAAAGAGTTGGCCAGTTGTCTTCCAGACCCTCATCTATATACAATTGCAACACTAACAGGACATGCGTGGCTCTACGCTCAATGCTACTCAGTGAGTAATTATATTTACCTTCTGTCTCTCTCCCTTTCTTCAAGTAAAAGCAAGGAGATATTTTTTTGTATATTTTTGTCTACTTGTACTCATATCAAACTGCAACTGAAAATGTGAGCTCAAATGAAAAGTACACAACTGGACTGAAACTCCTGATGTACTGTTTATCAAGAAACCCTAGAATGAACCACCCGACAAAGTACGAATTTATTCATTCTGGTGTATGTTCCCTCCTCAAAATTTCAGTAATTTTTGTCGCATGAATCTTGTTCTACATGCAATTTTGATGAGAAAACAGATATAAAAATGTTTAGAGTCGCATCTTGTCTAGTGGTTCATTACATATATGTATAAGAATCTATTGATCTTTTGAAAAAAATTCCTCTCAAAACATTCTTTCAAGTTTTTCACAGAACCCTTTAAAACTTCCAAACTTTTCAGAATATCTGCTGTTTCTCTTATTGCAAATTTGTGCTTCATATTCTCTGAAGGAAGGTGGTAAGGACACATAATAATATTTATTTTCTACTCTGCTACAGATTGTCATGTGTAATGGACCTGCAAGAGAAGGTAAAATAAACTCCCAGCTGGTTGAAAGTGGGCAGAAAATTGGAGATCCTTTCGAGTCGAGCACTCTGCAACGTGAAGATTTCTCATCCCATAAAGGTACCAATGGTGCAAGCAACGCGGCTTGTTTTTATGTTTTATTTTATTATGAATGTCACAAATGAATGTATGGAAAATGGACTACCAGATAGGTGGTATGAAATTAGACACTTTACCGTATCAGAATTTTACACAGAATTCAATGCCTGCACTACAGCCATCCGAAATCAATTCATGAACTAGTGTTTTTTTTTTTTTTTTTATGTCAGTTCACACTTCTCACTTTTGATAAACCCTAGTCTACTGTAGTCAAATCAGACGCTGAACTACTTTTGGTATGTTTTACGATGGAAGAATTTTCTTCTGTAGTGACTTTTTTTACATATTACACAAATTTAGATATGCCACGTATCAAATGAGAAGAAAAACAAGCGGAAAAGTTCTAATACCGTCGTATTAGAAAAGCGCTCAGGTGTTAGTCAATGTATTTAGTGAAGAAAGGAAGTATAAACTTCGTCGACTTGGCTGGGTAAGGAAATAAAACATTAGCTGATAGCAAACAAAGGTTACCAAAGAAACCGTAAATGCGTATTTTCGTTTCCCGAAAATATAGCCACCATTGAGCTCATCAGGCGCGTTTTTTTTAGGCTTCATTTGAGTTCAACGATCAATTTTGATAAGAATTACTCTACCGCTAAGAAATTTTCTTATAGACAAACGATCGAAACTACCTGCGCATTACGTTAAAAGCATAAAATACAGTTTTCACAGCTTTATTTATTTTAAAAATGGACCCCCCCAAAAAGCCTACACATCGATGAGCTGGTGCGCCATTTAAACGAATTAGCACTAGTATACTAGTACTCTAGAGGCAAGTCGAAATCAAAAAGCGCTGTCTATCGGCTGAGCGCTTAAAAGGTATGAGATGAAGCTCAAGTTAATTGTCGCAGGTATGAATTGTTTTCAATGGCTAATTTTTACGTACTATTTAAGCGTTAATTTTTCATTATTGAGTAGGGCTGTGCGAATAGTGAATTTTCCGAACGAAGCGAATAGCGAATAATTTCGGCAACTATTCGCGAATAGCAAAGCAAATAACGAATAATTTAAGTCAATTATTCACAGATACGAATAGTAAAACGAATAATCGGAAATGACTTTTTTAAGAGTGAAAATTCGCGAATATTACAAAATTTGACAAAAAAAATGTGACTAATTTTTAAGAATTTTTCATTTGCTCATACGCCTGCACAGAAGACAATGAAATGCTATGATAGTAGCCTAGGCTGTTAAGAGCTTGTTCGAAGATCCCTGGATGCTGGCTTGACTGTCCCTGCAGTTACGTATGCATTTCCAGGATTTGAAGGTAACTGCGCGGGAAGTCAAGCTAGTATCGAAAGATCACTAGACACATTTTAGTATTTTAATTTTTTCGCTTTAAATAAAAATGTGTTTATGAACTTTTTTTTTTCAATTTCAGAAATTTCTGTGTCTTTCAGTCCTTGATTTGGGCTCTTTGCTTATTCCCCCAATCGCAATCGCGCTCGCTGTTCGTAAACTCGGCAAAGTCGGTAAAGATCAAAGGAGATCCGCCGTTCGCGATGTCTCGGGTGGAAGCGGAAGCCTTGCGCAGATCCTCGCAACGTTTCACGATTGTCACTCGGAAATTCGTTATTTTTGATGGCGCAAATATTTGAAAATTCACTCCTCGTGACGGCGCGAATATTTGAAAATGTCAGTTCCAAAATTCACTATTCCCGACGGCGCGATTATTCGCAATTTGCGAATAGTGCGCGAGGCAGACGAAGCGAATAGTCGTAATTGCGAATATTCGCACAGCCCTATTATTGAGTTAATTTTGGAAATTTTTGATACATTCAATGTGTTTTGCATAAAATTTTGATGAGGAAATGTGTCCTTTAGAAGTCTAATTCTTTCCTTGTCATGTCCATTGACGGCAATTTTATGGGGTTCAAATCATTGCAATCGGTCATTTTGTAATATCTTGATAAACGGAACCCAATATTTTGGCTGGTTCTAAAGTTTGGTTCGGTTTTTTTACTGTCTAGATTCAAAAGTCCTTTAATTTATGGATGTTGCAAACAAGTTAGGAAACTGATAAATTGTTCACTCCTTATCATACTTGTTTTGTGAGTCCCATTAATTTTATTCCGATCGTTTTTCAGAGAGTCACGAATACTCCGAAATCTTGCAAGCTCATAGTAAACCATCTGTTCAAACATGCCGTGGACATCAAGGCCCTGCTGCATTTCTAATAATGGCATCCGGCCTTCAAGAGGTATGCATTCATAAACTTTGTATTTGAAATTCTATCAGCAAAAATCCTAGAAACTTAGTTAACTCCGTTTGTACTTTCAGAAAATGAATTTTTTTCTTAAAAAAAAGTGGGTGTCAATGACTCATTTTCCTTTAAATTAGAATGAAAAACTATGTATTTTCTTAATTGTCTTTTTAAGTACTTTCTTATTATTCTACTTTAATATCCTTTTATTTCTGTCAACCAGAAATCACTGCATATTGTTAGATCCATATTTTGAAGAAAGTAGGTATACATACAATCTATTTTTTTAAATTGTCTAAAATATCATACAATATCAAGAAGAAGGAAGTGAAACGATATCACATCAGTCCATGGTTTCTACAGCCAGGGAACACCAGGAAAAGCAGGGAATTTCTGAGAATTCTAAAAAGTTAGAGAAAACCTGGAAAATACAGAGAAATTGATGAAAGTGTCAGGGGAAAACTGTTAAGTCACCTTTACTTGCTTCCTAGGGTGGGTTTGACGTTTCAGAAAACAAATTTCGTTTTGTGAATATTTCAAATTATGTCTTTAATCATCTGAAAGCATATCTTCAATTGACAGGAAAATATGCACCAAAACGTGTAAATTCATTTCTTAAATTTTGTTGCAACCCTGTATCACTCTCATTTCTGTGTGTGGCCTATTATTTATTTAAAAAATGTTCTCTGTTTTATTCTATCAGCACGGTTTAAAAGCCGAAACTCCATTGAAATACTCGCATTTGGACATTGCTGGAAGTGCTGGCGATTTCCCGTATGATCCAACCGGAGCTCCAATTCTAGCGCTCGCAGAAAATTACCTGCTGTAATCATTAGGAAACAATCTGTGGAGGACTTACTATAAGGTGTCATCTGCTTAATCTTCATTTGCTTGTGACTTTATATCGTGTATCCGCCTACCAACTTTGCCCTCTCATTTTTTAACACATCCATCCAAGTTTTAAGTATTTACTTTTATCTGCTGTTGTGTATTCCAATTTTTTTTTTATTTTTAATACGGCAGTTTTGAAGAATCTTGAAGTGTATTGTTTTACTTATTTAGGTAACTGAATCTGTGATTTTTTATAAAATCAATTCAAATGCTCACAATCTATTCCTTACTCTCAGAACTTCCATTTTGTAATTTTTACTGCCTCCTAGGTTACATTCTTAAATTAGTCAATCATATATTTTTGTAATATTCGGTTCCTTAACTCCTTTTTTTCGTTAGTTATTTGTTATGTATTTTTAAAAAATCAGTCGACTGTGAATGTAATTTTGATACGGCCGTTTTTGGAGTTAAATTTTCAGATACTTTATCAAATAAATAAAACTACATAGTAGCGGAAAGTCACCATTACATTTATTAAAATTGTTTGTGTTCTTTTCCTCTTATTTTCCAGTAAGGTAAAGGTTATCAATCACATTTTAAACATTTAGTAACCTATTCAAAAGAAAACCGTGTCTAAGAGAATGATTTTTGAATAAGACAAAATATAATTTAAATATCCTATTTCCAGCTATCATTTTCCTATTTAATTCAACTTCACGTACGATTTTAAAATGAAAAAAATTCTTCATCTAATCTATGATTTCTAATTGGATAACTTGACATTAAGGTCAGTTCGAGCCAGTTTCAAGGAAAAGCCACATGGGCCAAAGCCCACATCGACAGATTTCAAAAGCGATGACTTCTTTTTATCAAGGGATTTGTTTTTTGCTTTTCAAGTCTTCAAACAACGTATCTACTGATATGGAAAGTCCGGAATTAGCAGTAAATTTAAGGGCGGTTTTGAAGTACCGAAAAAGTACAGTAGTTCTCTATGAAGGGCTGGAATTTTTTGCCTCATGGCACAGGTGTTTTTAAAACGGCCTAGAAAATATGAAATCGGATACGCAATGATTCTTAATGACGTATTTTCCTCCTACATCCAGATTGTAAAGCCACTTAATCCTCAGGTCACCGATGAGCTTCAAATTTCCTGCCTTCGTCATTTTTCTCGCAATTTCGCATGAATTTCGTCAATTTTCGAATTTCGTCACATACAGGTACCAAAAAAGGACTGATGTTTTTCCTTGTGAGAGAATGAATTTTTTGTAGATGTACTGAAGAAGGGTTGCAAAAGAGCTTAATATTTGCCGCCCAGTTATATTATGGTATCTATTAGACAAAAGAATTCCAACATGGAAAGTTGGCAGTTTCGAAAACGCCTTCAACTGTGGCGTGATACCTCACGCGTTCCGGAGAGTACGTATAGTTGTATCACTGCGCCTTAGCAATGCGATGGAAGACTGATATTAAATCAGCCTTAACGCTGCGGCCCTGTCAGTGTTCCTTTACCGCTGTTGCAGTTTTGACCGCGAGGACTTAAAGTGTTCAAGCTAGGATTACATAACGCAATTCGATCAATTTTTAGAAGGATTAAAAATAAACAAGCGCAGGAAGAAATATAACAAAATATTATGAACTCAATTTAACAATCAACTTAAAGGCATCGAAAAAATACTGCATTCTTTTTGGATTTTTAGGAACTGAATCTTTAGTACATGTACTGAAGAAGGGCTGCAAACATGCTTAATATTTGCCGACCAGTTTTGGTTGACGCCTATCAATGCGACGCACAGTGCGTTGAATGGTGACAATAATCCCCCCTAAACATGAAAGCCGAAATTTTCCAAAAATTATGTGGTGAACGTTAAGTGGTATATCTGGCAACACTATTGTCACCAATAGTATCGATTTTTATCGATGCCCGCACAGGTGGTCGTTTTCAGCCAGTTCAGAGCTCCTGATTAGAAGCCGATTGCAGATGACAACAATGAGGAGCATCCTGATCAACAGGCTTCAGTGCCATTCTATCCTTTTTGGCAGCTTCATTCCTACTGGTCAGCACTATTTATTTTTGGTTTTTCCAATTTTTAAATCCTTTTTTTTGTCGCGAATATTGCATTTTGAAATACTTCTCATTTTTAACCCTTTTTTCCACTTTCATGGAGTGCCAAAAAAAAGCACCGTCAAACACCGAAATTTTGTGCACGTGGATTTATTCAGTGGTATGTGTACTTTCAGAAAATCAACGGTTCATCTGCCCGATGTTGCCCGTTCGGACGGAAATCACGATTTTCTAGGAAAATTTGGTCATTTCTCAGGTATTTTTGGGCTTTCATTTGACTTTGATTCAGGGTTCACAAATTCACCTCCAATTTTCAAGGCATTGTGCACAGACACAAATAGATACTACTAAAAATGATGGGAAGAAATTGTAAAATTAATTTTTAAGTATCACATGATGCCAGCTCGCTCTAAAAAATATTACATTTCTTAAGGCCAGTGTGAATGAAGGCTATTTCAATTGTAATCTTCCGTCGCATTTCTAAGGCGCAATGATCCAACTATTTGAACTCTCCGGAATGCGTGAGGTATCACGCCGCATTTGAAGGCGTTTTCAAAACAGCCAAGTTCTGATACCCGGATTATCGTTTTGCATAGTTCATATTCTTTTGTTTAAATATTCCGTAACAGTTGTTTATTTTATCCTCGTAAAAAAACCATACCCATTTGCTAACTACAATTCTAGCTAGAGCGCACTTCAGCCATGCATTCACGACTGCAAAAGTGTCAAAGGAAATCGAAAAGGCCAGCGTGAATGAAGGCTATTTCAATTGTAATCTTCCGTCACATTTCTAAGGCGCAATGATACAACTATTTGAACTCTCCGGAATGCGTGAGGTATCACGCCACATTTGAAGGCGTTTTCAAACCAGACAAGTTCCGATACCCGGATTATCGTTTTGCATAGCTCATATTCTTTTGTTTTCATTCCTAACCACTTGTTTATATATAATCCTCCTTTAAAAGTTACCAATTTGCAATAGACAATTCTAGCTGAGGCGCACTAAAGCTATGCATTAATGACTGCAAAAATGTTAACGGAAATCGAAAAGGCCAGCCTGTATGAAGGCTATTTCAATTGTAATCATCCGTCGCATTTCTAAGGCGCAATGATACAACTATTTGAACTCTCCGGAATGCGTGAGGTATCACGCCGCGTTTGAAGGCGTTTTCAAAACAGCCATGTTCCGATAGCCGGATTATCGTTTTGCATAGTTCATATTCTTTTGTTTTCATTCCTAACCACTTTTTTATTTATAATCCTCCTATAAAAATTACCAATTTGCTATAGACAATTTTAGCTAGAGCGCACTTCAGCCATGCATTCACGACTGCAAAAATGTTGACGGAAATGAAAAAGCCCAGCCTGTATGAAGGCTATTTCAATTGTAATCATCCGTCGCATTTCTAAGGCGCAATGATACAACTATTTGAACTCTCCGGAATGCGTGAGGTATCACGCCGCGTTTGAAGGCGTTTTCAAAACAGCCATGTTCCGATAAGTAGCCGGATTATCGTTTTGCATAGTTCATATTCTTTTGTTTTATTCCGTAACACTGGTTTATACTAGGAAGTTTTCATGGAATTTGGCAACACTGAGCTATTTCAGTTTCCAATTTTCCCTATTTTACATGCCATTAAATGTATTCATATCAATATCTTCTGGAAAATAGGTTGAAGTAATCGGAATAAGTTTATATATATATACGTACATATACGTGGATGCAAATACTTAAGAAATGTACTATTTTTTAGAGCGAGCTGGCATCATGTGATACTTAAAAATTAATTTTACCATATCTCTTAATCATTTTTAGTAGTATCTATTTGTGTCTGTGCACAATGTCTTGAAAATTGGAGGTGACTTTGTGAACCCTGAATCAAAGTCAAATGAAAGCCCAAAAACACCTGAGAAATGGCCAAATTTTCCTAGAAAATCGTGATTTCCGTCCGAACGGGCAACATCGGGCAGATGATCCGTTGATTTTCTGAAAGGACACATACCACAGAATAAATCCACGTGCACAAAATTTCGGTGTTTGACGGTGCTTTTTTTTGGCACTCCATGAAAGTGGAAAAAAGGGTTAAAAATGAGCAGTATTTCAAAATGCAATATTCGCGACAAAAAAAAGGATTTAAAAATTGGAAAAACCAAAAATAAATAGTGCTGACTAGCAGGAATGAAGCTGCCAGGAAGTAAAACGTAGAAGTAACGAGAAATAAAATTAGAAAATTTAAATCAGCTTTCATTTAAAAAAAAATTATATTTTATGTTCTTTAAGGTTTAAAACCCCGTTATGAAAAATAACGAAACATGGCAACACAGCAACGTTGAACTATTTTCTCTCTTGGTGAATTGATGTGTTTTGAAAATAAGTACTTGTTAAATTTTTTTCGGTGCCAACTTGAGCTTGATATCCTATTTTTTTCGGGGAGTAATCCAGCTGAAAGGGTTACATCCGATTTTTCCCCAAAAGGGGCCCACAACCCCCCTCAAAAGCTTCTAATAAAAAACTTCTGTTTGTCGCAAGATACTACGTACCAAGAAGAGGAACTCACCAAGTTTTTATGGAATTTCAACAATTTTTACCGGAGATATCGATTTTTGACACTCATCCCGTAGTAATCAACGCACTGTGCGACGCAAGGTTGCTAATTTGGAAAGTTGCAGTTTCGAAAACGCCTTCAACTGTGGCGTGATACCTCACGCGTTCCGGAGAGTACGTATAGTTGTATCACTGCGCCTTATCAAAACGATGGAAGATTGATATTAAATCAGCCTCCACGCTTCGGCCCTGTCAGTGTTCCTTTACCGCTGTTGCAGTTTTGACCGCGAGGATTAAAAGCTCAAGCTAGGATAACATAACGCAATTCGATCAATTTTTGGAAGGATTAAAAATAAACAAGCACAGGAAGAAATATAACTAAATATTATGAACTCAATTTAACAATCAACTTACAGGCATCGAAAAAATACTGCATTCTTTTTGGATTTTTAGGAACTGAATTTTCAGTGCATGTACTGAAGAAGGGCTGCAAACGTGCTTAATATTTCCCGACCAGTTTTGGTTGACGCCTATCAATGCGACGCGAGGTTGCTGATTTGGAAAGTTGGCAGTTTCGAAAACGCCTCCAAATGTGGCGTGATACCGCACGCGTTCCGGAGAGTACGTATAGTTGTATCACTGCGCCTTATCAAAACGATGGAAGATTGATATTAAATCAGCCTCCACGCTTCGGCCCTGTCAGTGTTCCTTTACCGCTGTTGCAGTTTTGACCGCGAGGACTAAAAGTGTTCAAGCTAGGCTTACATTACGCAATTCGATCAATTTTTAGAGTGATTAAAAATAAAGAAGCGCAGGAAGAAATATAACTAATTAATACGAACTCAATTTAACAGTCAACTTTAGAGCATCGAAAAAATACTGCATTCTTTTTGGATTTTTAGGAACTGAATTTTTAGTACATGTACTGAAGAAGGGCTGCAAACGTGCTTAATATTTGCCGGCCAGTTTTGGTTTGACGCCAATCAATGCGACACGAGGTTGCTGATTTGGAAAGTTGGCAGTTTCGAAAACGCCTTCAACTGTGGCGTGATACCTCACGCGTTCCGGAGAGTACGTATAGTTGTATCACTGCGCCTTAGCAATGCGATGGAAGATTGATATTAAATCAGCCTCCACGCTGGAGCCCTGTATGTGTTTCTTTACCGCTGCTGCAGTTTTGACCGCGAGGACTAAAAGTGTTCAAGCTAGGCTTACATTACGCAATTCGATCAATTTTTAGAGTAATTAAAAATAAACAAGCGGAGGAAGAAGTATAACTAAATAATAGGAACCCAAAATAACTCCCAATTTTCTTAACTTTTTCGATGAGAGCTAAGTAACCATGATTCTAACTTGGTGGCACACTCAGAGGACACGCAATTTTAGAGGGCATAAGCTCATAAGTAAATCAGTGCAGCTCTGACAGGGTATCTACTAAAAGTGACCTGCATATTTAAGTAATCGAACAGTACTTTTTAAGCATCTTTGCAAAGAAATCAGTACATAAGATGAAAAATAATTCAGTACTTTTTCGGTGCCTTTAAGTTTATTGTTAAATTGAGTTCCTAACATTTAGTTATATTTCTTTCCGTGCGTGTTTATTTTTAATTCTTCTAAAAATATTTCGAATTGCTTAATGCAAACCTAGCTTGAACACTATTAGTCTTTGCGGTCAAAGGTGCAACAGCGGTATAGGAAAACTGACAGGGCCGCAGCGTGGAGGCTGATTTAATATCAATCTTCCATCGCATTGCTAAGGCGCAGTGATACAACTATACGTACTCTCCGGAACGCGTGAGGTATCACGCCACATTTGAGGGCGTTTTCGAAACTGCCAACTTTCCAAATCAGCAACCTTGCGTCGCATTGATAGGCAACAACCAAATCTGGCCAGCAAGAATTAAGCACTTTTGCAGCCCTTCTCCAGTACATGTACTAAAAATTCAGTTCCTACAAATCCAAAAAGAATGCAGTATTTTTTCGATGCTTTTAAGTTGATTGTTAATTCGGGTTCCTTTTTTTATTTTTATTTCTTACCGCGCTTGTTTATTTGTAAACGTTTTTATAAATTTATTATTTGCTTTCTACGAACCTAGGTTGACCGCACTTTAATAAATTCATTGCCTTTAAAGCAGAAAAAATTCAGTACTTTTTCGGTGCCATCTACGTAGCATGAATGAAGTATTTTACGTGAAGAATCAGCAAAAAGTGTCTTGTATGTGAATATTTAGCTTGAAAAAAATCCTCATAATCAGCCTATTTTTAAAAAAAAATGGGCTTGGAATTCACGTATAAATTTGGGAGACGAAAATTTGACCAATGTTCAGTAAATGTTCAACAAATGAAATCTAGTAGCATCAAGAATTATGAGTGGAGCAAAGGTTTTCAAAAAAAGTTTTTTTTTTCAAACAATTTATTGAGGAGCCTACTGTCAACTATAGACCCATTTTCCGTTTGAGGGTTGATTATTATTGGGACATGTACGATAAAGATTAGGAATTTTTTCGGGAATTGAAGGTAGAAGATAGAAGTAGAAGACCAACACCGACTTCAGGCGTAGATACCCCTGTAGTCGGCTTCCTACTCCTAAACGGCTGGATCCTGGATAATATTCATCTGGGTAGCGGGGACTTGAATTTTACAAGGACTCCTAGTCTTGCACAAACTCCACTCAGGATTATCTTTTCGGGTTACCAATCTTCACAATAGTAAAATATCGACGCGGTGAAACTACCGGACCACGTATTTCGTTTACAGTGATTTAAAATCTTCCTTTCATTTTATTCTTTTGTAAGAAGACAATAGACAAACCAACATTCTGCCTTGGAATTTTCGCTGAGTTTTCTTTGCTTAGAGAAGAAAAACTTCGGAAGTTTTAAAGAATCGACGATGAGTGGGTTTCCATTTGAAAATTAAAGTATGACAGGCAGTCTGCATCGTCGCAAACCGAGAAACGTGGTCCCGTATGTTCACCGTCGATATGTATATATCTCAGTTCAAACCCATTAACTCACTTGATCAACCGGTTGAGGATGAAGTTCGTAGGCGGTTCTACGGGGGTGCCAGTGGGTGCCGGGCACCCCCAAGCAAAAATTAAGTGCGGTTACCTGAACCGTGAAAGAGGCCTTCTTCTTCCTTCACCACTATGTATTGCTTTTTTAACCAGTATAGAATTTAATATAAAAAGGACCAAATTATACTGCTTTTAAAGATTCTGTATTCGCTCACACTGAGTGAAAATCCCAGCAATTGATTGAAAATGTTTTAAACAGAATTAATATTGATAGCCGTGTTTTGCAAAGATTCTACTGTTTTTTTATGGTAAGATTATAGTTTTGATGGAAAGTTTTGCTAGAAATTTTCTACGTTGAATTTATAGGAATTTAAGTAGAAAGGAAGGAGAGAAAAAGAGAAAGGATGGGAGGAAAGGGATAAAACTTGAGGGCCGAAACTTAGGCCTCCCCTGAGCGACCCTCATCCCCTTCGGGACCGGTCTCCGACATTTTTCACCTCTGGGCACCCCGGGCACCCCCAAACATGAAGGTCTAGAACCGCCTATGATGAAGTTGACTGTCAATCCAGGGGGTATATCATTTTTTGGTGCAGTAATGACTTTTTTTGATATGGTGCATATTAGCGCCCCATTAATTAGACATCGGTGAGGCATCATTTACTAATGAAGTGTGTTTTAAACAAAGTGGTTATAATGTTACAAAGTATTATGCTTTTTTATTCAAAAATTTTGTTTGAGAATCTACAAAGAATTTAGCAGAATTTGTCATTGTTCAAGAATGATGTAAATGAAATAGCGCTACTCTATACTCAATAAGTTCATTTTTAAACTTCATATTGTATGATGATCGGAAAAGCAACGTGCGATACGTCAACATCTAACTAACGGCGATGTATTAGAAATTGCACCTCACCGAATTGAAGGCACTAGAAAACAATCGACCTAGATAGCTCTAAATGGAACCTCAACTTATACAAGTTACATACTCATTCCCTTTCTTTTTTCCTTTCTTTTGAGTGCAATCAATATGTAGCATTTATTCCTTTTGCATGAATGATGTTTGTTCCTTATAATTTGCTTTTAAATGTATTATTCTTGGTCTCGTTGAATTTTGCATGAAAAAAATAAAATATGAGAAAAAAATAATTATTTAATGAAATATGATTGAAATCAAATGAGCTTACGTACACAGATTATACTCTTTCTCAAATCGAAAATTACAGTAGCTATCATTTGATAGTCAACACCAAGCCATACATGTTTCTTAAAAAAACCTTGAAATCTAAAATTGTTTGTCCTTTAATGCTATCCTCAAGGGGAAGTCAAGATAAATAATTTTCAACACGAGGAAATGAAGCTCATTAAATTTATTTAACATTTTAGAGCGATCGAATAAATTATTTAAATAATATTTTGTACATAAACTTACAGTAGTTTTTAAAATGAATGTTTTTCAGGCAAAACAATCTAAGAGATCTTTACAATCTAAAAATATTTACAAAAGCTTTTCGAAACGAAATTGTTTGGGAGGTCCGATTGTGATCATTTTTTTAATATTTAAGTTTTATGTCCAAGGAACAATATAAAAATTAATCTAATCAAAAAGGAACTAAGTGCATTGGATATCCGCGCTTCGTAGCTCTTTTTCATTTAGTTAATTTAGGCATAGCTCCTTCCAGCACAAATACGTCTTATTTCACACATGTTATTAGGAAACAACAGATTTCACAGATCTGAGTTGATCTGCTCGACAGGCTGGTAAGCGTACTGTTGGTACTGCTGATATGGCTGGTACTGGGGTTGCTGTTGCTGCAGCTGTTGGTAGTACTGCTGCTTGTAGTAGTCGGAAATAGGGGTGAAGTATTCGAGAGCGCTCCTCATTAGTGACGTCACGGTTTGGGCGCTCGAGTGGTAGTACTTGTACTTGCCGGAGCCATATTTGTTCCAAAATTCTGGTCGCAGTTCACCGTTCCAGTCTGAAAAATTCAATAACAGAATTAAAAGATTTTTTTAAGGAATTCACTTAAAGAGAGAGAGAGACTTCTATTTATTTTATTTTGTTTAAACAAACAAGGCAGCTTCATTGCTCAAAATGTATGCAGAATATTAAGTTTTGAGGGGTCACATATTGAATCTATTAATTATACTTTGGATCGGTGTTAAGACCAAATAGATTCAGGTATAAAAAAGTGGTTTAAGTTAATTGTTGTTTGCCTGTTTGTACTACTGATGACAGGCCCTAGGGCCGAAATGCATCTAGAAATGTAATAAGCCATTTGTTACACTTGGATTGCATTTTGCAAAAAGGAGCCAGGAGCATTGAAATGTTGCTAAGATTGTGCAGCTTCTCTTGTCTTGGAAGAAGAACCCGTTGATCTGTAAACAGTTTCTATTTTAATCGCTGAAAACTGTAAATTTAGGACAAAAATTATCATGTAAACTTAATATTTTTTCAGGATTTCAATAGTTATATTGCAATGGATGAAGTTGTACAATCTTACCGACATTGCATTGCTTCTGGTTCCTTTTTGCAAAATGCAATCCACTTGTATCTACTTGGTCTAACCACGACTCCAAATTATACAGATATATTCCTCTAACCGAGAGGAAAAATCAAGGAAATTTTCAAGAAATTACGTTAACTAATTCTCCATAGAAAAAATGAAGTATGACAGGAAGTTGGCAACGTCGCAAACGGAGATAGCGTCACCTTCCGGCCAAAGTATCACGAGCACCATGCAACGTTTCAAAATTTCCACCGCCATTTTATTATTTCACAGAGAAATTGTTGGTTGAATCTGTTTGAATATTCCACTGAATTTTATCGGCAGCATGAAGAAAATCAGTGAAAGTTTCGGACCGATTTGTCGAACAATAACTTGGTAAGAAAATAAAGAAGTGGCGGAAATTTTGAAACGTCGCATGGCGATTGTGATACTTTGGCCGGGAGGTGACGATATGTGATTTGGCCATCGATATGCTGATCCTGAAATGAGAGTAAAATGTATTCCGGTCGTATTGCAATACTTATTTCGTAAAGTGGTGGTCTTTCTCGAAAGTTGGTGGCTGAGTATCGGAAATGGGACCTCGAGGTGAATGTCAGCAAAACCGAGAAGTTGACCGTTGGCGGGAATCAGCAAAGTATAGAATTAGAGGATGGGCGGAAAATTGGAAGCTGCGATATTTACAAATATTTAGGAGTGTTTCTAACCCAGGATGGAAGATTGGACCAGGCCATGAAGAAGAGGAATATGCAGGGTAGGAGGGCAATCGCTATGTTAAATGGAGTCCTTTGGGACCAAAGGATCTTCAAAGAGAACAAAAGAAGGATCTACAACGCGATTGTCAAGAGCATAGTAACCTACGGGTGTGAAGTATGGCCGATGAAACAGCGGACCCGGGAGGTTTTAGAGGCAACAGAGATGGACTTCTGGCGTAGATCCGCTGGTATTTCCAGAAAGGTTCGCGTCAGGAATGAGACGGTACGGGATATCATGGATGCCAAGCAGACCATCGTGCATGACATTATGACAAAACAACTCATTTGGTATGGTCATGTGCAGAGAATGGCAGGAGACAGGTTGCCGAAGAAGGTCCTTGACTGGGTTTCTCCTGGGAGAAGACGCAGAGGGCGCCCAATGAAAGGTTGGAGGGAAGGGATTGAAGCGGAAATGTTAAGATGCTCAATCCCCCAAGATTTGTGGTTTGAAAGAGAGCAGTGGAGGTTAGGAGTCGTAGAGCGCGAGGGAGTGCTGTAAAGCGACTTATATGTATGTATTTCGTAAAGACGGCATTGGTCTGTTCTTACCAAGGAACAAGATACGTGGGACATATCCGCCATCGGGGACGAGTCTTTTGGCGTCTTGGGCGTCCGATTCATCATCCAGGTTGACCATGACAAAGTATTGGCTCAGATCAAAGTACTCCCGAGAGTTCACTAACTCCGGCTTCAATTCTGCAAGAAAAAAGCATTGTAAAAATAGTGTTGGCGCTACGATTTTACGTGTACTACAAATGGCTGCGTTTAGCAGAGACACTGAGAAAAAAGTCCCTCGGATCCAGAGTCCAGCGGATTGTTAAAACTGATGGACAAAGCGATAGACAAAGAGGACATAATGAGTATGGAGCGATCCTTTTGATTGATTTGAGTAGTTCTCATAGACTAAGGGAATTAATAATGGACTAACAAAAGGGTCTCTCGAGGGTTGCCATTAGTTTGTTCGTTACCTACCTCCTTTGTCCATTGCAACCACTCTCTTCCACCAATAGGATCCCTCCATATTTTTTTGTCTTTTTTGTCTATGGTTTTGTATATCAATTTCAATAGAATTCAATTCATTTCAATAGAAGTTCAATTTTTGAAATTGATAGACAAAGCGATAGATAAAGAAGACATAGGGAGGATAAAGCAATCCTATTGGTTGAAATGGGTGATACTTAGACTAAGGGGGTAAATGATGGACTAACTATAGGGTCCCCGTTAATTAGTCTATTACCTACCTCCTAAATTCATTGCAACCACCCACTTTCACCCATAGGATCCCTCCACATCCGTGTTGTCTCCTTTGTCTATGGCTTTGTCTATCAATTTCAACAATCAGCCCGCTGGACCTCTTTTCGTACAGATTTCATAGAAACTTGAATTTTAACGATAATTTCGCGAAAATTTTTCCTGAGCGTATATAGGCCGCAGTGGTGATTGCGTGAATGTTCGATCGATACCTCCCCCATTTGAAGCTATGGTAAAGAATCGATCATTAAGGTGTTCGTTGCGGATACCCTGTTTATCCTTTTCCATAGGTGTGAATGGCACATTAATCGATGTATCACATAGCACGCCACGCACCCGGTAGGCGGTAACAGATACGTCCAACTTGCAGATCGGACAAACTTTTTAATAATAGGCAATGCTTGAAAATGCATATCCATTCTAATTACAGTGGATATCGAACATAACGACATCTGATATATCGACCTTTCGGACATAACGTCGCAATTTTACCGGTCCCGCTGTTTATAACCATTGTATTTACGTGTTGTTTATGACGACATCGCATATAGAGACATATCGGCCATAGTGACAAACTTTCCTCGAAATTTCAGCTTAGGATATCGACTACAACGACCGGAGCATTCTGCCATGGTAAGGAAAAACTTAAGTCTTAAGTCTTAAACTTAAGTCTTCAGATGTTGCCAGAGTCTCCTCAATAAAAACCAAATTCACTGGATTTTTTTGAATGTTTTGCTTCAAATTTTTCAGACGATTTTGTTCGCAATTTGATCTAAAATACCTGAAAATTCAAAAAAAAAAAAATAATAAAATAAATACGAGTAACACTCCTTAAAAATACACGATTAATCTGGGGAAATTTGGCAACTATCGAATGTTTATACAGCGTTTTCCCTTGGCACGGTAGAAATGGCCCAACGAGGCGATACTCTCTGTTTAAGACTATCGATACATACGTAAATCAAGAGAATTTCAATCAATTCAATGTGCGCGAAAACTCCACCTTAGCAACAAGTTATTTTGATTGTTTTATTTTTAATTTTTCACCTTGTGATGGGGTTTTGGCCTTCGTGTATCAGCACAAACCACTAAGCAAAATGAGAACTGCTCGACCCCGCTCGTTTGAATGAAAGTGCCAAACACCGTGCGTTCGGCGTGAAAGGCATATTAGCGCCTACAAGACCGTGTGAATACTTCACGTATTCCGTCAAACACAATGTGGTCCACTCCGTCGGCTTGAAACGTATTTTAGCGCCTACATGACTGCAAGGATACTTCACGCATTGCGCAAAACAGCACGATCGGTGTGAAACGCATATTAGCACCTTTAAGGCTGTACGCGTGCTTTACACTTTGCGCCCACACCAATGTGAGAATTTTATCGTTGAATATTCGTAATTTATCGGTGTCAGACCTACCACCCGCAGTGTGCACAGTTTCTGACCAGTGAACACCGCGTGTGACAAACACCAGTGTACACACAAATGAAATAAAATAAAATACTTTTTTTAAAAAAAAAAAAAAAAAATGAAAATGTAGTGTTAAAAATAATGGTGTTTCTTCTCCTGCGAATAAGGAAACCTTGTCCTAGTGCCAGCAGAGCTTTACTCTTTGCTATTAAATTTGAGGTGGATGCGTAAAAATCTAACTATCAGTTACGAATAACGACGGAAAGTGCTGGTCCCTTCAAGATCGTTATATTCGATTTTCACTGTATCTCTATTTGGGTTGTATTTAGCAAAAATGAACAAGCGCGATTACACTGTTTTCAAAATCGTGCAACTTCTTATTTACTTTCATAAATACTTAATATCTATTCAGTGTTAAAATTTACAAGATTAGTTCCTTTAAAATCAACCATTTTTTTGGTGGGAAGCCAAAACTACATTCGCTATTCATGGGAGATTTTTTAGATAATTATGAAGAAACACCATTTTCGCCGGTTCCTTTTTGCTAAATACCTACGGTCCGTTTATAATGGGTCACTAAACCATGAACGAATATTGACTTGCGAATATAGTTCTCTGAAGGAAAATGACGCGCAGAACACGATACGCTCATTAAAAACGGGAACAAGTAACTCAATAACCGAGAAGTGCGTACTTCAAATCGCTCATAACTTATACGCAAATTTAAAACGCCCCGGTTTCGCGCCGCGCCGAATGATGTCATCCGGCACCAATCAGAAGCGGGCAAGGGTTTCCACGACTTCCGTCAAATGTCTATCTACTCTTCGTATATGAAAACAATACTAAAGTCGAAATTAAATCTTTTGAATTCAAGACTTGAATCTCATTCATATGTTAGCTGTAATAAACGAGCAACAATTCCACATTGAAACACGTTTTATTTAATCAAATATCAGAGGAAAATGAGAGAAGATTGCGATATGACTACCGCAGTGCGTCAACACCGTCAGTTTCCCGCCATTCGGGAGCGTTTGAAATGTCTTGCAGTTTTTAGATTTTTCAAAAGCGGGTTTCTCCGCGATTTCGGCTCCATAAAAATGCGGAAAAATCACCACGTTATCTACTCACACTGTATTTTCAGAATATTCAATAAAATATACAAGGTTTAGTGACCCATTAGATTTGTTCTAACGATCGTGAAATAATGTCAAAGCCGTACTCACTCTTGCAGGCAGGACACCACGACCTGTGAACGATGACCATGATCGGTCTCATGTCTGACTGCGCTGCCAGTATTCCTTCCTCCAGAGAGTTGTACCATTTTATATTCGGCCCGAAACCTGAGAAATGCGAACATGCTGCTTATTAACTTTGGTTCACAATTTTTATCATACACTTTTTTTTCCTTTCTTGCTGTCTGCGGCAAAGGTAGATTCAGTCACCCCGAAGCGGCAAGGCGGGCTGATTCAAGAAAAAATCATAGGATCCGTTTATAATTGAATCGGTGATGCTAAAACCTGAAGGGCCATTTCCTCTTAACATAGATACACATTTTTACGAAGCAACCTGAGGTAATGGCAACAGGAGAGAACAAGGCGGGTGAAAGGGAAAAAAGGCTAAAATACAACACTAAATACCCATGGTTCTTTTTCTCGGATCTCGGCCGCAAACATGTAGGTCCCAAGTTTTTTCTTAGATATTTTTAACTAATAATTTATTTTCCGACTGAAAATGACTCAATTTTGAGTCAAAAAGTCTCGGGCTTTTAATGTTTTATTTTAGGCTTGTTTCCCGCTTTCCCCCTGGTATATCTCCTGTTTCCTCTTAACTCCTGAGTTCCATACTAATACCCGCATTCTGAGGTCGGTCAGATAATGAACATGTTTGATATTTGCATCAACCGTTAGAAAGCCCGTTTTTCTTCCATTTAAATCCATTAAAAACGACCAATCCTAAGTAAAGCAGCCTGTTTTGACAAAATATCGATTATTTTACGCACATTGAAATGAGCGAAACGCAGTGTTACCAACTTTAAAAGAGCGTCACTGATCAGGGTTCGATCAGAGTTGAGTCATGCGAACAGATTTTTATTGTACGCAGAGGACGGTTATTGGCCAAATAAGGGACTTTTTATCAATTCCCCCCCCCCTCTTTTTTAGTTCCTGCTTTATTTTAATTATTCTATGTGCTATATGGAAGGAGGAGAGAAAAATTCCCCAGCCCTCCTTTTTATTAAATTGCCTTAAGTTCTACTACGATGATCAAAATTGAAGCTTGTAATGGAGCAATTTCTCGAAATCTGCCCGATTATGTCACGAGATTTTAAACGTCCATTCACATTGTACAATTAGCACTCCGAGATAGAGGTACGGCTCGCCAATTGGGAAGTTTAAAAAAGCAAAATAAATGGTTGAATGGCTATATTATAATCTCTAGAAATTCTAGAAATTCTAGAAATTTTGAAATCAAGAGCTAATTTCTATGTCTGAATAAATAAAAGTGATATTAATATGCGTAAAAGTGTATGAATAGCAAAAATTTGATTTAGCAATCGCTTGATTCGGGTATATTCATTGAAATTATGGAAGTCATCGTTGATGTCTTCACATTATACTCTCATTTCTTTGGGGTGCCTGTCCCCCCCCCCCCTTCAAACCAAAACAAAACCACATCACGATCCCTTCATAAAGTTTTTGAGACAATAAAATAGTGAGTTTGACTGTAAAACTTGATGATTAATTTTAAAGCAGCTTTGATACCTAAAAAAGCTTACCTCCATCGATGCTTTCTCTTGCTGCATCCTGTAAAGTGATAAGAGCACTAACTAAAGCTAAAGAAAATAAATACTTAGTATACATGACTGTTGCTTATTTTTGCCTTAATGTAACCAGAGGAACTAGTAACCAGTGCAGATCATTAAAAATAAGCGCGTACCGCGGTTCGAAATTCAAATGAACTGAAAATGATTCTCACTATGTGTGGGTGACGTACTGTAACTCAGCAGACGGAAAACTGGCTAAGAGCAGTCATGAGAAAATGAAAATTCTTACTGAGAAAGCAACACAAAACTAAACTAACCTCATTCTGAAAATTGCACGGTGCATGCGGCGTTTAAATTGTTGACAGTTCGAGTTTCTAATCGGCCTCTTCCTCCGATAATTCTTCGCAAAACGTAAACAAAATTGAGGAATCGTCCGAAATTTTGCATTGTTCCACGGCATTTTGTCATCTCTTCAATTATCTCACATCCGCACCCGAATTTCTAGTCAATTCATTATTGCAATTGCTTAATTTCTTTGCCCCTGCGTTGGAGCATGCGATAAAATAAGGCCCACAATCAGACTGAAATATTTCCAGCAGCGAGAATACTTTCGCATTTCCTTGATTTACTATTTTCCTTTGTAATTCTCTCGTTACAAAGCGATTAAACTGACGAAACGTGGTGATTTGAAACTTGCCGTTGCTAGACTACACTGCAAAAATGGAAACTGCGATGAAACGAGAAACTGGCATAACTGATACTCTTTGTGCAGTTAATTAAATTCTCACGTCCTCAACGAATATTGCGAATGAAGTAGATCATACAATAAAAAAGTATTCATTTTTATATCCTGCATGATTGTCAAATTTCCCAGCACAGTGGCAGGGTTCACAATGACTGTACACTAGCTGTTCCGACAGTGAAACGGAGGAAAAAAAGAATGAGCGAGATGTATTTTTTCCAAATACCATTGAGTTAGTGGTTTTTACTCCTGTTAAACCACTAAAAAACCACTCACCAAACACCATCCACTAAAGAAAAAACTAAAAAAAAATACACCACAAAAAAAACCACTAAAAAAAAATAACCTTAAATCTGCCACCAAGAAGTATTTTTTCTTGTATCGAGAATTTTCTGCACAATATAAACGCTACATTTTTGCTTAACTCAATATTTTTTTTTTTTTTGTATCAAGAGAAATTTAGCTTAAATCAAGAAAAAATAAATTCTTGGCGGCAAATTCAAGAATCATCATGCTTGGGCCATGAGCCAGGCACTTTTTTTCAGTGGCAATATGATAAAATTTTCAATTGCAAGGACTTACTCTAAACCTTTTCTCCTACTCAAAGCTTCTTTTCGATGGCTCGTTCCCCCTTTTTCCATATGTAACTTAAAATGTAACCTCCTCTCTATAGAAGGTACTCAACTTCACTCTAATTCAACGTTTCAAGAGTTCCACTCGAAAATTTTATTTTTAGATTAGAAACTGTTCAACATTGATAACTTAAAATTTCTCCGCTATTTCTTTTTCTCTGATACATACGTAATAGCCGCTGTCTCCATCCTCTCTGGCGCTCTGCGACATGACGCCTAAGCCTCATTCTCTCATCCTTCGAAAATCCTTAAAAGAGAGGAGAGTTGACACTTCATGTAGGTTTCACGTAACTGTTGCAATCGTTTTCATCCAAGTAGCACAAATTGCAATGGAGATGTTGCATGTGTGAGGAATTCGCGATTTGACTGTTGATTCATATGTAAAAGTTCGCGAGAAACACGATGGTTCTACTGGTTTTTTCTGCAATCAACTCCCAAGCTCAAAAAAAGCTCTCAAGTTGAGGCCAAAATGGAGGGGATATCCCACGCTATCCTGAGAGTCCACCTCTACATAAAAACAAACTCTCCATGCAAAGATAGGGAGCAAATACATTAGCAGGGTTGCTACTTTATTTGGGGACTCCAAAACTGAAAACACGGCAACACTGCTAATGTATTTGCTCCCTATCTTTGCATGGAGGGTTTGTTTTGTTGTAGTGCAGGACTCTCAGGATAGCAAGGGATATCCCTTCCATTTTGGCCTTAACTTGAGAGCTTTTTTTAGCTTGGGAGATGATTTCAGAGAAAACCAGTGGCACCATCGTGTTTCTCGCAAACTTTCACATAAGAATCAATAGTCAAATCGCAAATTCCTCACACATGCAACATCTCCATTACATGGTAAAATTAGTGCTGATATGCCAGATTGTTGTGCATGTTGTCTATGCACTGGATTGAAGGAGCTCGGTGTATTGAAATGTATTGCAATCGAATTGAGAAATACAGGGTTATTCAAAAGTTACGCACCACTGGCCATAACTTTAGTTCTAATTATGATATCGATTTGCGGTTTGTGGCGTCCTTCCTCATATCGAAGGGGAAACTTCTTGAGGTACTTTTCAGTTCTTCACCCCCCCAGGGGGAGGGGGGGCGGGGGGCAACTCAAAAATTTCAAATGGCAACCCCCATCATGTGATACATCGTTAGAAAGAGCATGAAAAAAGAAAATTTTTGGCGCAAACCGGAAGTCGATCTGACCCCCCTGTCAAAAGTTAGGGGGGTCCAAAGGTTATTTAGGGGGTCCATACCTTCATTTTTTACAGTACCTTCGGCGGCTCTTGGACATACCGTTTCTCTTTTCAAAGAGTCCTCGAATACTCCAAGTCTGATACCGAAGTCTTCATATTGCCCCCGGGCCACCACAGCCCCCCCGTAGGGGGGATGGGCCTGTTACAATGAAACATTGCATTAAAATGCGAAAAGTCACAGAATAGCTTCAAACTTAGCATCAAATCCGAGTGGAACTTCTTGCCAATGTTAACGCAAACGCAGCCTGCGACTTTAAAGTGAGTTTTCAAAACTCTTAGCCCCCTGCCCCCCCTCATTTTTGGTTGCAGAGCGGGTAAAAACCGGGAAATTCACTACAAATAATGCCCGAAACTAATGTCCAACTCGAGGAGGACCCTTGAAACGTTGCGATCAGTCGGAGCATTGAAATACAAGGACTGCCACCCCCTTAAAGTACGGAAACATCCAAAACACCCCCGCTGCCCCCCTCATTTTTCGTTACGGAGCGGGTAAAAACCGGGAAAATCGCCTGAAATGATGCCCCGGTTCTTACCAGCTCTGCAACGAAGAAAGAGGGGGGCAGCGGGGGTTTTATGGATGTTTCCGTCCTTAAAGTGGGCGGCAGTTCCTGTGTTGCAGTTCTCCGACTGAGCGCAACGTTTCAAGGGTTCTCGTCAAGTTCTACATTGGTTTCGGGCATCATTTCTGGCGATTTTCCCGGTTTTTACCCGCTCCGTAACGAAAAATGAGGGGGGCAGCGGGGGTGATTTGGATGTTTCCATACTTTAAGGGGGTGGCAGTCCTTGTATTTCAATGCTCCGACTGATCGCAACGTTTCAAGGGTCCTCCTCGAGTTGGACATTAGTTTCGGGCATTATTTGTAGTGAATTTCCCGGTTTTTACCCGCTCTGCAACCAAAAATGAGGGGGGGCAGGGGGCTAAGAGTTTTGAAAACTCACTTTAAAGTCGCAGGCTGCGTTTGCGTTAACATTGGCAAGAAGTTCCACTCGGATTTGATGCTAAGTTTGAAGCTATTCTGTGACTTTTCGCATTTTAATGCAATGTTTCATTGTAACAGGCCCATCCCCCCTACGGGGGGGCTGTGGTGGCCCGGGGGCAATATGAAGACTTCGGTATCAGACTTGGAGTATTCGAGGACTCTTTGAAAAGAGAAACGGTATGTCCAAGAGCCGCCGAAGGTACTGTAAAAAATGAAGGTATGGACCCCCTAAATAACCTTTGGACCCCCCTAACTTTTGACAGGGGGGTCAGATCGACTTCCGGTTTGCGCCAAAAATTTTCTTTTTTCATGCTCTTTCTAACGATGTATCACATGATGGGGGTTGCCATTTGAAATTTTTGAGTTGCCCCCCGCCCCCCCTCCCCCTGGGGGGGTGAAGAACTGAAAAGTACCTCAAGAAGTTTCCCCTTCGATATGAGGAAGGACGCCACAAACCGCAAATCGATATCATAATTAGAACTAAAGTTATGGCCAGTGGTGCGTAACTTTTGAATAACCCTGTATAAGTCCCAATTTTGCTTGCATTGCAAACTGCCTAACTCTCTCCCGCATGAGATTCATTTTGTTGATCGTTTAAAATCGGCCTTTTTGGACCAAATGATGGGAAAATATCGGTGGCGAGGCGTAAATGATCGACTACGAATGGAGGTTGTGGTAACGAATCTATTATTGAGGGGTTCGTTGCAAACACACCCTGTTTATGGATCCTTTCTCATAGGTTTAAAATGCTAACTCAATCGATATACCGCATAGCACGCCACGCCACTGATAAAAATTAAAATCCCATAAAATTGCAAAATTACTTATTTCAATATTTTCGTTGTACTGAAGTGCTTCGGCACTGAATGTCCTTTTTGTCCCTTCCCAGGAGAAGCCAAATCAAGCCCCTTTTTAGTAGCCTTTCTTCCATGGTCGTGCGGTCCTACCAGACTATTTGTCATAACTTTGAATACGATGTCACTTTCGTCTCCCATGATTAAGGGGCTTGGAAGACAAGGCACATAAGTGCAGGTTTTGCCACTTCGATTAATACGTATTACAAGTTTCGAAATTATATGGATCCTTATGGCGGAAAAGAAGTTTAAACTGACTATTGGATGCTTAAAATTGGAATTTGGGAGCGAATTTTGCACAGAATATGGATTGAGATTAGTTTTACTTCTTGAAATCATTAATAACTCAATTTTTTTAAAAACTGCACTTATGCACCTTGTCCTCCAAGCCTGTCAATTAGACGCACTGAATCATTACAGGTCCGAGCTTCCAGAAGAATACGCGCAACAAATAGCAACATTTCAGGCAGAAATCGGCAGTTATGTTCTTGCTTGCGAAGTTGACGTCATACAAAATTGATTTTCGTTCAGTTTTGGAATGGCATCACGTTCCATCGTCTGGGAACGGCCATATGAGGCAAGGTCCGGTCCTTGTCACTGAAGTATCTTCTCCGTCACGTACGGTTCCGTACACTTAGTTCCCAAAGCGTCAATGCAGATGCGCCCCATCATTGGCGCAGTATCCGCGTGAAATGAAAACCGTAACGTCCCTGTGAAGTCCACTACCTAGTCTTATTACCGGGACAATACTGCCGTTCTAAGGAAAAACGCCGTATGAACATATTCGGGAGTTGCCAAATTTCCTTCGATAACATTTTCATTCCGGAGGAAAGCTTTGCATATTTTGCCTTAAAATTTTCAGAGACGTAGGTCTTGTCTCCACGAGCCGTTTCGCGAGATTTGTCCCAGGGAAAAATCCCACTTACGAAGTTGCAGTACCAAGTATGGCACCTACTTGTACCCCTAGGATCCACTGGGAAAGATCTTAGAAGTTTCATTCCTGCGATTCGAACTGGGGACAAATCCCATGAAAACGTCCCGTGGAGACAAGGCCTACAGGTGAAATTGTGAACAAAATTACATGAAAAATTTGAAGAAAAATATTTACAAATTTCCCCGAGAATGGACCACTAGACAAGGTACGAAGTAAAGCATTCTGATACATGTTTCTTAACCAGAATTTCACGTCGAACACGATTCGCACAACGAAAATTACTGAAACCAATTCCTAACGAAGATATTAACGTTTTTTATTTCACATAGGTCACGAGAAATTTGAACTGCCCGCTCACAAGAAACTCAAAGCTCTACGTGAGTCAAATCGGGCACTACCACGGTTTCAGCAAGCTCCTCAATCGAGCAATGTTCATTTCCCACCATGTGTTGTTCAAACTACAAACAACTTGCTATAGCTGAGCCAAAGCGTCAAAATTGAAGTTGCCAGATTTTTATATCGCAGAGACTTTCATGATAATGTTTAGCGCGCGATGTGACTCACGTAGAGCATTGAGTTTGAATGAGCGGGTGGTTTGAATTCACGCATCAGGAATCATTAAATATTTTTGTAAGGAGTTGATTTCGGTAATATTTGTTGTGCGCATCGTGTTCTACGTGAAATTCTGGTTAAGAAACATGTATTAGAATGCCGAAATTCGTACCTTGTCTAGTGGTCCATTCGTGATTTTCCGAAGGAAAGTCGGCAACGCCTGAGGGTTCATACGACGTTGTTCCTTGGTGCGGCAGAATAATGCTGGTCGATATAATTAGCTCCTGGGCCACCTCCGCAGCGACGCCTTGGACCACGGCCGTCGTGACCAGACGCGTCCAGTTGCGATCTATCGATATTTCCCCGTTTGAGACTGTGGTAAATAATCGATTATTAGGGTGTTCGCTGCGAACACCCTGTATATCGATATTTTTCCATAGGTTTAAATGGCCGATCAATCGATATATCGCAATTCACGCCACGCTACTGGACGCGTCTAGAGTACCTGTATAGCGAGAGTATGGACAGATCGCTTCATGGAGGGCTTAGAGCCCAAAAGTGCAGCCACCCTTCTAACCAACTTCTAACGCACAAAATTTCACAACCAGTCTGCAGATTCCAATTCTAGCCAAGATGGCCAAGAATGTACATAAATGAGCGTTCTTCCGCGAAATTGAGTAAATTTATGCAAAAACTGAGTCAAACACGTGCTTAATAAACGACGGTTCGTAACAATAGTATTAGTAAATCGTTCTGGATAATTGAAATTCATAGGTTGGCTGCATTTCTGGGCCCTAACTTTATTCGCAGAAGCATCGGTGAAGGCCTGATGGATTCTCGGAGTTTCACATCTGTCCATACTCTCGCTATACAGGTACTCTAGACGCGTCCCGGTGCGGGAACAGCGGGTGCCCCTGCCTGTCTTGGTCAGTTCTGACCTCGCCGATTGAACGGGACCTGATCACGGATCGACAGATGCCAATGACTGACCACCACCAATAAAGCGGATATAACATAAACCGCGGCCAGCGGCCACTCTCTGCTGCTACCAATTTGGTCGTCCTGCGCCGCATGCCGACGAAACGACGCAACTCCTTTACATGAGCCTTGATATCTGCTGTAACCGCGAAAAGAGCTGTAAGTGCAAACAAGCGGGAAAGTTCTAATACTGTCGTATTAGAAAAGCGCTCAGGTGTTAGTAAATGTATTTAGTGAAGAAAGGAAGTATAAACTCCGTCGACTTGGCTGGGAAATGGAAATAAAACATCAGCTGATAGCAAACAAAGGTTACCAAGGAAACCGTAAACGCGTATTTTTGTTTCCCGAAAATGAGCTCACCGTTGAGCTCATCAGGCGCGTTTTTTTTAGGCTTCATTTGAGTTCAACGATCAATTTCGATAAGAATTACTCTACCGCTAAGAAATTTTCTTATAGACAAACCGTCGCCCTCACGACGAAGGGGCGTATCATCAAAATTGGACATTTTGAGTTATGAATGGATCCTTCTTCACCTCAAGCTCCTTTTTCCATTGAGTCTTGTTTGAAAGCTCAACTCTCAATATTAACCGAGTTATTGAGGAAAAACAAATAGGCGTAACATAAGAAAGACCTTTTCTGGGTACGGCGAACGGGCGCATCATAACGCAAACGCGACTACCTGACCTATCCTCAATGATACGTCCTCGAAAATCAGGCCCTTTCGGTTCGCGCGACACAATATGCCCGTCACTCACTGATCGGGTGTGTTTCTCAGTTATTGTTTCAGTATTTTGTTATTCCTGCTATAGATTTTAGACCAATCTGGCGGTATTTTTTATATTTGTCGGCGTGTTTTAATGCTACAGCCTAAAGAGCTCTTTATTGTTATTGGTCAGGAAACCTAATTTGTCGGGTGTTTCGGTAAACACGATTCGTATTGTCAGTCGGGATTCTTTGATTTCGATGGCTTTTCGCCTCTTAATTTTGGTTTGACAGGATATTCTGGGAAAAGATCTAAATTGTCCGGGGGTGTATAGACGGTAAATGTCAAAAAATTCTCAACTAGGTCAAGATTTTTTCAGTTTCTATTTACATGCCAATAAACACTTGGCTAGCTCTAATTGTTTTCTTTTGACGACGTATCAAATGTAATCATGTTCGGTTTTTTGTCTTTCACCTACAATTATAATGAGTGTAATTACAATCGACTACTATCGATGCTTGATTTTTCAGGCATTCTCTTGCTTTATCGTTTAAATAGACATTCATTATTCATATTTAACTTCATTGTTCTAATTAATTGTCCAGACACAGCTTTTACCACCTGGCCATCAAGACTAAGCAAAATGAAGTGTTTTCAATTGATTAAAAGAAAAAATCTTTCCGCCCTTTTGTTCAGATGATGAGATTTCAATATTCAACATATCAAAGCTTTTGGTAAGATTATTAATTTTCAGTGATTAAGGATGACAAAAATACATTTAGAGTGGCAAAGAAAACATTATTTTTAAACACTTCAAGTTGCGAGCTCTTATTGATCAAAAGTAAATGCAGTTAATGAAATATGACTCGTCGTGTCAGAAATACAATTAAGCATCCTAATGCAGTCAATTTTAACAGTTAACATTATTTCGTCTTTGGCGAATGAAAAAAATTATTTTACTTCATCTTTTAAAATGAAATGTCATAGTCTGCCATGAAATTGAAATATTGGCACATCTCTTTGAATTTAAACCTCTTTTTTTTCTTAAATTTTATTATCAAGGCATTGTTTTAACTTAAACAGCTGTAAATTAAAGTATGTCAAACTATCAAGAAGGACATAAAATATATACTCCTATGTTTATTACTTCAGTATAGATTCCTTTAAAGTCGTATTAATAAGACACTGCTTTTGAAAATTCTGATTGAATATACGCTCTCTTGATATTTTTCATTTTCATAACCGTTTAGAAATCTCAAAAAGGATGTACCTTAAACCATAGTAAATATACAGATAACTGATCACCTAGAAAAATCGCGGAAGAAAAATCAAACTCAAAGAAAAGAAATTAAGTGAAAGAACTAACAAGTAAGGAATGAAATGAGGGTAGATATAGCGCAACAAGGTGATACGCCCGCCGAGAGGACGCGGCGGAGCAGCGGAGGTGCCCAATTCAGTGTTCCGCCAACGGGCGTATCAGGACCCTTTTCTAATATTTCAATGATATCAGGGCTGCTAGGCATAATTTTACAAATTCAATGTGATATTTAAAATCCTGATCTTTTTCCGGCGCTGAATGCGAAAAAAAAAATCAGATGCGTTAATTAGGGGCGTAGCGGCGAAGGAATTAAGTTCTTCAAAATCTTATTTTTGCTCTCCTGAAAAGTAGTCAAAATCTTGATACGCCTCTTCGTCGTGAGGGCGACGAAACGATCGAAACTACCTGCGCATTACGTTAAAAGCATAAAATACAGTTTTCACAGCTTTATTTATTTTAAAAATGGACCCCCCCCCCAAAAAAAAGCCTACACATCGATGAGCTGGTGCGCCATTTAAACGCATTAGCACTAGTATACTAGTACTCAGAGGCAAGTCGAAATCAAAAAGCGCTGCCTATCGGCTGGGCGCTTAAAATGAAGTTTTCAGGAAACGGGCTCAGAAGCCTCTGACCGGAGAATTTTATTGAAAGAAGCCTCCGTTTTTTCTCAAATTGCCACTATAATCATCCGAAAGACCCCTAGAAGTTTTGCTAGGTTAGCATATGAATCAGCGAGTTCGAAAACACACCAACTCGGAAACAAAAAATTGTTCAGGAAACACCTAAAACTGCGCAGCAGGCGAAGAAGTTAGTTTAAGAAAAACCTTTTTGTTGCCAAAGGACAAGTACTTACAGACTTTGTAAAGCGCCAAGTTGAAATCGAAACACCATGTTTGATGACAGAGAGTTAAGCGTTTGAAAATTTCCGAGTTGGTGTGTATTCGTTCTCACCAACTCTCAGATACTGATTTTTCATAGTCTGCCCTGAAAAGTTTATATTTTTCGACCTGAATAACGCTTGAATATTTATATAACTTATTGGTACAAGGTATACTGAATTGGAAAAAGAAAACCGCAAAATCGGATGGTCATCTGTTTCCCTTGAAATGGTCAAAAATTGGCATTTCCAATGAAATACTTCGATTTTTCCCTTTTCCCGTCGCTGTTTCGAGCACTTCCGATTGCAATTTCGAAATTTCCTTTTGCGTGCAGATTCTTCTATCCATAAGTGTTACTAAACCGTAAAAAAGTGAAAATCGAAAGGAACCCGAGTTGGTGTGTTTTCGAACTCGCTGATTCATATGATCTCTTAATAAAGTCCGTGCGACATCTCGCGAGTTCACACCATCTCAGGATGTTTTCAAAATGTTTCCACGAATATCCAGCTGAATATATTTTTGTAAGGGTATTTTGAAAATATATAATACTGCGAATTTTCGATAGTCTCAGCATATTCTCATGATATCTTATTCGCTTTTCTATTTTTGCGTTTAAGGCTCTTCGCCGTTGCACGGGTTACATAATCGAAAATTAGCAGGCGCTCCAGGATCTGAATGGACGATATAATGCGACGGTGAAACTCCTAAACCACGTATCGCGGTTTTCGACGTTGCAGACCTCCTACCATTCTTTATTTTTTTAAATAGTGAGCTAATCAACGTAAATTCTTAAAACCATTCGCAGATTCCTTCTCTGGGAGAAAAAAAAAAAAATCTGGAAAAGCTTCAAAGCATATTGCAGATTTATTCTCCTTAAAAAAATGAAAAGTGGAAGCGAATGTTTTTAAACAACGCAAACAAGATGCGTGGTTTGGGAGATTCAACGTCGAATGTCCATTCGTCCTTATTCTCGCTCCGTAAAACCGCCATGATAGCGAGGAGAGCAGTAAGCGCAAAAATGAAGTTTTCAGAAAACGGGCTCAGAAGCTTCTGACCGGAAAATTATATTGAAAGAAGCCTCCGCTTCATGTGAAGCTGCCACTAATCATCCGAAAGACCCCTAGAAATTGTTCGGATGATTAAAAATCGACCGATTTTATTTCAATCACATAAAAAAAATATTATTCATTTTCGTGCTAAGCTAGTGTTAGGCAAGACAGCCGTAAGTGCTATCTTCTGCATGCTTTCGTGGTTGCGTTTTGGACACACGACACACACATCTTCAGGCTAGAGTTTGGCAGGAGAGGACGGCGATATACTTGAAAGCGCATTAATTTCATTGACTTTCTGGAGGAAAAAATGCTAGCTATGGCAGTTTTGTCTGAAACAACGCCATTTTTCGTGCACTTTCGGCTTTCTCATATGTCTCGTTTTCATAGAAATACAGTGATTTTTGCAGTTTTAGCTATTTCAGTGATTTCATCTAAAAGAGATTACACGATTTTCAAAGAAAATTCAATTTCGATAATTTGATATTTACCGCTCTCTTCGGTGTCAAGGCAGAAATCCTCCGCATAGCAATGACCAAGATCGAAACCAGTGGCGTACCGTGAATATCGATGTTATGTCATTTAAACCTATGGTAAAGAATCGATTATTAAGGTGTTCGCTGCGAACACCCTGTTTATCGATCCTTTTCTATATGTTTAAATGGCATATCAATCGATATATCGCAATTTTCGCCACGTCACTGATCGAAACCACGCACCCCCATTGCGGTGTTCAAACATGATCGCTCCTATTTTTTACTTTCTCGCTCCCCTAGTTTTTTTTTCGAGGAGGAACAACCCAACATCATAGCTTGGAATTTTTACAGAACATTCTACTAATAGAGGAGAAAAATCAGAGAAGTTTTCGATGAATCACGTTGGCCAGTTGGACGTATTTCTGCCAAACGGAACTATGTGCATTAAGACATGAGCCCTGAGACCCATAAGAATATGTGCATTACAGGGCTCACGTCACTATGCGCATAGTTCCGTTTGGCAAAAATACGCCCAGTCATATTAAGGAAATCATGAAAACACAGGAAAATGCGGAAACAAGGCTAAAATACAAAATACAAAGGCAGGACGTTTCGGTCCCTTACGGCACCATTATCAACTGCAAAAATAGAATTGAAAATAAAAAATAAATTAAAATAAAAACCAGGAAACGGCGTCATTTCCAATACCAATTTCATCATGTAACGCCGTTTGCTGGTTTTTATTTTAATTTATTTTTTATTTTCAATTCTATTTTAGTAGTTGATAATAGTGCCGTGAGGTACTGAAACGTCCTGCCTTTGTATTTTGTATTTTAGCCTTGTTCCCGCATTTTCCTGCGTTTCCCATTGTCGTTTCCGTTTCGGGCTGCTTTTACATTCGCTTTGTTTTCCACGGAAATCATGAAGTATGACGGGAAATTTGCAACGTCGCAAACAGAGATACGCGGTTTTGTGCATTGGCCGTCAGAACATAACAGATGGATGTTCGCTCGCTTTCTTGCGAGTAATGGAACGTTTTATCAGGAAATAATTGAAAAATTAAGAATGGAGTTCAGTGGCGTGGCGTGAATTGCGATATATCGATTGTTATGCCATTTAAACCCATGGAAAAGGATCGATAAACAGGGTGTTCGCAGCGAACAACTTAATAATCGATTCTTTACCATAGGTTTAAATGGCATAACAATCGATACACCGCAATTCACGCCACGCCACTGATGGAGTTACGAGGTTCTTGCTTGACGAGAGGGTTCAATTCAAGGTGTTTTGACGTCTTTGTGCCGGTGCCCCACAAGGAAACGGACCGCCGACCTTCGGGTGGACACCGTCCTCTCGTAAGGTCCCTAACCTCACTTTCCGGTGAGCCTCAGCTTGAACTCACGTTTGAGCGCTCCGGGGGCCATGTTGAAATGTGTACAGGGTGTTGTCGCATAGCGCCGCTCGAGTGATCTACTTATTTATTTAGATTATAGACCGCGGATCGGCGCGGCGCGGCGTGCGGGACTGTGACAATAAAGGCGCCCGCTATACCGTCGCACAATGGTGGGAAAAGTTCGACAAGGTGTAGAAACTTCAAAAGCTTAAACCCTCCTAAATACAAAACGAGACGCTTAAAAAATGGTTCCGTTTGTTCTTTCCCGTGAAATTTTCTTTCAGAAGCACCTCTGAAAATTAATAATGCGACGAAAGAAACCAGGGTTGCTACAGATTTTGGAAAATTAAATTATCTGACATTTCAGAGATTTCTCTGTCACAGTTTGGTAAAATTTCCTGGTAATTGGACCGCGTTAAACAGAAAGGAACCAAGCCACATCAGCTACTGCCAAATTTAATCGGATAATTTAATTTTTTACATGAAAACAGTTGTGCGGATTTTCGTGCAAACTTCATTGAATCTTCTCCATAGTACGAAGCAAATTCCTTAAAATTTTCAAAGGGATCCGCACAAACGTTTTCTCGTAAAAAATTAAATTGCCCGGTTAAAATTGGCAATAGGTGATAAGACTTGGTTCCTTTCTGTTTAGCGCGGTCCAATTGAGGTTACACCAGTACCAGTTGTTGAAAATGACATGATTTGGAATAGTTTTCAGGCAAATTTTGTTGTTCGAAACGTCGAACTCAGACTAGAAAGGAAATGAAGGTGACTTGAAAACTTTTCCTTGACACTTTTGTCATTTTCCCTGTCATTACCAAGTTTTCCCTGACTTTCAAAAATTCCCTGACTGTGACAACCCTGGTATACATCAAAATTCGCAGTTTTAATAAAAAATTTGATGTCCAACACCTCCCGAAGTCTCGGTTCCCTGTGTGCGGCGGCCACACTCTCCGCATGTACCGGAGTGTAATTACTCGTTTTCATCCTTTCCGCAAACACCGTTGTCGTTCCTGCTATTAAAATCTTATAATTAATGGATTGTAGATTGAGATATATTTTCTTCCGCGCATGGGTTGGCAACAGTGTCTGTGGGTTGTGACGCGGTGCCGGGCGCGGAAATAGACGGTTCCCTCTAAGATGGTCCTCTTTGCATCTTTGAGACGTAATTAATAACACGGTCGATGTACACCGAAGCCGATAATTGAGGACCCGTCAGGGAACCCAAATACTCACTGTCCGGAAAGACTATAATCTTGACCCTTCCTGAACTGTTCGATTGTGCGGACAAAGGTATAGTGAATGTATCAATTAGATGGAATTTCGGGGGAGGTAATCTATGTCCTGGTAGCATTTGCCATACTGCCGTGCTAAGGAAAAACACCGTATGAACCTTCAGGCGTTGCCAAATTTCCTTTGATAAGACATGGATTTCCTGGTAAACTTATGAATATTTTCCTTCCAACTTTTCAGATAATTTTCTTCGCAATTTCATTTGAAGTTCCTGAAAATTTCAAGAGGAAATATTCATAACATCCCTCAAGAATAAACATTTTATCGGAGCAAATTTGGCAACTCTCGAATGTTCATACGGCGTTCTTCCTTGGCACGGTAACATACTCTTGCAGAATGTATTGGATTGTATTGGTTTTAGGACCTGAAAAAACCCCCAAAAAAAGGCCAGAATTTGTCAGAGAAATGAAACGTTTTCCAGAGAATGGACCACTAGACACGGTACGAGTTTAACCATCCTAATACATGTTTCTTAACCAGAATTTTACTTAGAACACGATTCGCACAACGAAAATTACAGAAATCAACTCCTTTCGAAGATATTTAGTGATTCTTGATGCGTGAATTCGAACCACTTGCTCACGAAAACTCAATGCTCTACGTGATTCATATCGCGCGCTAAACGTTTATCATGACAGTCTCTGTGATATAAGAATCTGGCAACCTCAATCTTGACGCTTTGGCTCAGCTGTAGCAAATTGCTTATAGTTTGAACAACACATGGTGGGAAATGAACATTACTCGATTGAGAAGCGTTTTGAAACCGTTGTAGTGCGCGATTTGACTCACGTAGAGCTTTGAGTTTCTTGTCAGCGGGCAGTTCAAATTCCTCGTAACCAATGTGAAATAAAAATGGTAATATCTTCGTTAGTAGTTTGTTTCATTAGTTTTCAATGCGCGAATCGTGCTCTACGTGAGATTCTGGTGAAGAAACATGTATCAGAATGCTTAAATTCGTACCTTGTCTAGTGGTCCATTCGTGCAAAGCGCCGTTGATTTCTCTCTGATAATAGATGAAAAAGTCGATTTTTTTTACCTTTGTCGAAACATACCTGTCAAGAGAATTTAGAAGAAAAAGAGAGGAGATCCCGAACGTTAATTCATCAGGGTATATCATCGAGGAGATTGAACAGATATAATGAGACGATGTAAATCCAAAATCATAGACACCATGTTTACCAATTTCAAAAAGTATTGAAATTGACGGTATTTTCACCGTAAGGTTAGCTAGTGTGGTTTGACAATGTGACTTAAAATCAAACTAGCCGAAAAATCAATCCAATTCTGCTAATTGGTTTGATATATTGGTGATAACAACTGCAGAGCATATACATCCACAGAGAAACATTCCATTTTTCATAAAATTATTTCCCGATGATTTTTTTTTTTTTTTTTTTAAAGAAAAAAGCCCAGACTATTTCTTGCACCTCTGTCTCTCCACCCGAACGAGAATATTGTCTTCCGCGGGAAACATTAGAGGAAGCTTGGTAATTAAATGAGCTTTACGGAAGTCATTAGATACCGGGCGAGTTAATGCCTATGCTGCGCCTTCATTTCGCAAGCATGCTACAAAACACTCTGCGTGCAGCTATCTTTACAAATTAATATGCGAACTCTTTTATGCGTCGTGAAATTCGAAGGCATACCTCTCCTGAAAAGAATAATGCACATTGGATTCGCTTTTTGCTTGCGGTGCAGGCGAATTTTCAAATGCAGGATTATTCCTGTGAAAAATTGAATTGCTTGAGTCAATTTTGCAATTTTTGGATGAGGTTACGTTCCCTCTTTTAAGAAACGACAAATTATAGCACCAAGCGAATGAATTTCCACTCAACTTTGTGCGACAGCTCAACAACATGTTTTTAAAAAAAATGTAAAAATGTTTTTCATGCCTTGGTCTTCGAGGAAAATTCGTTTTTCCTGGGTGTCAGCATAGACGAATATGCCACTGGGTCGAGTTGACTGGCCTCCATTTCTCAGGGCCTCCAAACTACGAGTCCGCAAGAACACTTTCATGCCAAATCAAATTAACGGACGATTAACCCATGAAATCGAGCACTAAAAAACGATTGCGATGAATGAGAGGTATTTTACGAGCGAAACAGTCTCTTGTGCCGTCGTGCTGCGCAGAAACGCCGTGCGACCATTCGGGCGTTGCCAAATCTCTACTTTTAAAAACCAAATTCCCTTGACATTAAATGCGTATTTTTTGGTTAATTTTTCACCGAGTTTTATTCAGAATTTTCCCCGGAGTATCTGAAAATTCCAATTCGAAATATCTAAAAATATCCTCTAAAATGAATATTTTGTCAGAAGAATTTGGGCAACGCAGGAATGCTTATATGACGTTTTTTCCTCGCACGGTATTTCTCCGCACCGAACCCTGGGATTTTAACGAGTGACATTCGTTGGATGGTGTTTCCGCCAATGACATATGCAGGTATGACGTCATGTTGGAGCAACGCGCTTGAAAGTTAGATGTGTTAATTGTCACGATGTCACAGTCCTTCGGCATCTTGCTCTAGTTTTGGTATCGGTTCACGATCAGATCGTATCAACCGGTGACCGGATCCGTGACTTCACCGGACCCACCCGCGCCAAATTGCCTAGATATTCCATTGAACGGGCTATTGGGTCGTATTTCTAAACGGAACCAGAGACAGGTGGGAGAGAAGGGGTGTGCTCGTTAGTCAACTCAAATTCGAATATTTGGAAGATCCCTTATCACAGATCCGGTCACATATCGTCGTTCCCTTGCGAAAGAACGTAACTTTATTTCAATGTTGCCTTTCCACTTGCAAATTGTACATTAATCAGGAAAATCTTGAGCTTTTCTAACTGAAAACTTCACTGATTTTTCTTCAGACTTCATGCAAAAAGCAGATAAATTTCGGACAAAAATTGGACAGGTACATTTCATTAAAGTAAATTGGACGTAATTCTGTCAAACAGAACTATGTGCAGGTGGGGAAGGGGGGGGGGCACTCGGAGGCTATCACAATCCTTTCCTTCACCCCCATACGCGCGCTGTCAATAATTTCTCTAACATTAATAGCTTTGCTGACAATGTTACCCCCAGAAAAGCTCCCTTCAAGGAATGACGATCAGATTTCAAAAGTTTGAAGGATGGGTGATCCATAGAAAACATTGTCGGTTGATGTTTTCCACCGTGTCGCCATTCGTGACCCAACAATAAAATTTATGACTTCGAAGACGCAACTGAGTCGTTAATTAAGGAGGATGATAATTGTAGAGCGACGTAACTTTCGTAAAGCGGAAGTTCCTTTTCAAGAACCTTGGAATGGACCATTTTGAAATCGAGACATGCTTGAGTAAACACATTTTTACGGCAGTAAGTTGACAGAGCAGTTTTAGATTTTAGAATGAAGAAAACAGAGAGGAACTTGGGAGGCACAGGTGACTCTGGCAAGTTGGCAATAGTAATATTTCTCCTCCATCGAATTCAAATCCATTCAAAACCAAGGATTCTAAGAGAGACAGTCAATTTCCATGTATTCAGATTTTTTTGTAGATGTTTAAAGGGACGAAGCCCAATGTTGCAAAATTGTAATAATGGGTCAGTTGCGCGCTGGTCATTGAGTCGTGTTTTGATGCTTGGTACTTGTAGAATAGCTAAAAATAATAAGATCTGTCCGACCAGCAACTTTCTAGAGCCATAAAGTTGGCTGTTTTCTCTTCGAAAAATGGGAATATGAGCGGAAATTTTGTGATCCCGCATTGGAGATACGTGGCTTCGCACTTCGACCAGCGATCTCTGACGGAGGTGAGGTGTGGGGATCGACCATCGATATATTCCCATTTGAAGCTATGGTAAAGAATCGATTAATGAAGAGTTCGTTGCGAATACCCCGTTCATAGATCCTTTCCCATGGGTTTAAATGGCAGATCAATCGATATGTCGCAGGCAAATAGTGAAATCAGACATTTTGTCAAATGCCTTGGCAGATGGTCAAATTTTGACGGTCTACAAAATTTTGTGAATTTTTCGCGAAGAGCTCACGATTTTTCACTATTTTTGGAAAAATGACTTAACAAACCTATCGAACTCTTTTTGTCTCTTACTCGTCAATTGCCTCTCATATTTTTAAATGTTGAAATTCCAAAAATTCTGTAATTTACGACTTGTTGAAAATTTCAAGATCAGTGTCTCTACAGGAGCTAAAAAATGTTTAAAATACTAATATGTGTGCAAATTTTTACTGAGAATTTTTTCTCGCAGGAGCAATGAATTATTTTGTCCGAAATTAGGAAAAGAATCAGTATTTCAATCTAGGTTAGAATATTTGACTATTTGCCTAGGCATTTGATAAAATGCCTGGTTGTACTATTTGCCTGCGACAGATACATCGCAAAGCACACCACGCCACTGATCTCTGATTATGACAATATGACACCTTGCCTGAACCATCTTGACATCGTCCAGACACCTCTTTACCAGTTCAGACTTCCTGTCGTACTTTATTTGGATTGCATTTTGCAAAAAAGCACCAGAAGCATTGCAACGATGCTAAAACTGTGCAACTTCATCCTTTGCAATAAAAGTATTGAAATCCTGAAAAAATATTAAGTTTACATGATAATTTTTGTCCTAAATTTACAGTCTTCAGCGATTAAAATAGAAAGTGTTTACAGATCAAGGGGTTCTTCTTCCAAGACAAGAGAAGCTGCACAATCTTAGCAACATTGCAATGCTCCTGGTTCCTTTTTGCGAAATGCAATCCAAGTGTAACAAATGGCTTATTACATTTCTAGGTGCATTTCGGCCCTAGGGCCTGTCATCAGTAGTACAAACAGGCAAACAACAATTAACATAAACTACTTTTTTATACCTGAATCTATTTGGTCTTAACACCGATCCGAAGTATAATGCACAGTTTTCGGCAAGTAAAATAGAAATTGTTAATGGACAATCAGGTTTTTCTTCCAAGACAAAAGAAGTTGCACAATCTTAACAACATTGCAATCCTCCTGGCTCCTTTTTGCAAAATGCAAGCCATTTTTTCTGTGGAAAACCAGTCAACGAAATTTTTCGAACACTTCCTCAATTTTTCTACCTTTGTTAGCAAAATATTCTGTATCAATTCCAAAGTTGGCTCGTTCTCTTCGGAAAAATGAAAATAGGAGCAAAAATTTTAAAATACTGCAATAGAGATACGCGGTTTTGCACATCGGCCATTGATCTGTGTTCACACCTGACCAGAATCATGTAGACATTAATTTTTTGGAGTAAAGCCAGACCTCGGAGGTTTTCAATTAATTTTTATATTTACAAGATGCGTTGATGCATTTCGGATGAATAATCCATCTTCAGCACATGTATAGTATACGACAAGCGACAAATTTCACAAAAACGTGTCAAAATGCTTGCTATACGACTAATTAGAATATAAAAGAACGGTGAATAATTAACAAATTGGTGATAGGTAAACAAACAATAAAGATGCAGATGAATAAGAACAATAAGATGGAAGATGGATTATATGTCCGAAATGCATCCACGCATCTTGTAAATAAAAATTAGGTAATTGAAAACCTCCGTGGTCTGGCTTTACTCCAAAAAATGTATTTCTAATATTAAAAAAACCACGGAATATGCGGCTCAACTCATACCATGTAGACCTCCAGACACATCTCTCCCAGCTGTGACCCTCAATTGAGATGTTGCATGTGTGAGGAATTTGCGATTTGACTATAGATTCTCATGTAAAAGTTCACGAGGAACACGATGTGGCCACTGGTTTTCTCTGAAATCAACTCCCAAGCTCAAAAAAGCTCTCAAGTTGCGGCCAAAATGGAGGGGATATCCCACGCTATTCTGAGAGTCCACCTCTACATCAAGGCAAACTCTCCATGCAAAGATAGGGAGCAAATACATTGGCAGGGCTGCCACTTTATTTGAGGACTCTAAAACTGAAAACACGGCAACCCTGCTAATGTATTTGCTCCCTATCTTTGCATGGAGAGTTTGTCTTGATATAGAGGTGGACTCTCAGGATAGCGTGGGATATCCCCTCCATTTTGGCCTCAACTTGAGAGAAACAAACATTTTTGGGCAAGTAGCATCTGAAATATTTATATTTATGGTAAAACTTAAAATGAATAGCATCGTGGTTTGTCTTGAACTTATTTTTATGTTAATTTTAAGTTTTACCATAAATATAAATATCAACTTGAGAGCTTTTTTTGAGCTTGGGAGTTGATTTCAGAGAAAACCAGTAGCACCATCGTGTTTCTCGCAAACTTTTACATAAAAATCAACAGTCGAATCGCAAATTCCTCACACGTGCAACATCTCCATTTTAAAGTAGGAGCTGTAATATTGAAATCCCGCATTGGAGATACGTGGTTTTGCACTTTAGCCATCGCTCTGATTATGACACCACGCCAGAACCATCTAGACCTTGTCCAGACACCTCTTCCCCAGTTCAGACTTCCTGTCATACTTAATTTTTTCTTTGGAAAACCAGTAAACGTGATTTTTTTAGGAGTTCCTTAATTTCTTTTCTTTGTCAGCAGTATATTCTGTATCGATTCCATCCCATAAAGTTGACTCGTTTCTCATCGAAAAAATGAAGTAGGAGCAGAAATTTTAGAATACCGCAATACTGCCGTACTAAGCAAGAACGCCGTAAATCCATCGAGATTTTCCCTCGTTTTTTGGAACTTAACACTTTATAAAATAAAAACTGTTTTACCCATGCATGCATCTCAAAGTTTCAGGTTAAGTTCTTGATAGTATTTGCGAAAGAAGTCTGTAAAAACATTTTCCCAAGGTACACAAGTTTATCTGCCATGATACATTGTTTCCAAAAAACTGTAAAATGGCGTTTACGGAGTTTTTGCGTTGCACGGCAGAATAGCGATAGGTGGTTTTGCACTTTGGCCATGGCTCTGATTATGACACCACGCCAGAACCATCTAGACCTCGTCCAGACACCTCTTCCCCAGTTGAGACCCTCAATTTTTTCCCGCGGCACAAAAAACCGCACAGACGACCCGCTCGACGTCGGATACGGCACGTTCCCACGTCTGGTGGACGTCGCGTGGTCCAGCCTCCAGCGTTCAGGAGCGGGCGCGCGTTTCACGGTCACACCCATGGAGTGGCTGTGACGCGGTTACAGGTGCCGGAGGGTGACCTCGGATGCAAGTTCATGACTCCAAAGTTCCTCGTTTCACTCCATCCTCCGTCCTGGCGCGGATGGATATAAAGTCTCTCGCCACCCCCTCACGGCACAGTACGTCTATCGTTTTCAAGTTCGCACTTCGTAGACAGGCAGACGTCTCCCGCTTCAACATGTCCTTCAAATCTGTAAGTTCGAGCATTATCTCCATTTTTATTGAGAAACAACTTAATCAGCCAAAATACACATAATAAAAGAACAACTTAATTTGGGGAAAAGGCTGCAAATAAAGAAAAAAGAATAAACAAAACCCGGAACGTTTCAAAATAATTACAATTTCATTTTCAACGAGTCTCGGTCTCGCGATAACAGCGTAGCGACGACTCGTTTTTGTTTTTAATTTATTTTCCGGTTGAAAATAAAATTGTAATTATTTTGAAACGTTCCGGGTTTTGTTTATTCCTTTTTCTCTATTTGCAGCCTTTTCCCCAAATTAAGTTGTTCTTCCATTTTTATTCTTCAGTGCTCTTTGATATGATCGAGTATTTCGTTTTTGAAAGTTCTCGACTCGGATAATTTAAAAAGAAAAATTAAAAAAACGTTAAAAAAAATTAATTAAAAATATTTAAATTAGAAAAATTAAAAAGAGAGGGAGTGGAGGAGGTGATCAGACGGTGTAATCTACCCGATGATTTGTGGGAGGATCGATTCCGATGGCGATTTGGAGTCGCAGAGCGCTCTAGTGCGCTGAGGTAGCGGCTTGATATGTATGTATGTAAAATTAAAAAAGAAACCGGTTATGACAGAGTTGCCAAAAAATGGAGAGAATAAAATTCCCTGACATTTCCCTGATTTTCCCGGCGCATTTGAGTGAAATTCTCAGACAATTTTTAAAAGACGCAAGATGATTAGAGAGACATAATTTGAAATAGTATTTACGCAAAATGTGTTGTTCCCGACGTCAAATTCATTCTAGAACCCGTGTTGCCGCGGAATTTGGAAAATTAAAGTATCAGACATTTCCTGACTTCTCCGTCACATATTTTGGTAAATTTTTCTGACAATTGGACGTATTTCTACCAAACAGACCTATGTGGAGGTGAGAAATGTGGGGTGTGCTCGTAAGTTCTCTGGCCGTAAGAGTGAATGGGAATAATTGTGCGCCAGTGACGTCAGCGGCAATGATAGTGCGCACTCGAGCGAGGGGGAGATCGTTAGAGGGAGTCTTTAACTCATGAGCCCTGTCCACAACGCTCTCTTACCATGCCCGCAGCTCATGACTCCCGCACTCAGTTGGCACATAGGTCTGTTTGATAGAATGTAAAATCCCGCTTTTCCAATTCTTCAAAAGGAATCACGCCCACTTTTACATTGCTTCTTATGCAGCTTCAACGAGCACACCCCATATTTCTCACCTCCACATAGGTCTCTTTGGTAGAAATACGTCCAATTAAGGGTACGCCAGATGTTTAAAATGGCATGATTTGAAATAGTTTGTTGCTCGAAACGTCGAACTCATTCTAGGATGCAAATAGGTGAATTTAAAATTTTTCCGTGACGCTTTCATCAGTTTCCCTCACATTTCCAGGTTTTTCCTGACTTTTTAAAATTCCCTGACGATTCCCGGTTTGTATTTCCTGACTGCGACAACCCTGTTATAACTTTCGCTGACATGCTATAACTTTCGAGCAGTTGTTCATTATTTATATTCAGTACTCTAAAATTCAAAAAGCAAAACAAATACTCGGCTACACTCGGAAAATGTCAAAAAACTAATAAAAAGTTCGGTTATAACTTTCAACACCTTCCGACTTTCTAGCGTTTTGTAAAAAGTGCTTGTAAAACGATTTTGTTAAAAACCTAACCATCCTTTTTTCAAAGGAAATAAATGGACTGAGTCAAGCAGAAAGGAACCAACCCACATTTTGGAAAAAATTCAGTTATGAGTGGTTTTGAACTCAACCACTGCTCTACTATCCATCACCAAAAATTCAAAGTTTTTTTTTGGAGCAAATTTTGTAAAAATTGAACTTAAAGTTTATCTTTCACATTGAGTCTTATGCAGGAGCCGAACTTTAAACCTCTTTTTCTCGGTTCGATCCCGATGTGGCTTGGTTCCTTTCTGTTTAACTCCGTCCAAATATCGATAAAAAACTTAAAATATCGGCAACTCGGGTTTTAATCGAGTTAAATCAATTTGGAAGGTGCGTGAGACGCGATTGAGGATCAGAATCACGTCGTCGTTCAACATCGACGGAGTCGCGAGCGGATAATATCGGTGGCTTGGGTTCTAATCGAGTTAAATCAATTTGGGAAGTGCGTGAGGCGCAAGTGAGGAGCCCCGGCCAGCGCCACTTCGGAGTGCTACCGTGCTAAGGAAAAACGCCGTATGAACATTCGAGAGTTGCCAAATTTCTCTCGATAAAATGTTTATTTCTGCGGAAAATTATGAATATTTTTCCTTGAAATTTTCAGACACTTTAGATCAAATTACAAACGAAATTATCTGAGAAATTGGCAGAAAAATATTCAAAACATTTCCTGAAAATTAGCGATTTGCCAAAGGAAATTTGGCGACGCCTAAAGGCTCATACGGCGTTTTTCCTTAGCACGGCAGAGTGGCGGTCAAATGCGGAAGCGGTCGGTCGGGGCCCAATTTCAAATTTGCACGCTTTCTCGCGCTGGAACCATCCGAGCACCAGGCGGTTCTGCGGCTGCGGTCGCCCCGGCTTCGGGTGCTCTGGTTATCCTTATGTCAGCGATGACACAATTTCCCATATAATATATATATATATATATATATAATAACTGCATGCGACAACGCGACGTGCATGCCCCGCTCGTTCCGTTTGTCACACGAGCCCACGTATTTGAGGAGATTTGATGCACGCACTGACTAGAGTCTCTTTATACTGAGAGTCAAGACAATGCGAATCCATTTCTGATTGGTTAACCGGATTTTAGGCCTTCACAGTGTCACAAACGGGAATAAAGATTACATTTTCACCAATTGCAAAGATTATAACCTGGAATGGACCGAGGAATTTCGGGTTCGACAAGGAACAAACGGAATGAGAGAGTGAACGGAGAAAGGAATTTAAGAATGAGCCGATCAAAGATTACGAAAAACGTTCAATTTGTGTAATCGTTATTCCCGTTTGTGACTCCATGAGGGGTGTTGTCTTGACTCTCAGTATAAATGGGCTCCAGCACTGACGATCGGAAAATGAATCACTATAGGGACTTATTGTGGGCCGTCTTCATAGTTTGACCAAGTATATCGGATAGGAACCAACCCTTATTTTAAAAAAATTGAGTTCAGGATGCTCTTAAGTTCCCACTGAAAAAAAGAGACCATAGATATGGTCTTCTCTGCAAATTTTGAATGAACTTAAACTGATAGATTCTGAGATATCGCTGTAGACAGATTTGGGGGACGTCTGACGGACGGACATTTTTTCAAGTATGGTTATTTTGACTCCTGGGGGGGGACCTTAAAACGTCTAGAAGTTATGAAATTTCAATTCTTTATTTCCCCCCTGCAAGATGACACTACTTCCTCTACCTCAGGGTAGCGAGAAAGTAAAAATGTTCGGTGAATCCGAACTGGTTAGGAGCATATGAAACCAGGTTTTGTTCGGTACACACAACCGAATTTTTCGATCTGCTCAACCGAACTGTTCGGTTTGTGGAACCTAACTATAAAAAATTCTTACGGTACAGTTCAGCGGACCAAAAATTTTGGTTGAGCAGACCGAATAATTCCGCTACGTGTACCGAATAAAACCTGGCCCCATATGCTCACTGAACTTTTTTTTTTCAGTATAGTCGTATATTTTCTCTCGCCAAAAACTCGAAATCGAAACAAAAAAATTAGTTTGTGAAAAGAGAAGTCAAAGTTTATTTTCTACATTGAGTCTTATGTAGTAATGACACTTCAAACCTCTTTTTCTCAGTTTCAACCTGATGTGGGTTAATGGTTCCTTTCCGATAAACTCGGTCCAGTTGTTCCTGAGGGTCGTACTCATAAGCATTTGCCGCAATGCAATTTTTGTGGCTTAAAGAGGACTTAACATATGAGGATTGGGGACCTTTCTGACCAAACAGCTTATACTCATGTCGATGTTGCTAAGATTGTGCATACATCCAACTGCTTAGTTGGTAGAGAGTTCTGAAATTTGCCTCAAATTTTCTTTCCATTTTTCTGAATACTTTGGCAGATTATGATGTGGGTGATTTCGGATACTTGTAAAAAAAATAAACGTTGCATAATGTTAGCGACGTTGACATGGGTATAAGCTGTTTGGTCGGAAAGGCCCTCATATACGGAGCAACTATAGTTATGGTCATGAGTCACTGTTTTTTATGGCGTTTATTCTGCTATGAAAAAAAACGTTAAAAAATGTTTTGATAAGGTTTTTTGGCACTATATCGGCTTTTTTTTACGTTGCGTGGCTGAGTTTTGGGAAAAGGAAAATATATCTTTCATCAAATGTCCTGTATTTAATATGAGCAAAAAGTGTTTCCGTCAGAGGAAAGATACATTGATATTATTGAAGACTGTGGATTGTGTCCATAGGCGTGAAGCATGCTTCACGCCTACAAAATAAACGCATACAAAAAAGTAGTAAAAAAATGTTCTCGTGAAGCCGTGGTGTTTTCATTCAATTTACTGCAGCTCTACTGCGAATAATCTTCTTCGTAGGAGCCAAAAAAATTGGTTACAACGGTCAAGCAGAAACCTATTTTTTTCCTCTAACAATAGTCCATAAAAAAATACGAGGATCGCCCGGAGTTGATCGTTAATAATTAATCGAGTTTTGAACTTCCATATTGCATCGGTCATCTCTTCCGCAAACAAGCACTTCAAAAAAACATCATGACAAAAAATAATTATTCACACTTTTCGAAGATTTTCACGTAACTAAACGAGCTGATGCAAATGAATACTTTTGCTAATTTGCCATACTTGTGTAACATCTTTATTTCTGTTTTTAAAAATTGCCGTCATGTAGTTTTTCATCTGAGAAATAAAATATTTCAAGAAATCTGCACCGTCGCAAATCGAGATACGTTATTTGGGAGTTTCAACGTTAATTTGCCATTCTTGCATGATTTAATCGTCTATTTTGTTTACATGTGTTCAAAGCGATGATAATAAATCTTAATTCAATGTTTCATTTCACTTTTTCCACTCATCATTGCTAGTTTCAATTTTTAATTTTCTTTGTATTTTTTAATTGATTCTGTAATTTTCAATCACCAAATTACAATTCTATGACTGCAAAAATGTGTCTATTACTAATCAAAGCAACACGAATGACGAAAACGACGCGGCTGCTGTGCTGTGAGATGCGGGCATGGAAAAGCAAAACGCCTCCAATTAATTGGTTATGCAACACGCACGTCCTTCGGACACTAATAGTTGCATCCAGGCGTTAGATCCCGCTGTTCCATTCATTCATAGGAGCTAACGTTGGCGGAAACTTGTAAAACTCGATGAAGGGGCTTTTCTCATTACTGCATTTCATTTTAACATTGCCTTCTTCAATCGAATCAGTACTCACAAAAATATTTAAAAAATGAAAAAAAAACAAGAAAATCAGTATAAACTGTATTCATCGGCCCGTTTTAAATCTTAGAATAAATAATTATGTTACTGTGCAATGTAGATCAGAGTTTTCAGGTGTCTTGAATTTGATAAATTTCATGTTTAAGGTGAAACTACTGAAACCTGTCTAGAAAACAACCTCGCATTTGATACAGAAATCGATAATTGAATGGAATGTGACGTTGTTTTTAAGCAGCATTCTGCTTTCATTCATCTGAATTTTGCCAATTTTTTGCCTCAGAATGATTCTTTAGGCTCTTGAATAGGGGCTACAGTCATTACTACATCATATGTAGGAGCGCCTTCAATTTCGTATGACTTTTGTGCAACATCTCTGTTGTGAATTAGTTGCTTGAGGTGCCGCGCCGCGGCACGGCGAGCGGGCGGTCAGCGCAAAACGCGCACTGGCGCCTACAAACCTAAGTGGATACTTCAAACATTGCGCAATGCGTGAAGTATCCACTTAGGTTTGTAGGCGCCAGTGAGCCTCTCGCGCTGGCAGCACGCTCTGTTTGGTTCTAATATTTAAACTCGCAGAAGCCGCGTTTTTCAACTCATGATTTTGAAATGTTTGCACACTCTACATGGATTGTTCTTATTTAAATTGATGAAAAAAAATATATGAATCAAATGAGAATATCGACGGTGTAAGTCGGCAATCACATGACTCGGTTTACGACGTCGCAAACTTCCTGTCGTACTTCCTTTTTCAAACGAAAAACTACTCAACGGCAATTCTTTAAAACTGCCGTGATTTTTCTTCTCTGTGCGAAGAAGATTCTGCAAAAACTTGAAGGAATGATGTCAATTTTTCCTCCTTTCAAATAATAACATAGAGGCGGAGATTTTCAAACACCGCATACGAGTTATGTGATTGCCGACTCACACCGTCGATATGTATTATTACAGTCATTACTTTCGGCTGAAAATTGACCACCCGCTTCCACCAATACTGCCGTGCCAAGGAGGAACGCCGTATGAACATTCGAGAGTTGCCAAATTTCCTTCCATAAAATGTTCATTTTTTAGGAAAGTTGTGAATATTTTTCCTTGAAATTTTCAGGAACTTTAGGTGAAATTGCGAGCAAAAGTACCTGAAAAATTGGAAAGAAAATATTCATGAGTTTACCAGGAGATTTGTGTTTAATCAAAGGAAATTTGGCAACGCTTGGAGGCTCATACGGCGTTCTTCCTTAGCACGGCAGAATGTATCCCTCCATATCCTTTTTGTCTTCTTCGTATATACAGCTTTGTCCATATGTCGCAGGCAAATAGTAAAATCAGGCATTTTGTCAAATGCCTAGGCAGATAGTTAAATTTTGACGGTTTACACAATTTTTTGTGAATTTATGGCAAGAAGCTCGCGAGTTTTCAACATTTTCGGAAAAATAACTCATCAAACCTACGAACTCTTTTTGTCCCTCCCTCTTCAATTCCGTCTCATATTAGTGTATTTTCACATTCTAAAAATTGTGTATTTTATGACATGCTGAAAATTTCAAGATGAGTGTCTGTTCAGGAGCTAAAAATCGTTTAATATACTATTGTGTGTGCACATTTTTACTGAGAATTTTTTCTTGCAGGAGCAATGAATTATTTTGTCTGAAATTACTAAAAGGATCGGAATTTCAATCTAAGTCAGAATATTTGACTATTTGCCTAGGCATTTGACAAAATGCCTGATTTTACTCTCTGCCTGCGACATATCGACGGTGAAACTACCAAACCACGTATCTCGGTTTGCGACGTCGCAGACTTCTTGTCATACTTTATTTTTTTAAATGAAAAACTACTTAACATCCAGTCTTGAAAATTTCTGTGATTTTTCCTCTTTGTGCGGAGAAAATTCCGTGAAAATTTCAAGGAATGATATTGATTTGGTCTACTTCAAAAAAATAAAATGCGAGCGTAGATTTTTAAACACCGCAAACGAGATACGTGGTCTGGTAGTTTCACCGTCGGTATCTCGGTTTGCGACGTCGCAGACTTCCTGCCATACTTTATTTTTTCAATAGAAAACTACTCAACGTCAATTCGTGAAAACTTACGTGATTTTTCCTCTTTGTGTGGAGAAAAATCTGTGCAAATTGTAAGGAATGATATTGATTTGATCTCCTTCAAAAAAATAAAATGTGAGTGGAGATTTTTGAACACCGCAAACGAGATACGTGGTCTGGTAGTTTCACCGTCGATATACAGCTTTGTCCATATATTTCAGTCATCAGTCTGCAGGCCTGTGTCATACTCCAACTTAATTCGGTCCGTTTTCTGTTTCCAGGTTGCTGTTTTCTTCGTGCTGGCCATCACCGTAGCCGCAGCCTACGTCCTCCCGATCGTCCCGACCAGCGTCGTTTCCCACGAGGGCATCGTCCAGGCTCACTCACCCTGGGCCTGGAGCTCGTCCTCCCGCATCCAGTCCCACAACCCCATCCTCCCCATCCTCCACCCCATCTACTACTAGATCCTCCACCACACTCGTCAAGCTTCCAGCACAATGCCCGCAAACCGATTTACGTGTGTTTCGTAAGATCTCGTACCCCCCCCCCCCCCCCC
>NW_017558983.1:117375-171811 GCF_001854935.1 Bemisia tabaci
CCGTATTTTAGGCCTTCACAGTGTCACAAACGGGAATAAAGATTACATTTTCACCAATTGCAAAGATTATAATCTGGAATGGACCCGGGAATTACGGGTTCGGCGAGGAACAAACGGAATGAGAGGAAGAACGGAGAGAGGCATTTGAGAATGGGCCGATCAAAGATTACGAAAAACGTTCAATTTGTGTAATCTTTATTCCCGTTTGTGACATCCATGAGCCGAATTGTCTTGACTCTCAGTATAAAGGGACTCTAATTGGATCTAGAGTCCAGACTCTTGAAAATATTGACAAGAAAAAGGACTCTAGATTCAATCAGATTTGGACGGCGTTAAACAGAAAGGAACCAAGCCACATCAGCTATTGCCAAATTCAACTGGGCAGTTAATTTATTACGAGAGAACGTGTGTATGGATTCCTTTGAACATTTTGAGGAATTCGTCTCGTACTATGTAGAAAATCCACTGAAATTTTCCCGACGATCCCTACAACTGTTTTCTTGTTAAAAATTAAATTGCCCACTTAAATTTGGCAATAGCTGATGTGGCTTGGTTCCTTTCTGTTTAACGTGGTCCGTTTAAGCTTAAATCAAGAACCAAGCCTCTTAATTTGAACGGATTTCCTTTTGATTTAAGCTTAAATCTGATTGAATCTAGAGTCCTTTTTCTTGTCGATGTTTTCAAGAGTCTGGACTCTAGATCCAGTGTGGTTTTTTTTCCAGTGTTTCCCGGACCGAGGAGCAACTCCATTTCAAGGTTGCCAAATTGACCCAAACAATAAGGAATTTGCAGGCGTCTGAAATATGATGGATTTTGTGCTTAAGTGGAAGCTACTGAGTAAACTGACCACGAGGATACCCTTGGTTCATGAATTGAACGATTATTAGAGGAGATATGACAAAATGATCTAATCTGCTTAAATTCATGTGTTTAAATGGGAAATGCCGCCAGATGATGGCGCTAGGCGGTGCATTTCCTTACTTTCAAATCAATTTTTCTCCCATTTCCCATTTCAGAAAAAAATTATGACACATACTTCGAACTCAGCTCATTAGGCACTTTAAGATGAAGTAATAACATTTTTGTGTGCAAAATCTCCATTCATTTATTTCACAAAGATACACTGGAAGAAAGTTACAAGCTAAACAGAAATACCGCCCGCTCCGGGCTCAGAGGCAGAAAGTTCCGGGTGCTGGAGCCGGGTGTCTAGAGTAGTTCCAGAGTTGACGGTCGTTTCCCGAACCAGCACTGAAAAAAAACCTCCAGTGGAACTGTGATATAATATAATATATTTAAGAGTAAAAATTTAAAATTTCAGTGGAACTGAAAAAACGTGGAAATCGTACTTACGGGCTATATAGACATATCATCCGAGTTCCGGAATCAGAGACCGAAAGTTCCGAGCGTAGCACCCGAAGCAGTCAAAGCTACGGCTCTAGCACCTGGGTCTTTCGGCCTCTACGCCAGAAACGGACGGTATGTTTATACAGCCCGTCTCTTTTTTTTCAGTGTGGAAAAAAAGTTACGGGTTGTATTGACAAAGCACCTACGTTCCGGGCTCAGAGGCCGAAAGTTCTGGGTGCTGGAAACGTAGCTTTGACTATTCCGGGTGCTACGCTCGGAACTTTCGGCTCCTGAGCCCGGAAAGCGCCCAGTAAATACGGCTTCCACGGACGGAGTTTTTTTTTTTTTTCAGTGTACTTGTACAAATTGTTATCCAACATTTTTCCGATTTTTGCATGAAATCTGAGGAATAATCGGCAAAATTTTCAGTTAGAAATGCCCAAGTTTCTCTCCATAAAAATGAAATTTGCGAGGGGAAATTTGGCAGCATCGAAATGCAGTTACGTTCTTTCGGAAGGGGACGACGATGCGTGACCGGATCTGCGGACCGATTATTGAAACTGATAGATAAAGCGATAGACAAAGACGACAAAAGGGATTTGGAGGGATCCTATTGGTGGAAACGGGTTGTTGCAATGGACAAAGGAGGTAGGTAATCGACTAAGTAACGGCAACCCACGAGAAACCCGACCGTTAAGCCGGCTCCAGACTACGCGGCATTCGCCGAGTACCGAGCCGAGAACGAATATTTGGGGTTCGGGAAGCGACGGGCAGATTCCAGTGTTTTCACGAGTGTACAGCGCCACACTACTCGTGAAAGTCGTACTTGGCTCGTCATTTGGTAAATAACGAATTTCTGATGGGAAAGGACAAATGTTCGCCAAGTGAAGAAAATACACTGGAAAACGCTGCACCTCTTCGCCCCCTTCCTACAAAACTATAGCGAACATTCGGCGAGTGAGGGCGAGTAGTCTGGATGGCACCCCGATGTTGCCCCGATGTCGCGATGGACGCTCGGCTTCGTGTTCGCGATCCCTTTGACTCGTGTCACAAAAACCGACTTTTAGCGGGTTGGGGCGAATGCCGAGCCGAGTGACTCGCCTCGCGTCAACACGAGCCAAGTAGACGCGAATGTTCCATCCAGACTACGCGGGACTTGCCAAATATTCGGTATTCGGCGAGTAATATTCGGCGAATGCCGCGTAGTCTGGAGCCGGCTTTAGTCTATCATTTCCCCCCTTAGTCGATGAGAACCACCCATTTCAACCGATAGAATTGCTTTATACCCCCTATGTCATCTTTGTCTATCGCTTTGTCTATCAGTTTTAATAATCGCCCCGCTGTGATAAGGGATCTTATATCTTCCAAACATTCGAATTTGAGTTGTTGGTGCCACTGCAACTTTGAAACCCTACAATGGAAATATGTGATTTTCCACTTTAGCCATCGATACTCAGGGTGTCCCTAAGTTTTGACGCGAATATTTCCAGAATTGACTTTTGGAACCGAAATAAGACTTCTTCATTCCATCAATTTCTCCTTAAAATTCCTTTAAATTTCTTTGAGTTTTTGATGGTGGGAATGAGGTTCAACTTCTGGAGTCTCCATAACCTTTAGTCAGATAGGAACGAGGTGAAAACCACCCCTAAGCTCACGCGCATTGTTAACCTACTTTCAAGACGATGAGCAAGATAATGATGGCAATCACAACGAGTCAACGATGCGGAGAAGGCCAAGGTGCTGCGGGGAAGGAGATCTGCTGTGATAGCGAAGAGAGCCATTACTCTTAAATTTTACTACATTATTATGTGGCTGATTCAAATTTGTCGTAACCAATGCGAACTGAAAACGATAATTACTTATTTAGGAGTTAATTTGAGCCACTTTTGTAAGCTGAATCATGTTCTACGTAATATTTTGATTAGGAAATAGGGTCAGATTTACCTACTTGCCGCTCATGGGCCGCCTGTATTTTGCCGCCCCTTCTCATTCGTTTTGTAACATCGATAAAAAGCATCAAGTGAACGTGCCGGAGGGGAGAGGGTGCATTAGACGCGTTTACTCGTGTTGGACACATTTTTTGCGAAAGCCCTGTCAACACTACTAGCAAAAGTTCACGGAACTTTGCGCGAAAGTCAAGTTCGGCAAACTTCTCTGCGAGAGGACAAGGCCATTTAAGAGAAATTAACAAAAAAATTATGAAAGAACAAACATAAATGTGGTTTAATAATTTTAACTTCCGCCGCCGCCGCGCCGCGCTGACCGCACTGTGTTTGGCGCAATACGTGAAGTATTCATGCAGTCTTGTAGGCGCTAATATGTGTTACATACCGACCGCCGCCGCCACGCCGAGGCGAGGGCTTCTCCTGTTCATCTCAAGTCCTCATCATCATTACTCTCTGCGCCGCGCCACTCCAGGCCAAATTGCGTGTTTGGTTTCTTTCTTAACTCGATAATTTTATTGAAGGCGCTGTCCCTTGTATCACTGAAAGACGATAAAATTATAAATTACTATACCTACTCTCAGGAAATGAAATATTTTGTCGCCTTATTTTCTCGTTTGTAATTTTTTTCTCTGAATCCGATTTTTGTTTATGCCTACATTTAGGAAAAAATGCAAAGTTTGCCGCCCCCTAAATTAGCCGCCATGGGCCGCGGCCCATGTGGCCATCCCCTCAATCCGGCCCTGTTAGGAAACTTATATTACAATGCTGACATGTGCAGGAAAAGATTAAACTCGGTTTTAATCTCTGAAAATTTAAGAAGCCTGGAGCATGGGTGTGCCAACATCCTTTGATGTCTATATAAGAGCAATAAATGGACCGTGTTAAGGAGAGAGGAACAGCTATTGCCAAATTTGATTGAGCAATTCAATTTTCTACATGAAACAGGTTGTGCGGATTTTCGAGCGAATTTCAGTGAATTTCTGCAGTATACGAAGCAAATTCCCTAAAATTTTCAATGGAGCCCGCACAAACGTTTTTCTGTAAAAAATAAAATTGCGCTTTGCGGCGTTGCAGACTTCCTGTTATACTTTATTTTTTACATGGAAAACTACTGCACCAGGACCGGTTTAAGGGGGTGGCCACATGGGCCGCGGCCCATGGCGGCAAATTCTGCAATTTTTTTAAATGGAGGTAAAAAAAAATTCGGATTTAGAAAAAAAAATTACAAACGAGAAAAGGCGACAAAATCTCTAATTTTCTGAGAGTATAGTAATTTCTACTTTTGTCGTCTTTCAGTGATACAAGAGACAGCACCTTTAATTATTCGAGTTAAGAGAGAAACCAAACACGCAATTTGGCCTGGAACGGCGCTCTGGACTTACCTAGAGGGAAATGATGACGAGGACTTGAGGTGAAAAGGAGAAGCCCTCGCCTCGGCTCGGCGATCGGCATGTAACACATATTAGCGCCTACGAGACTGCACGAATACTCCACGCTTTGCATCAAACACAGTGCGGTCATTGCGGACAGCGTGAAACGGATAGCGCCTACAAGAATGCATGAATACCTCACGCATTGCGGCAAACACGGTGCGATCAGCGTGAGACGCATAGCGCCTACAAGACTGCGTGCATACTTCACGCATTGCGTCAAACACAGTGCGGACTGCGAGGCGCGGCGGCGGCGGAAGTTAAAATCATTAATCCACATTTATGTTTGTTCTTTCATAATTTTTTCGTTCATTACTTATGAATGGAAGGCCTTGTCCACACAGAGATAGGTTTACGAAACTTAACTTTCGAGCAAAGTTCCGTGAATTTTTGCTAGTAGTGTTGGCAGGGCTTACCCAAAAAATGTGTTCAACACCAGTAAACGCGTCTTATGCACCCCTCCCCCGCTGGCACGTTCATTTGATGGTTTTTATTGATGTTTCAAAACGAATAAGAAGGGGGCGGCAAAATATTAGCGGCCCATGGCAAGTAGGTAAAAACACACTGTACTCCACGTCATTTTTTGAAGATTTCAGTGATTTATTTTCTTCTAATGAAAATATTCTGTAAAAACTTCAAGGCATGATGTTGGTTTGGTCTCATTCTAAAAAATAATATAGGACCGCATATTTCGAAACACTGCAACCGAGATACGCATTTTTGCAGTTTCACCGTCAAAAAAGTTCATAGATGGTTGTGGGCTCTAACGGAGTATATAAACCAATAAACCTGGAGAAAAAAAATTGTTGAAATTTACATCTTGTCTAATAGTCTATTCTCTTGTTCGAATGGAGACGTTGCATGTGTGAGAAATTTGCGATTTGACTGTTGATTCTTACGTAAAAGTTCGCGAGAAACACGATGGTGCCACTGGTTTTCTCTGAAATCAACTCCCAAGCTCAAAAAAAGCTCTCAAGTTGAGGCAAAAATGGAGGGGATATCCCACCCTACTCCGAGAGTCCACGTCTCCATCAAGACAAACTCTCCATGCAAAGATAGGGAGCAAATACATTGACAGGGCTGCAACTTCATTTGGGTACTCTAAAACTGAAAACACGGCATCACTGCTAATGTATTTCCTCCATATTTTTGCATGGAGAGTTTGTCTTGATGTAGACGTGTACTGTCAGGGTAGGATGGGCTATCCCCTCCATTTTTGAGCTCATTTTTTTCCCCCTCAAGTTGAGAGCTTTTTTGGAGCTTGGGAGTTGATGCCAGAGAAAACCAGTGGCACCATCGTGTTTCTCGCGAACGTTTACATGATTATAAACAGTCGAATCGCAAATTCCTCACACATGCAACATCTCCATTGGGACCTCTCCGCCCATGTTTCAAGGTGACCGAATGTGCTAACGACAATCCTTGTTTATGTTTCAGGCCGCCAGGGATCCCGGAGGTGCAATGGTGCGACGAGGAGAACGACGTGATCCGCTCTTGCGCGGCGCTCTCGGCCATGCTCGGCCTCCAGAAGTCCTTCAGCACTTCGGACATCGCCCAGATCCCGAACCACCCCGGCCTGGGGCCGGGGGCCACCCCCCTCGGCTCCCCCTTTGCCCCGCTCGGCCCTCTCGGCGACGCCTTCAGCCCCGGCTGCCTCCGTGCCGCTGTCTCCGAGCTGAGCCTGTCCCCGGCCCAGAAGAACAGCTACCTCCTCTGTCAGTCCAAACTCGAGAACACCTCCCGCTCTTGCTCCACATGGGTGGCTGTCGGTGACGCCGCCACGTCCCAGCTCCCGTCGCCCCACGGTGGGCACCCCTCGGCGGCTGTTTCGCAACACCTAACCTGCATCTCTCCCGCAGATCTCGTCCGATCCGTCAATAAAAAAGTAAGTGTGATTTCATGATTTCCTTCTTTGCTCAGCACGCACGGAAATAAATCGGACGTATTTCTGTCAAACGGAACTAAGCGTCATATGGATTAGCATATCGACGGTGAAACTACCAAACCACGTATCTCGTTTGCGGTGTTTAAAAATCTACGCTCACATTTTATTTTTTTGAAGTAGACCAAATCAATATCATTCCTTGAAATTTTCACGGAATTTTCTCCGCACAAAGAGGAAAAATCACAGAAATTTTCAAGACTGGATGTTAAGTAGTTTTTCATTTAGAAAATAAAGTATGACAGGAAGTCTGCGACGTCGCAAACCGAGATAAGTGGTTTGGTAGTTTCACCGTCGATATGGGATGTGAAGTTTGGCAGGTGAAGTCGCCAGAGAATGGAAGTCGAAAATGATATCGTGTTCGACGTCATGACCAAACAACTTGTCTGGTTCGGTCATGTCAATAGGATGACGGAAGAGAGGCTGCCAAAAAAGATGCTTGATTGGGTTCCTCCTGGGAGGAGACGTAGGGGACGCCCAGTGAGAGGTTGGCGACAGGGGGTGTTAAATGAGATGAGGGAGTGTCAACTCCCTGATGACCTGTGGAGAGACCCAGCTTTGTGGCGATTAGGCGTCGTAAAGCGCCAAAGAGCGATATAAAAGCGACTCATATATATATATATGACTAAGCGCCAATTTGAGTTCCTTTTGAGGAATTTAGGATGCCGGATAGCGCGTTCTGTCAAACGGACCTAAGCGCCATGTAAAAGCATTGCGAGTATAGGACGGAATGAGTCCAACGCCTGGTTCCGCCGCCAATCCAAGCCCCCCTCTAACCTCCTCCCCCTATGGCGCTTAGTTCCGTTTGATAGAAATACGTCCGATTGAATGTTGATTTAGCATTAAACTGTCGAAAGAAAGTGTGACGAGTATCAAATGTTGATTTTACGTTTAAAAAAATGCCAACTCAACATAGAATTTGTTCATTTAGAACCGTGGACGTAGTTAACATAGCGTTTTTTTGTATTGTAAAATCAGCATTTATACTTGTTGCACATTTTTTTAACATTATAAATGCCAAAGGAACATTCAATTTTTTTCCGTGTGGGTCACAGTACTGCCATGCTAAGGAAGAAAGCCGTATGTACATTCGAGAGTTGCCAAAATTCACCAGATAAAAAATTCATTTTACAGGAAAGTTGCGCATAGTTTTCCTTGAAATGAAATGAGATATTTTAGATTAAAGTGTGTGCGAAATTGTCTGAAAAATTTGAAGAAAAATATCTCACAGTTTTCTTGAAAATTCGTCTTTTATCGGAGGAAATTTGACAACGGTTGATGGCTCAGACGGCGTTCTTCCTTAGCACGGAAGAGTAGAGTTCCCGTATGGGGAGATACGAACTTGTTGGTAAGTTTAGATTTTAGGTCATGGAACTCTTAGGCATAGGCGTAACTAGGTCATTTTGCTTGGGGGGCCTGTCTCCCTACCACCACTGTCTGGGAGGGTATGAAATACCCCCCAGCTCACGGGGGGGGGGGCCTCTGTAACACAGAAGATAGTGGTTAAAGCGTTGGGATTAGATATATAACAGCGTCAATGGCACGTCCTCGAGAGGGTTTTCATGAAAAAAAAAAAAAATAAATAAAAATAAACCCGACAACTCATTTCAATTGATTTTTCTTGAGCCTGGGATCTTCTTTGTAACCCGAGTCTTTAAACCTCCCAGTTTTACCCTTCTTGGGTCAATGACCAACTCTTGAGGATGAAAGAACAAACCTCATTCTTTGACATTTCAACGCCCTGGATTTCACCTCCAAGCTTATTGTCGCGCTTATATTATGTCGTTTTGCATGCGTCGTTCAACATTTTCCCTCTTTCAACCTCAAATAAATAAAAATAAATCCCTGAAATGTACTGCCGTACTATAAAAAAAAGTCGTAACAACCTTCAGACGTTGCCAAATTTCTCCCGATGAAATATTCATTCCTGAGAAAAGTCATTAGAATTTTTCTTTAAAATTTCTACAAACTGCAGATTTTTCGAATGGAATTCTCTACAAAATTGGAAGAAAAATATCAAAAATTTTCCTTGAAAATTCGTATTTTATCGAAGGAAACTTGGCAACATCTGGAGGCTCATGCGGTGTTTTTTCTTAGCACGGCAGTGCGCGACTAGAGAAAATCAAAGTAAAAAACGACGGTGAAACTCAAACCACGTAGCTCTATTTGCCTAGCTGCAAAAGAACGAAATTGCCTCGCAAATTAAATCGAGTGACGACGATAAAAAAGAACGGTAGTTATTAAGCCCTAGGATATGTATTCGATAACGTGTAGCATGATTTTTTTACTTCATTAGCGGAAAAAGTGACTTGATTCTAACAGAGATAATTATAAATTTATAAGATAAAGATAAATTTACCGCAGAGAAGATTTCCTCGTGAATTATAATAAAGAAAATAATGCTTGTTTAAAGAGGAAGAGATACTTAAATATAAAGAAAAGTCACTTACATGAAGCAGAAACCCACTTTCATTCAGCGATTTTATTCTTGGTTCAAAATGAAATCTTCGTTACGGCATACTCAAGAATGTTTCTGCCTAAATCAAGTCACTTTATTTTCTCTAATGAAATTCAAAAAGTATGCTAACAGTTATTTAATATGGATGGTTTGGATGGTAGGACTTGGTAAGTTTTTGGACAACCGCTCTCTTTTTGTGCCGTAGTATCTGGATTTATTTTGCGAGGAAAGCTCCGTACTATTAAAGTATGGTTGTCATATTTAATTTGTTCAATTTCGTATGATTACTGAGCAAAACCTTGGTTGCGAAACAGTTGCTTGAAGCGCCGCGGCGCGGCGGGCGAGGGTGCTCAGCGCTACACGCGCATTGGCGCCTACAAACCTAACAGGGATACCTCACGCATTGCGCAATGCGTGAAGTATCCCGGTTAGGTTTGTAGGCGCCAATGCGCGTTTGGTGCTGGCAGCACGCCACTCCGCTGTGTTTGACTCAAATATTTAAACTCACGAAGTCAGCGTTTTTCGACTCATGATTTTGAAATGTTTGTACACTCTGCATGGATTATTATCATCAAAATTGATGATGTTTTTTTTCCACTTTAAGTATCCCACGAGGGATAATCTTGCACTTAACCGTCCCTAATCAAGCCAGTCCCAGATAACCGTTATTTTAGACCATCAAACTCTCATAACCTAGCCGGGAGTCGAACCCGGGACCGCCCGATCCTAGAGCAAGCACTACCACCACTACACTACACTGCCGTGCTAAGGAAGGACGCCGCATGAACATATGAGAGTTGCCAAATTTCCTTCAATAAAATGTTTATTTTTGAGGAAAGTTACGGGTATTTTTCCTTGAAAATGTTCAGGAGCTTTAGATGAAATCGCGAAGAAAATTATCTGAAAAATTGGAACAAAAATATTCCTAATTTTACGCCGCATAAACATATGAGAGTTGCCAAATTTCCTTCAATAAAATGTTTATTTTTGAGGAAAGTTACGGGTATTTTTCCTTGAAAATGTTCAGGAGCTTTAGATGAAATTGCGAACAAAATTATCTGAAAAATTGGAACAAAAATACTCATAAGTTCACCAGGAAATTTGTGTGTTATCAACCGAAATTTGGCAACGCCTGAAGGTGCATACGGCGTTTTTCCTTAGCGCGGCAGCACAGGAGGTCGACTTATATTTTAACAACCCTTGTTTCTCTTTTGATTCCAGGTGCGCCAGAACTACATCCGGCGGAAACTTTTGACGACCTACAAAGCACTGGAGCGCTTCTCTTTGAGCAAATGCAACCTGGACACGTTAGGGGTAGCAGCGGCCGCCGCTCAGGCCGCCACGGCCGCCCGCGCTAAAAAGGGCGCCGAGACGCCCACAGCAACATCCACCCCCAGCCAAGGGACGTCCTTCCTCGCTGTACCCGGGGCCGCAGGGGGAGGGGGTGGGGGAGGAGGAGGGGCGCCTCGTTCGCATTCCCAGTCCGGACTCAACACCCTCCTCAAGGCGGTGAACAAGAGCAAGACTCTCACGGTAGGGGATGTAGAGAGGGAGAGGGGGAAACCCCTGTCCAAGTACGATAGGAATATTATGATATTTAATTGGCTCCACCAGCTGGAGCCGGAGGATTGTGAGTGCTACGCTGAGCCTGTTTAAGCACCCACAAGTGGAAAAAGGAGGGGGAAAAAAACATCCGAAGAGATGTAGGTATGCGTCGCAGGCAATCGGTCAAATCAGGCGTTTTGTCAAATGCCCGGGCAGAAAGTCAAATTTAACACTAGAAAAAAAAAAAAAACACATTGGATCTAGAGTCCAGACTCTTAAAAACATCGGAAAGAAAATGTGCTGTTGATTCAATCAAAATCCAGCTTAAATCGAGATTCTAGCAAAAATCCGATTGAATCAAGAGTATTTTTTCTTGTCAATGTTTTCAAAAGTCTGGACTCTAGATCCAATGTTGTTTTTTTCCAGTGAACAGTTTACCAAATGTCTGAAATTTATGTCGAAGAGCTCGCCAGCTTTCAATATTTTATATGTAGTAAAAATAACTCATCAAATATACAAACTCTTCTCGTTTCTTCCTCTTCAAATGCTTATCATACATCTAAATGTTAAAATTTTAAAAAATTCTGTATCTTATAATGCGCTGAAAAGCTTCAGATAAACAGGAGCTAAAAGTTGTTTCGAATACTATCGCACGAAGCATACTTTTACAGAGAATTCCTCCTTACGGGAACGACGAGCTTTTTTTGTCAAAAATTAGGGAAAGAATCAGAATTTCAATCTAAACAAGAAGATTAGACCATTTGCCTATGCATTTGACAAAATGCCTGATTTGACTATTTGCCTGCGACATATCAATAATGGACGTTTTTGAGCCCACCTTGGCTAAAAACCCTTATTACTAAAATTTAGTTGCTCATTGAAGGTCCATGTTTTTTTTTTATATCAAGAGCTGGAGCCCTCTCTAGGGGTGGGGTTAAGTTTGGCCTTAGTCGCTAGACAAACACAGCCACCGCACATGGTTGGTACACACCCATGCTCCAGGATTTTCAAATTTTCAGGGATTAAAGAATTAGGGTCGAGTAGGATCTATTTCAGCAGATCCACTCGTCAATTTTGAGAAAATTTGACTCCATTACCGAGATCCGAAGCCGCGACTTATTGACCTAGAGTCAGACGCGCTGACCGCTTAGCCAACCTGCGGGCTGATTATTGAAATTGATAGACAAAGCAATAGACAAAGAAGTCATAGTGCGTATGCAGCTATCCTATTGGTTGAATTCGGTGGTTCCTATAGACTACGAGTGAAAATGATAGACTAACAATCGGGTCTCTCGTGGGTTGCCGTTAGTTAGTCTATTACCTACCTCGTTTGTCTATTGCAACCACCCGCTTCCACCAATAAGATCCCTCCATATATCTTTTGTCTTCTTTGTCTATAGCTTTGTCTATCAATTTCAACAATCGGCCCGCTAGCCGGCCACGGTCTATTTGACGGAATGCATCATGATTCCAATTTCGGTCTCTAATTGAATCGCGTTCAGCAGAAAGGAACCAAGCCACACCAGCTATTACCAAATTGGACTTGGCGGTTTAATTATTTACAAAAGAACGTTTGTGCGAATTCCTTTCAAAATTTGCGGGAATTTGCCTCGTATTATGCAAAAATATTCACTGAAATTTGCTTGAAACTCCGCACAACCGTTTTCATGTAAAAGATTAAATAGCGGGCTATTTTATTCACTGGAAAAAAACACATTGGATCTAAAGTCCAGACTCTTGAAAATATTGACGAGAAAAAATACTCTTGATTCAATCGGATTGTTGCTTGAATCAAAACGAAATCCGCTTAAATTAAGAGGCTAGGCTCTTGATTTTAGCTAGATTCTGATTGAATCAAGAATACTCTTTCTTGTCGATGTTTTTAAGAGTCTGGACTCTAGATCCAATGTGTTTTTTTCCTGTGTTTAATTTGGCAACGCTTTCTGCTTAACGCGGTCTAATTATAGATCAAATTCTGGCCGATACGTGGGTCTGGGGGCCGATTTCGGCGAAAAATGCGAATTTTCCTGCATTCGATCGGGGACCCGCATTTTCCGCAAAAATTGGCCTGTAGTAGAGTCGAAATGAGGATGAAATTGGCGACCAAACCATGGTGCATTCCTTAAATTATAGACCTTCAATGGGCAAAAAATCAAAGAGTTGAGGAAATTCAAAGTGGGCCCAGAAGCGCCTCTTATTAATACCCCTCCTCTACTCATTTTTTCCGGTTTTCCGTTTCTAGTAATTTCACTGTTTCAAGGAATTTTATAAATTTTTCAGGTATTTTTGCCACGTTTGGTAAAAAAAAAAGTCTTTAACATTACTAGAAATGATCCAATGTGTCGTTTCTTGGACGAGGGAACGTAATTATGTTCAAATGTTGCAAAATTGACTCAAAAAATTAAATGTTTTACAGAAATGTGCAATTTTTGTCCGAAATTTATCCGATTATCACAGGAGATCACAAGGAAGAATCAGGGAAATTTTCAATTGTACAAGCTCGAGATTCTCCCTGTAAAAATGCAATTTGCAAGTAGAAATTCGGCAACATTGAAATATAGTTACGTTTTTTCGTGAGGGAAACCACAAACTTTTTATCAACAAAATTCCTTTCAATTTTTCCGTTTTTTGCCTTTGGACATACCATCCAATCTTAATGTCTCTAAAGAGAGGAGATCTCAAGCATTTTGTATCTCACGAACGTTGCATCAGCTAATGCGATGCCAAGTTAGAATTTTTTAAATTCAGCATTTAAGGCCGTCGCTCAGCCCAGCATTTAGAGGCTCACGGTGAACAAACGGTCACTCTAAAACCAAAAATCTAGTCCGTGCATATCATTTTGATAATCTTGGTAGTAATCGTATTCAACTTATAATCAACGCTCTACGATTGAACCAAATCATACCTCGTACCTAGTTTTTATCTTGAATGCCAAATTTGTAATTTTTCCGTGGAAGATTCATATCTTCACCGGCTTTTATACAATTATTTCAGCATTGATCTGTAATTTACGTCTTTGTTTAAATTTTCCAAGGCTGTTTTTAGATTTTTACGAAAATGTATAAACTATGGGACTTTCGACATCAGGTATTTTAGCTACGCTATTATATGCATTTTTCAGAGGGTGAAAATGAGACATTCCCTTACCATTAATGTGTTATACATCTGCTTACGTTGTGAGAGTTCTCCAGTGTACATTATGTTAAGAACAATTAAAGTGACTGGTAAAGCTTTATATCTTGAGCATCGTTGCATTTTTTTTTTTTTTTTTTTTTTTTTTGCTAGTCTAAATAATTGTTTAGAAAAATTTCACAAAAAATACACTAAAATATTTTGTAATTGAAGAAATAGAAAATAAGAGAATGCAAAAATTTGCTCAAAATGTACGTAAATGACTCTCAAGAGAATTGCTCAAACCGATAGCTCTGCAAATGACAGAAAAGGTGCAGCGGAAAAGGCAGCCATTTTATCCGGGGCTAAATCTCAACCACGAGGCATTGTATGAAAATGAATATCGACCAAAAAGTCTCAGCTTTCGAGGGTTTTTGCTGTTTTTAATAGAGAAATAATTCATGTTATCGTGAAATTAAAATCTCCTCCCCTCGAGATATTTACGAGTGTTAATAATAAGTTGTACAATGATGAGGTCAAACAAAAGTACGATAAAAAGGAAAATGAGAAGATACTTAATTAAGGAATGATAATATGAGAAAATATAGTGGTAAGCATAGTTAAACCGGATTCTCTCAAAGTATTATGGACTTTAATAGCGTGCATATCAGTGTCTCGCTAATCATTGAAACAGATCATATTATCAACACAAATTAAGGGTTGCGTGGAGAGAATTTCATCATTATTACTAAAATGTCGCTCCTCTTTGAGACATTATTCATTATTCTGTTGTAAATAGACTCTTTTCTTACTTCTTTACTCAGCTGTTATATACATAGGAATTTTTATTATTTACAAGTCTTTACAGTTCCCAACCTTGTTATTCGTTTAGCTTCTATAATAAAATAACAGACCCGCAAAATTGTGCGCATTTTCAAACAAATGAGCAAAAATGTCATCAATTCTTAAGGATACTAGAATTTCTTCCTATTGAAGCTGAAGAAATATGCTGAGAAATTATATGCTATTGTTGAGAATCTCATAATTTTTCCAAGGTTTTTTTGTGCATAGGCAATATGGGTACAAGTGGACTGCTGTTTTCGATTATGAAGCAAAAAAATGCAGAAATTAAGGCGTTGGTACACTAAAGTCTGTAATATCTGTATATGACTGACCTAAAATCCAAGTGAACGAGTTAGAAGGTTAGGGGGATTGTTTCATAGTTTCACTTGACAACTCCTTTTTTATTCATTAACGAGTGCTCCACATCGAAAAGTTCAGGAAATTTCGTAAGCTCTTTTCTCCTCTCCTTCAAACGATCACAATTTCAGATTTGCTTCTAAAAGTTTGCCTGAAATGAAAAAAAAAAATACTGCTAATTTTAGTGGTGATCGATTTTCTCCTCTGCGTCAAATTCATACAAGGTTGCCATTGTTGTTAAATAAAACTTCGATATTTTATATGGTTGCGATGGTAGACTGTGCTGAATTTTCAGCACTGTCTGGTAACAATGAATTCACAGCTCTGACGCCCCGTCATTTTCCCGTGGTGTCAAGTGGAGATCCGCATTTTTACGGTTTCTTAACGCCAGGGATGCAAGCGAAACCGCTCTCAGGAGAACCGAGCGTTGTCATTTCACAAAGGAAATTAGACGGTTTACTCTATAAAAGCACCCGCTTTCCGTTCCGATTTCGTTTAACGTGCCGAGGAATAACGCAGTATGAACATTTGAATGTTGCCAAACACTCTCAAGAAATATTTATTTTTGAGAAAAAGTGTGATCTAGTTTTTTATTGAAATTTCTAGACACTATAGATCGAAGTACGAACGGGAATATATGAAAATTTGGAAGAAAAATATTTGCATCATCCCGAAAATTCGTGATTTGTTAGGGGAAGTTTGGCGATGGCTAGAAGGTTCTCACATCGTTTTTCCTTAGCACTGCAGATGCACCCATCAAATTCAACGATAATTTCTCATCGCATCACGAATGTATCAGACAAAACTGAATCATACTTTACGGTAACACTGCAATACTGCCGTGCCAAGGGAAAACGCCGTATGAGCCATCAGATGCTGCCAAATTTCCTTTGATAAAACACGAATTTCCTGGTGAATTTATGAGTATTACCCTTCCAATTTTGTAGATGATGATAATCGCAATTTCACCTATAAATCTAGAAAATTCCGAGGAAAGATATTTATAACTTTCCTTAAAAATAAACATTTTATCGAAGAAAATTTGGCAACTCTCGAATGTTCATATGGCGTTTTTCCTTAACATGGCAGAACATGTGGCAGTCTACGATCACCACAATGCTAATGATTTTTGGTAGATTATACCAAGCGTTTCATAAAAGTATTCATAATTCGAAAAAACAGGGAAACTGTCAAGGAAAAAAATTTTTGCTATCATTTTCATGTTGTAATTTATAACGCGAAAAAACCCCCCTTTAACATCATTGGTGTCATTAACTATTTTATAAACTTCTCGTTCAAATTTGTGCTCTCTAAAACCTCAATTGAACGGTTATTTCAGAAATTGCATAAACGCTAAAGGTTTCATATTGTGCCAACATCCTCTTAAATTTGACTTTCTCGTTTGTAGCTCAAAATTTCCTCTATCATACCTCTCCCTGTATAATAGATGTGTGTACCGTACCTGCTTATATTTCGGAGTGGTTATACCGCGGTAAAGAGAATACATTTTAAAGCAGGTTATTTCTCATCACTATATATGATTTATCGCTCTAGATTTGAGAATTTAGTGGGAGAGGAGAGTTTATCCTACTTTAATCCGGGTCATAAAGTTCGCTGGCTTAAATGCTAGTAATAATTTTCTCGATGCATCTTAAAGATATGGCGCTGTTTTTTATATTTTTACCATATTTTTGCGAAATTTTTGCGGAGTGTGAACGCAGACCTACTCTCATATTCCCTTTATCCAAAGGTAGCCACACAGCAAGGCCTAGAATCAAAGACGACGAAAATGATTTTTTTTCTTACTTAAGGCATTATACGAATACATTTCCATTCCAAATAATATTAACGATGTGGCCTACGCTTTTGATAAAAACCAACAACTTGTCTTCTTTTTGCTGAATAAAAGGCTCAGGTTTTGTAACTTAGGGCATTGACGCAAAGAAAAAGGATCTCAGCCCTAGTGGGTTGCATTTTGCAAACCACCCATTCAGTTACTTATTATGCGTGTATTATTATAATAATTATTATTGTTGTTTAACTTAATATAAGTCTTATTTTTGATTTGCTCGTCTTCCATTCATTCTTCATCTTTTCCCATTTCACCAGCCAAAATCTTTGTTGATGTTACCATACATTTATTTTATTTTTTGAATGATTCAAAGTTTCTAAAAAAAAAAAAAAAAAAAAACGATGCCAATTTCACAGTGCACACCAAACAGTAGTGTCAATACAGCTAATTTGAGGTAAATGTTGCTGAGATCGTGATTTTCCTCACTATGTGAAAAACTTAAATGTATCAACGTCATAGGCTTTTCACTGGGGCATTTCTAAAAATGTAAGTGTTATTTTCACGATGATATCCGTAGGTAATACTCTTATGCCCTTGAATTCCCAGTGACTTATAAAAACAGTTGAACTAAGTGTCCCATTTGTATACTTGATGCCGTTCCAATGCGGCGGATGTTTAGAAAAATCGCATGGCGCTTGTGATACTTTGGCCGGGAGGTGACTATAATACGTCTTTTTTCCGTAGGACTGCACACTGAAAAAAAATCTCGGTATATTTACTAAAAAAAGGGTAAAATTATCAAGAATTCAGGGTTCTATTTGATCTCAATTTTTTCTTGGTAAAATTACCGTTTCTTGGTAAAATTACCGAGAAATCTCGGTAAAATTATTGAACTTTCTCAGTAATTTTACTGGACCTTGATAAAAACGCCAATATTTTTTATCGACTGCGGTAGAATTACCGAGATAAAATGGCAAAGTTACCGGGAATGGACTATCAATAAAAGTGGTATTCTTACCTGAAAAAAAAAAAAAAAAACAGTACACTGAAAAGAAACTCCGGCCGTGGGAGCCGCCATTACGAGGTATATAGACATACCGTCCGTTCTGGACTCAAAGGCCAAAAATTCCGGCTGCTGGAGCCGTAGCATCGGCCTCTAAACCCGGAGCAATCGAAGCTATGCCTCCAGCAGCCGGAATTTTCGGCCTTTGATCCCGGAACGGACCGTATGTCTATATAGCCCGTAATTGCGGCTCCCACGGCCGGAGTTTTTTTTTCAGCGTAAAAATACCGGTTTTTAGGTAAGCTTACCAGTCTGTCTTGGTAAAATTACCAATAATTGGTAAAAAAAGTAAGATGGTGAAGGTACCAACGGACCTGGGTAAAAACGCCGATAATTTTTTTCAGTGCACGATTCCCTACAACGAAGAAATGGAATCCCTGCGAGAGGGGCGTATAACGTCGTCTCCGGCACGAAAGAACGTAACTCCACTCCAAGGTTGCCAAAGTGACTCAAACAATAACTAACTAATAATTAACTATGAATAATATTAACTATGAATAATAATTAACTTATGATACATAAATGTACGTAAGCAATTTTTATCCAAAATATCTCTGTTTTTTGCTTGGGATCTAGAGAAAAATCAGGGAAATTTTCAGTCAAAAATGCCCTAGATTCTCTTGATTAATAGGCAATTTGCTCGGGGAAATTTGGCAACATTGGAATGGAGTTACGTTCTCTCGTCCGGGAGACGACGATAAGTCGACAAAAAGCGTGTCTATAATCGCCCCATTTCCCGCGCCCGACAAAAGCGGCAAGAGACGCGTCCAGATTGGAAGCAAGCCACATTTCCCGGCGCGGTGAGTCGCTTGCCAATTTCCTGGCTAATCTCTTCCGACAGGATCAGAGGGATGAACGCGCCGTTCCCCCCCCCCCTCCCCCTCCCCTCCACCCACTTCCGTCGTTGGGGAGACTTAATGAAACGGCATCAAGTATGCAAATGAGACACTTAGCAGCTCTCCACCGTGGAGCGGTGAGGCCGGAAAAACTCGCGAGGATATGGCGAAGGGGGCAATATCCCCGCCGTGCTGGGTAAAAAGGCCGTATGAGACATCAAGCGTTGCCAAGTTGCCTTCCATAAAAACCAAATTTATTGGGAAAATTGTGAATATTTCCCCCCCCCCCCTCAATTTATCAGATAATTTAGTTCACAATTTTACCTAACTATTCTGAAAATTTCAAGGAAAAATATTTACAACTTTCCTCTCAAAATGGACATTTTATCGAAGAAAATTTGGCAACTCTCGAATGTTCATACGGCGTTCTTCCTTAGGACGGCAGTACAGCTTAGTGTTAATATAAAATATCTGAAAATTGCAAAGAAAAATATGCATGAATGTCGTCAAAAATACAATTTTCATAAAGGGAAATCTGGCAACTCTCGAATGTTCATACGGCGTTCTTCCATAGCAAGGTAGAATACCTCTACCTTGCTGAGTAAAAACGCTGTATGTGCATTCGAGAGTTGCCGGATAAAATGTTTATTTTCAAAAAAGTTATGAATATTCTCTCTGGAAATTTTCAGATAATTTATATCTAATCGCGAATAAAATGTTCTGAAAAATTTCTAGAAAAATACGCAGAGATTTCCCTGAAAATTCTCACTTTCACAGAGGAAATTTGACAACGTCTGATAGAATATACGTCGTTCTTCCTTAGCAAGGCAGATCTCTCATTAGACTTCTTTTGAGTATTCCTTCGTCTGCTTTCCTGGTGGGCTGCGCTGAGAAGAAACGTCTTATGAAACACGGAAAAAATGGATTGCTGGTTCAACGATTAAATTGTTAAAAAATATGTCAAAAATGTTCCAAATGTGCACTCTACAATACTGCCGAGCTAAGGAAAAACGCCATATGAGCCTTTAGGGTTGACAGATTGCCTTCACTAAAAACCGAATTTACCGGCAAAATTTTGAATAATTTTCCTCGGATTTTTCAGATATTTTTTTTCGCAACTTGATCTAACGAATGCGAAAATTTCACGAAAAAACCTGCAGAACTTTCCTCAAAAATACATGTTCTATACGGGGAAATTTAGCAACTCTCGAATACGGGGTTTTTCTCTAGCACAGATTTATAATTCGGCAGTTCGGCGCGTAAGTCATTCGGAACAATTTATACGGTGGCAGTGGCGAGGCGTGAATGATCGATTATAATTATCGATATTTCCTCATTTGAAGTTGTGGCAAAGAATCGATTATTAAGGTGTTTGTTACGAACACCCTGTTTCTCGATCCTTTTCCATAGGTTTAAACAGCATATCAATCGATGTATCGCAAAGCACGCCACCCGCGCTACTGTGCGGTGGGCTGAGTCGCATACCCTTCACGCGGGCGTAAGAATTAAATTTACGTCATTTTTGAGAGTTAATTTTGTCATTTAAATGAGGGGGTCCGTTGAGTGTCGCAAAGAGAAAATAAAATTAAGTAATTGATGAGCTAAAAGTTTGACAGATACATCTATTTAAAAAAAAAAAAAAAAATCCCTCAGCACGTTGTGAGCGATTGGCATCGTTTGAGGAGGGTGAAAGGGAGTTTAAGAAAACAAGTCTGTTGGATTCAAAGTTTAGACTCTTAAAAAGTTGGGCTGGACCCAAAAAATGTTTTGGATAGTGATTCTTTTCCCCCTTAAATCACGAAATAAAAAAACGGCTGTACACTTTCGACTCTGGATTGACTGATAAACACCTCCGGTACAAAGTCATTGTCATCAGGGCGAAAACGGTCCACGAGACTGCCGCGATAAAATAAACGGCGTATGAACATTCAGACGTTGCCAATCTACCCTCCAAGATAATATATATTTTTTAAGGAATATTATCGGAATTTTCCCTGTAATTTCCAGATATTTTGTATTACATTTCAAACAAAATTGCCTGAAAAATTGGGAAAAATACATATTTACAACTTTCTTAATGAGTTTGTATTTTATCAAGGGAAATTTGGCAACGCATGACGGTTCTTACGTCGTTCCTCTTTTGCTCGCCAGAAAAAGGGGAGGGAGTATTTCGGTCAAGCTGTAATGCCATGCTAAGGAAGAACGTCGTATGAGCCATCAGGCGTTGCCAATTTTTCTTTTAAAAAAACTAATTTTAGAGAAAAATTGTGAAAATTTCATCTCCGATTCTCTAGAGAATTATGTTCGACAATTCATCTAAAATGTCTGAAAATTTCAAGGTAAAATATTCATATCTTTCTTCGAAAATTGACATTTTCTGAGAGGAAATTTGGCAACATTCGGATGTTTATATGACGTTTTTCCTGAGCGTGAGCACGGCAGTATAGCGGTCATTGGCGCGCCGAACTGCTCTTTTTTTGCCGATTGAAGAGGAAGCGAGACATTTCAAACGGCTGGTGCAACGCTGCGTGGCCGATGGTTGCGGGAATTCGCCCGATTCACACGCAGTTCGCGGGTGAAGTAGGCGAATTTTCATTTTTTGAGCCGGCGCACAGTGGATCGAGTCGATAGGAGAGGTCGGACACAATTTGGAAACTTTAAGAGCTTTTAACTCCGTTCATACAAAATTTTGAGGCTCCGAAAGTAGTGCCATTGGTTTCCTTCTTGAATTTTCTTCTGGTAGCACCCCTACAAATTCAAAATTTGACGAAAAAAACATCAAAATTTGCAGGTTAAGTAAAAAATTTCATGTTCGATCTCTCTAATATTGACTCGATCCACTGTGCGGCGCGGCGGCGTCGATGTTGGAGCAAGGCCGAGTGCGAGTATGCGGTGGCGCGCGTGATCGGGAATTTCGGCGATTTTTCACGCTTTATGGAAGCACGAAAGAATGCATTGCGCATGCGTGTTCGCCGTTCGACGATGCCGTTTTACTCGGAGAAACCGGGCGGTTATTTGGTATGGTCGGCCAATTGCGTATACAGGGTGTCCCAAAAGTCCATACCCCCCCTCGTAACTTTTGAACGGTTAAAGATAGGAAAATGAAACTTTGGGAATGTTTCTATATTAAAGGGGACCATCTTCTAGGGGGATCAAAATTTGTGTCCCCCCCTCAGGGGGGGCGCGGGGGCCCCCAACTTTTTTTTTTCAAATAGTAACCCCTATCTTGTGATACATCATTTGAAAGAGCATAAAAAACTAAGACTTTTGGCGCAAACCGCAAATCAATATCATAATTTTTGACCGAGTTATGATAGGTCAAAGGTCAAATTTGACCTTTTTTCAAAAAATCATATCTCCGGTTCAAATTATCGTAAAGAAAAAGACAAAACGGGAAACTTTACCAAATTGTAAGCACTTTTAAGTAAAAATCACAGAAATTACTTTAAACTAATTTTATGGGGGGTTTCCGACCCCCAAATACGTCATTTTAAAGGTCACACGATATTCTCGCGAAATGAGCCAATTTCCCCTTACTTTTCCTCAACATTATCATAGTCAGTTCAAAATTAGTTTAACATTGCGTTTTCAAGTCCCCAAATTTCGAACAAAGTTTTAAAAAAATGAAATTTCTATGGTTGAATTGAATCACCTTAAATTTCGTTTTTTGAACTTTGCCCGAAATTTGGGGACTTGAAAACGCAATGTTGAACTAATTTTCAACTTACTATGATAATGTTGAGGAAAAGTAAGGGGAAATTGGCTCATTTCGCGAGAATATCGTGTGACCTTTAAAATGACGTATTTGGGGGTCGGAAACCCCCCATAAAATTAGTTTAAAGTAATTTCTGTGATTTTTACTTAAAAGTGCTTACAATTTGGTAAAGTTTCCCGTTTTGTTTTTTTCTTTACGATAATGTGAACCGGAGAAATGATTTTTTGAAAAAAGGTCAAATTTGACCTTTGACCTATCATAACTCGGTCAAAAATTAAGATATTGATTTGCGGTTTGCGCCAAAAGTCTTAGTTTTTTATGCTCTTTCTAATGATGTATCACAAGATAGGGGTTACCATTTGAAAAAAAAAAGTTGGGGGCCCCCGCGCCCCCCCCCCCCTGAGGGGGGGACAAAAATTTTGACCCCCCTAGAAGATGGTCCTCTTTAATATAGAAACATTCCCAAAGTTTCATTCTTCTATCTCTAACCGTTCAAAAGTTACGAGGGGGGGTACGGACTTTTGGGACACCCTGTAGAGTACATGATCGTGTTTTGATGCCCTGCCAGAATGGTTCCATGGGAATACTGCGTAGGTTCTCGTTAGGCTTTATAGGGAATTTATGGGGAATTTATTGGGAATTTTCCTCGGAGACATTGGACAGCGGTGGGTCCAGGGCGGCATGGTGGCATGCCCTCTCCCTTCCTCTCGGGCCAAAGAGTGGGGAAAAAGAAGAAAAAAGAGATAAAGGAAGGATAGAGGGAGAAAAAAAGGGAGAGGAGAAAAATTACTCCTAAAAATTTACTGAAATGGTTTGTTTCATTGCTACATTCTTTAGTTTCATGCTTCTGGATTCAAATTGTGTCTATTCCTTACTATTAATCCACATCGCAGAAATAAATAGTCCATATACTAAAATGAAATTACGCTTTCCCTGGTAAAAATTGGCGATAAGTACTGATGCGTTTCAAAATACCATAGGAATTCTTATAGCCGGCTAAAGAAGGCTACAGAAAATCATATAACTGGCTGTAGAATGCGAAGAAAATCGTACGGCCGGGCAATACGAAGCGATAAAAAATTATGCAGCCGGGCTTTACACTTTATCGCCTGGCTGTTGCTTTTTCGCCATTGATTATAAAAGGCTATAAGAAATTGTGTAGAAATTCGTGTGCTTTGGAAATCATTAAGTTTGATACGGAACCACCTTAATATATACAAAACACACATTATATTTTCCTTTAATACATTTTTTTTCATCAATTAAAACGAGAATAATCCATACAGGATGTGCAAACATTTCAAATCATGAGTTGAATAACTCTGACTCCGCCAGATTAAATATTAGAGCCTAACACAAAGCGGAGTGGCAACGCACTGGCGCCTACAAACCTAACAGGGATACTTCACGCATTGCGCAACGCGTGAAGTATCCCTGTTAGGTTTGTAGGCGTCAATGCGCGTTTCGCGCTGTCTGCCCGCCTGCCGCACCGCAGCGGGCCACGGCGCTTAAAGCATAACTATTTCACACCAGAGGTATTGCACAGTATTGTGAAGATCACATCTCAAGTATTTTCTCAAAATTTTCTCGATGCCAAAACAGTCATTTTAGTATGTTTCGAAAAGGTAATTTTTCACATCCGCTATTGTTACAGATAAGTCCTCAAAATAGTGGTCCTCCTCCGCTTCACTCTGAATCCGCCACTGCCATCGGAACCTGAATGCGGCCAAGAATGCCCTGAATGCGGCCAGGAATGCCCTGAATGCCTGAAGGAGCCATCTGCGAGCCTTGAGTCTGAGGGTTCCCTTAGATCACTCATGGGTTCCTGTTGATCTCTCCATTTACCCCGTAAGGTGCACCTCCCATCCTATAATCTCTAAATTCTAATGGATTTGAAATCCTCATGGGGCCATTCTGGCTCCTGCGGGGCAATTTTGCCGTGGGGCTCATGTCCACATGAAGATATTCCTTCCTATCGTAAAATGACAATGGTTGCCTTGGTCGTAACTGGCCACTTTCGATTTTGTCTAAATTCCTATCTGACATTATAATACCAGCGGGCTGAATATTGAAATTGATGGACAGAGCGATAGACAAAAAAGACATAGGGAGTATAAAGCAATCTCATTGATTAAAATGGGTGGTCCCTATAAACTAAGGAAGAAAATGATAGATTATAACCATCGTGTCTCTCATGGTTCTCCGTTAGTTAGGATATAACCTACTTCCTTTGTCCAATGCAATCACTCACCCCAACAATACCCCTCTATATCTATTTTGTATTCATTATATAGCTCTGCCTATCGATTTCAATAATCGGCCCGCAGTCCTTAACTTTTGCTCATCATACTTTTTTCAAAATTCCCGAAGATTTTAATGGACTTCTTTTGCTTGAATTCGTTCAAATGCAGCTATATCTCTCTTTGTGTTTGGCGAGTTCTTCAAAGAAAAATCCAGTGTTTGAGAAAAGAAAGGGAGAGAGAGTAAAAGGAAATTGAAAAACAAAGTATTACAGTACTGTGAGAACCTTTTCAACCTTTCTTCTGGGTCAGTTTGACCTTTTGAACTTTTTTTCGTCTAAGACGGCATTCTTGTAGGTCAAGGAGAAGGATGCTCAAAAGAGAGAAAAGCGAGAGGAAAAATAGGACGGAGGTGGTGAAATAGGAGGGAGAGGGGGTTGAGAAGGCGAAAAGATGGAAAATGGGTAGTTGGATAAAAATAACAAACAATTCCGCCGTCACTGTTACTGAGGTGGGCGCAAGCGACGCCTGCACACAGGCACAGTAGGCAAAACGCAACAAGTTATTGGCACCAGCGAGAAGTAAACAAAGAAGATCGATGATGGCGACTGGCGAGTGAAGCCGCCGGCAAATGAAGGGGGTAGGTTACATCTCTGTGCTTTCGAGGAAAACAAGCTGAGAGCCTGAAAATTAAATTTAGTCTGCGATGGGGAAATTGAATTCATTTTCAGACGAAACCCGTTTCCTTGGCCGTTTGTCGTTATGTTGAGACTTGTTTTTGCTGCGCTTTAAAAATGACTTGTAATACCGAGTAAAAATTTAATTATACTAAATACAGTTTTTCTTGAGATATTAAGTAACTAAAAACTTGTTTGTTTTAATTTTTCTAAAAAAAGACGGAGAATTTTATGATTCATTTTTTTAGATAATGGTTTTATCATCTAACGTTACTTTGTAAATTTAATGAAATTAGTTTACTTTTAAATCATGTAGATAGATACAAGAAATATTCTTGTGGTAGTTACGTTGTGCTTAAATAAAAAGTCTTCAAAAGAAAAGGAAAAATATTATTTTGACTTAAGGCGTTGTTTCTTGTCGACAAAATTGGTTCTTTCAAAGTTACAGTCAATTTTTGAGTTAAAGACACGCTGTTATGTTATAGTCTTTATTTTAAAAACATTAATGATGAAAAACAACGTTTTTTTAACTAAAAAAGCTGACTTTCAGTTGAATCCGCGCGGATTTAACTCCTAAAAACCGAATTTTGTCAACAGGAAACAACGCTTTAAGTCAAAATAATATCTCAAGAAAATGTGTTTTTAGTGTGTTTCGCGACAAAAGTTAAGGTACCATGAAATTTTTCTGGTGGCCGTGGATTTCGTTTGGTTTTATCTTACCTTCCTTTTTTGAGGTGAAGGCAATATTTCTTTTAATAGCAGTTTTATATTCCTGAGTATTATTGTAAAGAAAAAGTATTAGTTTCTCTCACAATGACCCTGGAAAATTCTAGGTTCAAAGTTACTTTCCTAGTTGTGGTTACAATGTTATTACGAAAGTAATACTGTAAATTCAATTCGGAAAGAAGGATAGACTTGTAATTTATGAGCATTGTAAAAGACCGCACCGATTTTTCCCCCTTGTTTTAACTGAGTTTAAAGATCTGTAAATTAAGATTCTTCTGCGAATTTCGTTAAAGATTACATTAAAACAAGCCTTGACGGGGATTTTAAATTTTAAAAAGTATATCACTCCCATCCTTCATTCAACGGGAGGTTCAGATGTCTAATAAATGAACTACACCAAAAGAAAATATATCTGCGACCTATGCTTTTAGTTCCTTTCAGGATATATATGTCTAATTTCTGCAAACTTCAAGGTATCATGTACAAAATCGTGCGTGCAATATAAAGGTGAGATCAGGCTATATGGTCAACTTCATCCATCACACTGATTAATTGAACGTATTTCTGCCGAACGAAACTATGTGCATTATGACGTGAGCCCTGTTATGCATATTTTCTTACGGGTCTCAGGGCTCATGTCTTCATGTACATATATGTACAATATATGTGCCAAACGGAACTATATATAGTTCCGTTTGGCAGAAATACGTCTAATTTAAGAAATCAATGGAAATATTTGACTACTGATTCATTTGTGCAGTACGCACAGATGTACTTGATTTTGCAAAGAGAGACCGCTATTTTTGGCTTATTAATAAAAGCTCCTTCCTGCATAAAGAAACTTACAGCACATACGTTGTTTCGAAGATAGAGCCAGAAATAGTAGTTAGTTAGTTAATTAAATAAAACGATTAGCAACTATGGCTTTTTACGACTGAGTCGAGGAGACTACATTTTTGAAGATTTAGTTGCTTTAAAAGTTTTAAAATTTCGGTAGTGACTTTGGGTTATCAGAGTTAAAAAGGCGGGCGTTCGGAGCAATATAGTTCCGTATTGCAAAATGCAGTCCAAATGTATATCGATGGCCAAAGTGCGAAACAACATATCTCCATTTGCGACGTTGCATACTTCACGTCATAATTTATTTTTTCTTTGAAAAACTAAAGTCACTTTAATTCCTTGAAAAATTCCTTAACATCTCTTTTTTATAAGCCAAGTATCTTAAAACAATTTCAAACCGTGAACTTGCCTTATTTTTCTTCGAAAAAATAAAATATGAGAGAAAATTTTAAGTCATTGCAATGGAGATAATTACGTGAAGTCATTGCAATGGAGATAATTACGTGGTTCGCACTTTCGCCATCAATATAAGAGATCAAATGAAGAATTTTGATGATGATTGGATTACTTTTTCCAGTAAGGAGCCACCATCTCTAGCTCTTCCATAAAAGCTCCTAACTGCATAGGGAAACCAATGGTATATGTGTTGTTCCTAAAATAAGCAAGAAATATTGGTTACTTATTGCGAAATGTAGTACAATTAAGTGTAAGTATCCTCAAAAAATTCCAAGACAGTGCTCCCCGAATTTCGAAGCCCCGTGTGCGACGAGAGCGAATTCCAATTTGTCAAAGTTGTCGGGGTCGCCTCGGCTCTCCACTAGTGCGTGAATGATCGACTATCGAAATCTCCTCACTTGAAGCTGTAGTAGAGAATCGATTACTGAGGTGTTCGTTGCGAACGCCCTGATATCGATCCTTTTCCATAGGTTTAAATGACAGATCAATCGATATATCGCAAAGCACTGCTCTCCACTCCTGCGTCCGGCTCCGGACGACTGCGTTGTTGGCTCAAGAGCCCCACGGCTTCCCGACCTTTCTTCATTCGGTCATTATTGACGGACAAATGAGATATCAGTTTCTCGTTCGATCAATACTCAAAATGCCTTCGTTTACATGGCCGACCCTTGCGAGAAAACTTGCAACATTCGAGCCTCTTAGCAGTGGCGTGGCGTACTTTGCGATGTATCGATTGTTATGTCATTCAACCTATGGAAAAGGATCGATAATTAGGGTGTTCGCAGCGAACACCTTGGTAATCGATTCTTTATCCTAGGTTTAAATGGTAGAACAGCGATATATCGCAAAGCACGCCACGCCACTGACTCTTAGTGACGCTACAGGGATGGAGGAGGAATCTTGTTTGAACTTCCGTATTTGTCAAAGCAGCAGTTGGCTATCGAAATTATGTCGGTGGCAACTTATCGAATTTAAAATTACGATCTATCGCGATTAAACAGAGGCGGAGCCAGCAATTTGGCAAACCCGGATTCCCTCTATTTAATCTATGTTAAATAATCGATTCTTATTGGAGCACCTGACCCCTATTTCCATAGGTTTAAATGTAGAACAAGCGGGAAAGTTCTAATACTATTGTATTAGAAAGGAAGTATAAACTCCGTCGACTTGGCTGGGAAATGGAAATAAAACATCAGCTGATAGCAAAAAAAGGTTACCAAGGAAACCGTAAACGCGTTTTTTCGTTTCCCGAAAATGATAGCAACCGTTGAGCTCATCAGGCGCGTTTTTTTAAGGCTTCATTTAAGTTCAACGATCAATTTCGATAAGAATTACTCTACCGCTAAGAGATTTTCTTATAGACAAACGATCAAAGCATAAAATACAGTTTTCACAGCTTTATTTATTTTAAAAATGGACCCCCCCCCCCCAAAAAAAAGCCTACACATCGATAAGCTGTGCGCCATTTAAACGAATTAGCACTAGTATACTAGTATTCTAGAGGCGAGTCGAAATCAAAAAGCGCTGCCTATCGGCTGAGCGCTTAAAAACAATGTCGCCATTTTGCTGGATCCACCGATGCGATTAAATCGCTATACATCGCAATTTTTGGTTTGATAGATTCGCGATCAATATTTGTCGATAAAATTGATTTTTGTCTCGATAATATCGCGATGAATTGCCGAGCAATATAAACGCGGGAAATCGCTGAGCTGTTGATGATCCTAGCGATTCTATCGCCGGTAATATCGCGTTTTCTCGATCGAAACATTCTTCTTGGCTATACGGAACATTGATACAGAGATAAAACAAAATTATCTAATCTGCTAAAATACATACGTCTGAATAGGAAATGCCGCCATTATGACGTGACTAGGCGCATTTTCTCACTTTTAAATTTATTTTTATACTATTTCCCAGTGCCGAGAAAAATTATAAAAAATACTGTGAAACCAGCTCTTTAAGCACTTTCAGATGAAGCAATAAGCAATTTGCGTGCCAATTCTCCATTTACCTAAAATCAGTCACTGCATCAAAGAGGCTATGGCAGACCTACTTGAAAAGATGTTCAGAAAAGTGGAACTTGACACTTTCTCAATAAAATCTACAACACTAGAAAAAAAACACATTGAATCTAGGGTCCAGACTCTTGAAAATATTGGCAAGAAAAAATACTCTAGATTCAATCAGAATCTAGCTTAAATCAAGAACCAAGCCTCTTAATTTAAGCAGAGTTCGTTTTGATTTTTATTCAAGAAAAATTCGATTGAATCAAGAGTATTTTTTCTTGCCGATGTTTTTAAGAGTCTGGACTCTAGATCCAATGTGTTTTTTTTCCCAGTGAAAGATGGCGATTCTTACAAGTTGGCAACACTGGATCCTCTTTGAATCGAATGTTTTGCATACATTTAGATGGAGGAAACACGGTATTTCCGACCAGCAAGAGTCACCCGTATCGACGAAAATGGGGCGTGCTTCGAAAGTTTCCTTCCAGTTCAAGCGGCAACTATTCAAACATGGCTGTCGGCGGGTTGCATGCTCGTAATTTGAAGGCAATCTTTCCGTCGGGCATTTCAAGGCTGTCCACACACGTCAGAGAGTGTGTGAGCGCAAGGGTTGTACGGACTTTCCTTGTTCCCCCGGAGCTCCACACTATATCAATATGTATGCTGTTGAAAGATTCGTATTTCATCGCCTTGGATGACCACGCCCCTGAGTTCTGTTTCACATGAAAAAGTTCTCATTAGGGAAAATTGAGATCAAACTCGCGTGTGAACCCAAGTTCGCTTTAATGCTCGAAAAAGGGTACCTTTTTGATAACTTAAGCAGCCTTCCTTCATAAGGGCATATTTAAATTTGATATAGTATGCCTTTGTATCTTGATCTCGTTTTGAACTTTTTGAACTTTTTGAACTTCCCACGCGCGTAACGATGGTCATTTGAACGTATTTATGCTAAAAGGAACTATAAACCCTATGCACATAGTTCCTTTTAGCACAAATCGTCGTCTCCCGAACGAAGGAACTTAACTCCAATCCAAGGTTGCCGAATTGATTCAAATACAATTAATTTCTTTACAAAAATGTGAGTGTGCAAGTTTAATCAAAATTTGTCTGATTTTTGCATGAAATCGGAAGAAAAATCAGTGAAATTTTCAGTTAGAAATGCCCAAGATTTTTCTTTTTAAAGTGCAATTTACGAAGGGAAATTTGGCAACATTTAAATGTAGTTACGTTATTCTTTCGTGAGGAAAACGACGAAATACGTCCATTTTGGAATTATTATTCCATCTTCAGGTCTTTTTCTGGGTTTCAAGGCTCGCCGCACGGTGCATCGAGTCAATCAGAGAAGTCGGACATGAAATTGTTGACTAAAACTGCGAATGTTTATGTTTATTTAGTCACATTTTAAACTTTAAGGGGTGCTTCTTGAATTAAATTTTACGAGAAAACCAATTAAACCACTTGTGAAACTATACAATTTTGTACAAACTGAGTTATAAGCGTTTGAAGTTTTCAAACTCGAGGTTAAAATTGGGAAACTTTACGAGCTTCTAACTCCGATTATACAAAACTTTGAGGTTCTAAAAGTGGTCAAATTTGTTTCCTCTTGAGATCTGCTGCCCGAAGCACCCCTCTAAATTGAAAAAGTGATAAAATAAAGATAAAAATTTGCAGTTTTTGTCAAAAATTTTATGTCCGACCTCTCCGATTGACTCGATCCCTTCGATTTCATACAAAATCTGAGGTTCTAAAAGTGTTTTCATTGGTTTCCTCGCGAAAATTTGCTCTTTAGGCACCCCTAGAAAATTAAAATGCGGCGAAATAAACATCAAAATTTGCAGATTTAGTCAACAATTTCATGTCCGACCACTCGAATTGGCTCGATCCGTCGTGCGACGCACACTGGTCCGAGTCAACAGGACAAGTCGGACAAAATTTGGAAACTTTGAAAGTTTATATTTTCGAAAATATGGAACAAAACATTTTAAAAGTGTTTTAATTGGTTTTGTCATACAATTGCCTCTCAGAAACACCGCTTGAAATGGAGATGTTGCATGTGTGAGGAATTTGCGATTTGACTGTTGAATCTTGGGTAAAAGGTCACGAGAAACACGATGGTGCCACTGGTTTTCTCTGAAATCATCTCCCAAGCTCAAAAAAGCTCTCAAAGTGAGGCCAAAATGGAGGGGATATCCCACCCTACCCTGAGAGTCCACCTCTACATCAAAACAAACTCTCCATGCACAGATAGGGAGCAAATACATTGGCAGGGCTGCCACTTTATTTGAGGGGACTTCAAAACTGTAAACACGGCAACACTGCTAATGTATTTGCTCCCTATCTTTGCATGGAGAGTTTGTTTTGATGTAGAGGTAGACTCTCCGGGTAGGGTGGGATATCCCCTCCATTTTGGCCTCACTTCGAGAGCTTTTTATGAGATTGGGAGATGATTTCAGAGAAAACCAGTGGCACCATCGTGTTTCTCGCGAACTTTTACAACAGAATCAATGGTCAAATCGCAAATTCCTTACGCATGCAACATCCCCATTGAACTTGTAACGAAACAAATATCAAAATTTGAAATTTCAGCCAAAAATTCCACGTCCGACCACTCAAATTGACTCTATCCGTTGTGCGGCGTGGCGGAAGTCGCGGGCGGGGAGGCGAGTGAATCGGAGGCGGAAACGGGGAACGGGAATATGGACCGTGGAATGGGAAATATGGACCGCGGAGTGGTTCCGGATATGAACCAGATATGAACATTGTTACTCTTAAAAACCCTTATAAAATCAACCATTGATTGCAAACCAAAATTCATACTCAAAAATCCGCGGTTATTAATTTCATTCAGAAAAAAAAGAAAAAGAAAAAGAAAGTTCCATTTACGAATAGAAACAGCTTCATGCAACGATATCCAACATCCAACAAGCCAACATCATAAGTCACTAACTTTACTGGATGCAACTATTCGCGTTCTTGAGATGCCCGTGTTGCCTACGAAACAATTGAAGGGGTTTTGCCTTTTCTGTTTTTGTTTTTACCCTCATGGCGACTCGTTCCTTCGTGACGCCAGAAACATTAGCCAAGTCACTACCTCGACTAGCGCCTGGATGCAACTTTCCGTGCGTTCAAGAGCTGCCCGTGTTGCCCACACAAAAGTTGAAGGCGTTTTGCCCTCACAAGGACCCGCATTTGTGTGACACACGCGCTAAAAAGTCCCAGTCGAGATAATGCTTAAAATCGATTATTAAATCTATCAATTTTTTTTAAGTCAAAACAGCGCCGCTGCAAGTCAATAGGAGCCTAGGTAAAATGAACCATCGCTCTCTATAAGCCAGTTTTTTTTTTACTAGGAACGCACAAGATGTAAATGAATTACAACATTTTTACAATTCACTCGCACAAAATTGTTATTTCTTCGGATGTATTTTGGCGGCTTTGCACTTATCATCGCCCACGACCCAGCAAACGCTGGCAAACGCAGTAGACGAGAGTAGACCCCCGAAACGCGTCTAGAAATAATAAATTTGCGTATAACTGAATCTTGTTAAAACTTTGTTATTAGACACTCTCTTCTCCTTCTTTTTCGTGTTAACCAGAATTCATTTATCTGATCCCAGATCATGCAGATTTTTTCTCTAGTGTTACACTTGTGTTTCTTCTTTACTTTGATTGAAGGTGTGATCAGGTGGTTGGCCGAGGCGTATCGGTGCTATTTTTCACCACTTTAGTCGTGTTTCCTACGTTCTACACTGAAAGTAAAATTTCTTGAGATATTATTTTGTCTGACAGCGTCGTTTTACGCCGACGAAATTCAGTTTTATTAGTCGAATCTTTGTGGATTAAACTTAAAGTCAGTTTTTTTAGTTAAAGAAACGGCTACCGTTTCTTTAATTCAAACTTATCGATAACATTACGACGCTTTACGACTCAAAACAACTTTTAAAAAAAACTCAAAAAAGCTCAATCAACTTTTTTTGGAAAGAAACGACGCTCTAAATCAAAATATCTCAAGAAAAACTATTTCTGGTGTACCTCTTTTTATTGTAATGTTACCTTAATGGAGATGTTACATGTGTGAGGAATTTGCGACTTGACTTTTAATTATTATGTAAAAGTTCGCGAGAAACACGATGGTGCCACTGGTTTTCTCTGAAATCAACTCCCAAGCTCAAAGAAAGCTCTCAAGTTGAGGCCAAACTGGAGGGGATATCCCACGCTATCCTGAGAGTCCACCTATACATCAAGACAAACACTCCATGTAAAGATAGGGAGCAAATACATTGACAGGGCTGCCGCTTTATTTGGGGACTCTAAAACTGAAAACACTGCATCACTGCTAATGTGTTTCAGTATTCGCTCCCTATCTTTGCATGGAGAGTTCGTCTTGATGTAGAGGAGGACTCTCAGGATAGCGTGGGTTATCTCCTCCGTTTTGGCCCCAACTTGAGAGCTTTTTTTGAGCTTGGGAGTTGATTTCAGAGAAAACCAGTGGCACCATCGTGTTTCTCGCAAACTTTTACAAAAGAATCATTAGTCAAATCGCAAATTCCTCACACATGCAACATCTCCATTCCGTTCTGTACAATAAAGTTATTTTCCAAAAGAAAATTGCCCTCCCCCCTCCCCAATTGTATTGAAAAGATAGGGTGAATTTTTATTTGTCCACCTCTACATTAAAATAAACTCTCCATGCAAAGATAGGGAGCACACTGCTAATGTATTTGCTCCCTATCTTTGCATGGAGAGTTGGTCTTGATGTAGAGGTGGACTCTCAGGATAGCGTGGGGTATCCCCTCCATTTTAGCCTCAACTTGAGAGCTTTTTTTGAGCTTGGGAGTTGATTTCAGAGAAAACAAGTGGCACCATCGTGTTTCTCGCGAACTTTTACATAAGAATCAACAGTCAAATCACAAATTCCTCACGCAAGCAACATCTCCATTAAGGTAGCATTACAAGAAAAAGAGGTACACTAGAAATAGTTTTTCTTGAGATATTTTGATTTAGAGCGTCGTTCCTTTCCAAAAAAAGTTGTTTGAGCTTTTTCGAGTTTTTTTAAAAGTTTTTTTGAGTCAAAAAAAGCGTCGTAATGTTATCGATAAGTTTGAATTAAAGAAACGGTAGCCGTTTCTTTAACTTCTTCGTTTTCCTCCGGAGGTTGGCGGAAAATCCGGAAAAGCCGGCGAGCGCGGCAACGACGGGAAAACAAATAAAGATTGCATAATAATATCGGACGAAGGTAAATGATAGTGGGCACATGGCAGAGAGTACATGGGACATGGCACAGGGGCACCCTCTCCCGCGAGCAATAGTAATAGTAGAGTAATAGACTTTCACTCCATTTGACTCACTCACGCGGGGGCATTATTCGTGCGATTGCAAACGTAAACGCGGACCGCCCGCAACCCGCCCGTGTCAGTGCCAGTGCAGTGGAAAACGCATTCAGTGATACCTTTAGTTTGTGCGGTCATCCCTTTTCGCCATGTGGAAACTGGTAAGACACCTCTTTTGTCCCCCATAATACTCCCGTCATAGCCAAGAGCGCAGTAAGTGTCGAATTTTCCAAATCGAGTTTCCGTCAAAATTCGTCCGAACTCGTTCGGATGAAATCATTGAAATCCCTAAAACAGCAAAATTACCTTTAGTTTGTGCAGTCATCCCTTTTCGCCATGCGGAAACTGGTAAGACACCCCTTTTGTCCCCCATAATACTCCCGTAGTAGCCAAGAGCGCACACAGAAAAAAAACAGATGGTGCTGACGACAGAACCTTTTGTTCACACGGCTCCCACTGCGGGACACTGCGTCTTTTTTACACTTATAGAATTTTTCTGTTGTGAGGACAGAAGTTTGGTCGTGGGAACAGGGTATTCTGTCCTCATAACGGAAGCTACAGTGACTGTAACAAAGAAACTGCGGGAGCCGTGTGAACAAAAGGTTCTGTCGTCAGCACCATCTATTTTTTTCTGTGCAGTAAGTGTCGAATTTTCCAAATCGAGTTTCCGTCAAAATGCGTCTAAACTCGTTCGGATGAAATCATTGAAATTCCTAAAACAGTGAAATTCATCTTAATTGTATAAGAACGAGACACATGAAGAAGTCGTGAGTGCGCAAAAAATGACGTACTTTTCGGCAAGACACACTGAAAAAAAAAATCTTCGTGTGTTTACTAAGAAAAGGGTAAAATTTCCAGAATTCAGGGTTCTATTTGATCCTAGATGTTTCTTGGTAAAATTACCATTTATGGAATTGGTAATTTTACCGAGAAATCTCGGTAAAATTATTGAACTTTCTCGGTAGTTTTACTAGACCTTGGTAAAAACACCAATATTTTTTATCGACCGTGGTAGAATTACCGAGATAAAATGGCAAAGTTACCGCGAATTGATTACCAATAAAAGTGGTATTCTTGCCTGAAGAAAACAGTAAAAATACCGGTTTTTAGGTAAGCCTACCAGTCTGTCTTGGTAAAATTACCAATAATTGGTAAAAAAAGTGAGATGGTAAAGGTACCAACGGACGTTGGTAAAAACGCCGAGAATTTTTTTTTCAGTGCACCCCTTTTGTCCCCCATAATACTGCCGCCACAGCGAAGAGCGCAGTAAGTGTCAAATTTTCGAAATCGAGTTTCCTTCGAAATTCGTCTGAACTCTTTCCGATAAAATCTTTGAAATTCCTAAAACAGCGAAATTCATTCTGATTGTATAAGATCGAGACACATGAAAAAGTCGTAAGTGCGCAAAAAATGACGTACTTTTCGGCAAGACAGCAGTAAGTGACAATATTCCTCCAGAGAGCCAATGAAAACTGCTTTCAAGTGAAGAGCCTCTGCTGCGAATTTCTAACCTGAAAATGCGTTCGTTGTGTGTCCAAAACGCAACCACGAAAGCATGCAAAAGATAGCACTTACATCTGTCTTGCCAAACAATAACCTAACATGAAAATGAAAAATGCCCTTTTTATATGAATGTGATTGAAATAAAATCAGTCGATTTTTTATCACCCAAACGAATTCTGGGAGCATTCTTTCGGACGATCAGTCCCAAATTGACAAAAGACAGAGTCTTCTTTCAATAGAATTTTCCAATCAGAAGCTTCTGAGCCCATTTTCTGAAAAGTTCATTTTTGTACTTACTGCTCTCTTCGCTATCACGGCAGAATAGACCCAGCGCCCATCTTTTGTTACTGTAGATTGCAAAATGACCATTTCGGGATTTTGGACGATTAGGCGGGTGTAGGAATAGAGCTTAAGTTAAATTAAATCGTTAAATTCATAAATGGCATTGCTTTGGGTTGATTTTAAGGGGAAAAGTGCATTATGTTGAAAAAAAACTACTCGAGTCGATGGGTGCATATTGTTCAGCTACCATAAAGGAGCTGACAGAAAGCGACTTGAATCTCTTTCTTTCTGTCCCTGTGATATCAGCACTTGAGCGTGAAAAAAGAGCGGATTGTGAAATTGAACGAGCAGACACGCGCGGAAATACCCTATCAGATAAAGTGAATCGCTCAGTTTTAAACGACCCTAATTTGATGAGGAAAAAGTGTTAAGAAATGGGACAATTTTTTGGAGCCGATGTTCTTAAATTTTTTGAAGTCGATGATTTTCAAAGATATAAATGAAAAGTTAGTACATGTTGTTCGGCTATCCTTTGAGAACTTAAGGGTTTCGTTTGGGTCGATTTAGTGTGAAAAAGCACCAAAAAAGAGATTTATGTCGATGATTTTTAATGATTTAAACATATTTTTGGTGCGTGCTGTTCGACAATAGTAATGTTTCGGAGAAGAAGTATTTTCAAAGTTGTTTATTTTCTATCTTGGAGGTATTAGCACTTAATGGTGAAAAATGGGCAACTTCGGAAATTGGACGATCAGACAAGTGTGGGGATATCATACCGGGAAATTGAATCAATCAGATTTAAAAAAAAAAAAAAAAAAAAAAAAAAAAAAAAAAAAAAAAAAAAAAAAAAAAAAAACCAGAATTCGAGGAGGAAAAAGTGCTTAAAACGGAAAAACTTTTTGGAGCCGATGCTCTTTAATTATTTGAAAATACATTTGGTGGGTGCAGGCCCGCCACATTCCATCTCGGGCCCTGGTACCAATTTTCTGGCCCGGGCCCCTAGCACAGGGGGGGGGTCCGGGGGGCCTCCCCCGGGAAATTTTTGAAATTTAAAATCTATTAGGACGCATTATGAAGCTCTTACGATGGAGATTTTCCATCAATTTCTGCAGAATAATTACGCCTTTTTGTTTACTTTCAGCACCAAAAACTTTCGAATTGTTGCATTCAAAACATCTATAAATTTTTTTTTGAGGGGGCAGATGATAATTTTCAATTCTATGGGGAGCCGGGCCCCCCTGGACTCCCCTTTCGTACGTCTTTGGCAAAGGAGTTAAGCCATTGAAGTCGAGGATGCCCAGAAAGGAGCCTCTTAGCATCCGACAACGGAAGAAAATGAAACACAGTTACTAAAAATATCATTCTACATGTACTCAAAATCTTGAAAATCTCTAAAAAAGTAAGAAAAATTTTATAGTGCCCTAGTGTGTTTTTGAAACTTTATTCACCTTTTGCGGAATTTTTAGGGTAATTTTTTCACTTTTCCCTACGAGACAAGGGTTACACATGATTTCGCAGTGGTTTGTCACCTGCGTCACGGGCCCCTCCAGGGCCCGGGCCCCGGTACCAAGGACCCAGTATCCCCCCCCCCATGTGGCGGGCCTGGGTGGGTGTTGTTTAGCTAGCTTAGAGAAACTAACAGGAAGTGATTCCGAAGTGTTTGCTTTTTCGTCTTGGAGGTATAAGTCGCTGATAGCTCGACTGATGAATCGTCCTCGGACTAAACTCAGTGATTTTTAAAAATTTTTAAATTAAATTAGCATATAAGCATAGTCTCCATTGTCACAATCCAGATCGGGATTGTTTTTCTCTGCAAATATGTCGCATCATTTTACGGGGAGAATGCCATAAAAATCCCTCCAATACCCATGCCTGCTCTTATGCCTTGAATCAGAAAGTTTATAAATACTGTCCATCAATATTTTGCTCTCATCGTTCATAGCTGATATAGTAAAGATTATGAAAAAAAGAGAGAAAAAAAATCCATTATTTTCAGTGAAAATCCTGAATGTGTCAATTTCCTCTCTCGAACTTTCCTCCTATCCAATGATGCCCCCTTTCTCGTGTCTGTGACGTGAATACAATTTACGCATTAAAAAGAAAAAAAATAAAGAAAAAATCTGGACTTGTAGTGGTATAAATGACCGAAGTTGATGAGGCACTATGAAATAAACAAATTCTACTTCTTTCTACCAAGAATTCAAAATTTCCACAGCTGAGCATTTTTTAAGAATGCTCTCACACAATTTTGAACATTTTTCAACGCAGTAGTGCAAGTCGTGTTTTTTGCCCGACTATCAAGGAAAGCTGTGAATGAAAGTGATTGTTTGAAAATTCAGCGAAGTGCCGAGAAAATTAGACTGTGGCAAAACGTGACTGGCTTACGCCGCAAATTCCGTGTTTCAGTTAGTTGTCTTTTATTTGCCGCGTAATTGTTTTGTCTCCGCCTTTCAGGTCTGTATAAACCTCAGACTTGAATGCCCAGAAAACATTCGAAACAAACGTGGATTCTTTGAATAGAATAAATGGAAGAATCAAACTCTGAGCATTCAAGCGATTTAATTAAAAACTCATTGTTACGGTGCCACAATACGACGACGGCGTGTTCTTTTAATTTCAGAATTGGAACAAGACGTGTCAGTACACCCAGTTAAAGGTGTTTAGGTCAGGAAAATAATTATGGCGTTAAAATATTCTCCGAAACTTCGACTTGAATCAACCTCAGTACTGCCGTGCTAAGGAAAAACGCCGTAAGAACCTTCGTTGGTTGCCAAATTTCCTTTGACTAAATACGAATTTTCAGGAACACTTATGAATATTTTTCGTTCAATTTTTCAGAAGATTTTCTTCGTAATGTGATTTAAACTACCTAAAAATTTCAGGAGAAAATATTTATAACCCTCCTCAAAAATTAACATTTAATTGGAGGAAATTTGGCAACTCTCGAATGTTCATACGGCGTTTTTCCTCAGCGCGGTAGAGTAGCTGGTCGTTTCCCCCACGAAAGAACGTAACTAAATTTCACGTTGCCAAATTTTCCCTCGCAAATTGCATTTTTACCAGGAGAATCTGGAAATTTCCATCTAAAAATTTCACCAACTTTTTCTCTGATCTCGTACAAAAATTACACAAATTTTGGACAAAAATTGCGAAGGTACGTTTTTGTGAAAAATTCTATTGTTTGAGTTAAATTTTGCAACGTTCGAATGAGTTGCGTTCTTTTGTCGGCGAGACGACAAGTTTACATACTTTGCAGGCTTCGGAAAACATTCAATGTTTTAGTGAGTCAAAGATAACGAAAGTGTGGTTTTTTTTTCGATCGCAAATGGCTCACATAATATTGACATTGACATTCAGTTAGTTCCATGCGATTAAACGAGTCAATTTTTTAGAGAAAAGTAAAGGTCGGTTGTGCTAACGCCAGAAGCATTCTACGATGGTTGCGCATTTTGAAAAGTTGCTAAACTTTATAAGATTCCTCTGGTTTCTAATGGACCACTAGACAAGGTACGAATTTCAGCATTCTGATACATGTTTCTTAACTAAAATTTCACGTAAAACACGATGCGCACATAGAAAATTACCGAAATTAACTCCTTACTAAGATATTTGATGATTCTTGATGTGTGAATTCAAACCACCCGCTCATCTATATATTTAATATCCTAAGGCCTTTTTTGGCCTCATACAGTTTGTGCTAATTCGATCTCGGAAACTACTGGACCGATTTTGCTCGGATTTGTTTTAAATGAAAGCTCTTAGGCTGTAGACGTGCCAACATTCTTTAGTTTTTCAATTTGCGCGACCGACGTTGCAAAATTTATCTCAATTTGATAACGAAATATTTTCGTCTTTGCCGCGGGACGAGTCATATGGTTGGGGGACCTCCCACCCTCTGATTTTCCGTTTCCCTCTCCACGTAAACCCATCCCTACCTGCTCACAACACGTGTCACCCTTCTACCCTAGCATGGGTCCTACGGCAGTTTCACTCATGTCGGGGGTCGGCTCATGTCTTCTTCCAAGAGAATTGGTGATTTATCTTCACCCTTTCGCACCGTTACATTTTCAAAAAGTGTTCTGATTTTCTTTTCCAGGAGTGTTATTTATTTTTCAAGGTTGTTTCTTTTTCTAAAAGTAGGTAATTTTTAGTTTCCTATTCTTTGTTTTTGAATTTTTCATTTTGCCTCCAGGAAGTCCTCTAAGCACTGGTAGTAGCAAAATTTGGCTCGCGAAGCGAGCCAACAGTTACTCGCGGAGCGAGTAACTGGGGGTCCAGGGGGCTTGCCCCCGGCTAGCGGCGCAAGCGAGCGTAGCGAGCTGAAGCAGCTAGTTAAAACTCAATGCTCTACGTGATTCACATCGCGCGCTAAACGTTATTATGACAGTCTCTGCGATGTAAAAATCTGGCAACCTCAATCTTGACGCTTTGGCTCAGCTGTAGCAAATAGCTTATGGTTTGAACAACACATGGTGGAAAATGAACATTGCTCGATTGAGCGGCTTGCTGAAACCGTTGTAGTGCGCGATTTGACTCGCGTAGAGCTCTGAGTTTCTTGTGAGCGGGCAGTTCAAATTCCTTGTAGCCAATGTGAAATAAAAACGTTAATATCTTTTTTAGGAGTTGGTTTCAGTAATTTTCGTTGTAAGAATCGTGTTTTACGAGAATTTTTGATTAAGAAACATGTATCAGATTGCTTAAATTCGTACCTTGTCTAGTGGTCCATTCTAACATTATCGATTCTGTCATCATCTGAAGAATTAGGGCTGTGCGAGCTTGGTTTTTTGGATTCGAGCCGAGTTCGAGTATTTTTTCTCTAAGTCGAGCCGAGTTCGAGCTTTTTCGAGCTTTGAAAATGACCCTCGAGCCGAGTCGAGCTCGAGTCGAGTTCGAGTAATTTCGAGTTTTAAAACGTGATTTAATCTATTTTCTACAACAAATAATTTCAAACAAGACTCATAATATGATATTAATAATTATTGACGATGACACACTAGGAAGGATTTACACTAAAATTACAAAATGTTCGGCAGTAACGCGTTAAAATAACTTCCCGCGGTTTAATTTGAAAAGAGGACAAAACTTGGCAAGAAGCGGCGTGGCGCGGCGTACATCAAAGGAACTTCGGGCGGCACAAGTAAAGGCTTTAGAGCCCATTTATGCACGCAATTCGTGTTGCCGGCGGCAGTTGTCGCCGCGACGTTTTTTGGAATCGCGCGATTCCTATTTTTGTAGCCGCAGCACCTTTTTTCTACCGCCGCGACACCGTTTTTCTGGAGCGCAAAAGGTCTAAAACACGTGCTCACCTTCAGTTTTCCAAGCGGCGGTCACCGCCGCAGGTTGAAATTTGTCGCGCGCATAAATGCGCTCATATGACTCCGTGTAGTTACAAACCGCGCGCGCGGCAGGAAATCGCCGGGCGGTAGCGTGTTGGCGCTGCGGATGGTAGAAATTTGCCGACGAGACTCTGATGTTATTCAATCTTAAAATGATGGCAAAACTAACAATAGTTAAAGTATGATTGAAATGTTTGGAAGTTGGACTCTTTCGGCGTTTCCGGCTCAAAAAAACTCGAGATACTCGAAAAAACTCGTGTTGTTGACACTCGAGCCGAGTTCGAGTACTCGCTCGAACCTAACCTAACTTTCGAGCCGAGTCGAGTACTCGATACTCGGCTCGACTCGACTCGAAATTCGAGTACTCGCACAGCCCTATGAAGAATCCAATGGATGATGTTATTCATTGTGTGCTTACCAGTAACTGCATAACACAGATTCTTCCTGGGTTAATAATCGGCCGTTTCGCCGCGGATGAAACGCCTTCATTTTTGTGCTTATGCAACACGGACATCCGTGGTGCTCGAATAGTTGCATGCAGGCGTTATAATGAAATTCGTTTAGTGTTCGTCGCATGCGATACCTACAAACTAAGGACGCTTTGTTTGCCTCTTTTAAACCGGCTGTTTTGCCTTGGGGGAAAATGAAAAAGGCCTCAATCATGCAGTTAAAATGGACCGCGTTTAGCAGAAAGAAATCAAGCCACACTAGGTATTGCCAAATTTAATCGGGCAATTTTTTTTTTAAAAAAGCGGTTTCGCGAATTTTTGTGAAAATTTCAGTGGGTTTTCTGAATAGTACGAGGCGAATTCCTCATGATTTTAAGAAGTGTACACAAACGTCCTCTTGTAAGAAATGACAATGCCCAGTTCAATTCGGCAATAGCTGATGTGGCTTGGGTCCTTTCTACTGAACGTGGTCCAAATAAAATTCGTCGGTTTTCAATAATCCAAACTATTGCTCAGTCTTTTGAATTATTGGTAGCACTTAAAGAAGAAACGGGAGCGTCTTTCAATCAAAGCTACTCGGACGCGAATACGTTCATTTTCTCAAAACTTTATTTTGGCACTTACACATATTCTTCGGTCACACAAACGTACCTATAGTGCTCTCAGGCCGAATTGGTGAGTTTGGTCAGTTGACCAACTCCTCAGTTTAGTAGGCCCGCTGAACTCAAGGTTGTCAGGTTAAGCTATTAAATTGAGCTATTTTGCCGTGCTAAGGAAAAACGCCGTATGAACATTCGAGAGTTGCCAAAATTTCCCTTGATAAAACATTATTTTTAACGGCATTCAAGCTCATTTTCCTTTGATTTTTCAGACATTTCAGATTAATTTGCGTACAAAATCGTCTAAAAATTTTGTGAGAAAAAATTCACAATTTTTCCAGTAAATGCGGTTTTTATCGAAGGAAAGATGACAACGTCTGAAGGCTCATACGGCGTTCTTCCCTAGCACGGCAGTATTGTACATTGGTTTGAATTTCGAAATTGTGCTGCTTTGTCGACACAATCTTGCAACAATGGCCGAGCCTCCGCAGTGCGTATAGTGGAGTTCGTATTCAGCACGGATGTGGACATTACGCGCTTCATTGCTGTCCGTCCATAACAAAAATAAACAGCGTTGTCGTAATTACGGTTTTACACAAAATGTATAAAGGTCAAAGTGTGGAGATAGGAGTAGTCTGAGCAATGGGATCATGAGAGTTCACCTTCATAACCCGAAAGAGCCTGCATGTCAAATATGTGCCCCTTTTTGGAGGAACACAAGGGTTTTGTTCAAAAAGTTGGAATCGTCATATGGATAACACTTTGCAATAAGGAACCACTATCCAAAAAGGAATAAGGAATAAATAGGATGAACCAAAGTGTAGGCTGTGTGAGGTAGAAGAGGAAACTGCAGAGCATATCATCTTCGACTGTGAAGCTCTGGAAAAGAAAAGACAGGACATCCGAGGAGATAACTCCTGGGATGACTGTCTAGCACCTGAGTTAGTTGCGGGCACTCTCCTCCAACTTGTTGAAGGGGAGGGCTTCTGGGACTAACCAGGAACCAACAACTGGGCACAATAGATCGAGAGGTCGCAGTGCATGGGGCAACCCACCAGAAAAAGGAAAAAAAAAAAAAATTACGGTTTTACACAAAATGTATAAAGGTCAAAGTGTGGAGATAGGAGTAGTCTGAGCAATGGGATCATGAGAGTTCACCTTCATAACCCGAAAGAGCCTGCATGTCAAATATGTGCCCCTTTTTGGAGGAACACAAGGGTTTTGTTCAAAAAGTTGGAATCGTCATATGGATAACACTTTGCAATAAGGAACCACTATCTCTGGCTCTCCTGTAAAAACACCTTTCTGCATAGGGAAACCGATGGAATTTACGTTGTTTCTTTAATGAGCCAGAAATTGTGGTTCCTTATTGCAAAATGTGGTCCATATTGTCATAATGTAAATAAGTCTGCGGGCTGATCGTCAGAATTGATAGGCAAAGCTATTGACAAAGATAGCACAGGAATAGATAGCATAGAAAAAATAGCGTAGGGAGTCAATCTTAGCAATCCTATTGGTTGAAATAGGTGGTTTTTATAGACTGTGACAGTGAATATTTATAAAAATAATGTATATAATTATTAATAATATAATATTATTAAATATATAATTTAGATATAAATCATTACTAATGTCAGTATATATTAGTAAGAAAGGGGAGGGATAGAATAATATAGTAAATAATATTTAAAGTGCTGTACTGTGACTGCGTGGTTTTATATAATGATGGACTAACTGTAAGCTCTCTCAAGGGGTTGCCATTATAGTCTATTCCCTATCCTCTTTGTCCATTGCAACCACCCACTTTTACCAATAGAATCCCTTTATATCCCTTTTGTCTTCTTTGTCTATCAATTTCAACAATGAGCCCGCTGGTGCGCTGATGTTCCTGAGCGTTATTTGCTCACTTTACACCTCCAACCTACGAAAACGATATTTCTCACCATCTAGAACAGTGGCGTAGCGTGCTTTGCGATACATCGATTGATCATTCTTTCGAACCCATGGAAAAGGATCGATTAACAGGGTGCTCGCAATAAGCACCTTAATAATCGATTTTCTACCATAGCTTCAAACGGAAAAATATCGATGTCCGATCATTCTTGTCTCGCCACTGGCCTAGAATGTACCTATCTGCCTCATTTTGGCTTTTAAGTCATCTTTCAGTCATCGTTGGACTAAAACTATTACGCCTGTCTGAAGAGACTTTAATTCGTCGTTCCCTAGACGAAGAACGTAACTACAAATCAATGTTGCCAAAGGACCCCGCACGGTTCTTATGGAAAATGGCCCTCTGTCAAATGCGTTGAAACTTCAGTATGTTGTGCAGCATGTCATCGTGAACAAAAGTTCCTATAGGCCAAACAAGATCCCATGTGCGGTTTTCGAGATATTCGCCGTTTTATGTGCGTAACCGGAGGTTTCGCGCGCTCCCGCCGGAGCCATACCATTGTGCGGCGCCGCTCGTGCCCTCCCCTCCCAGTCACTCTCCGCTGCCCCGCCGCCCATACCTCGGCTCCTCTATCGCTCCAACTACGACGCTCACGAGGCTGCGCCCATCATTACCGGACCGCGCCCGCACGCCGTCTTCTTACGCGGCCTCTTCTTCGGCTATGTCGCCTCTTTTTCTCATCGATCCTTTCTCTAAGTCTTCAGAAACGTTTAAGAAGTCCATTTTTACTAAACATGATAATGCTAGTATCACAAATAATACAAAAAGAGAGGAAAAACAAATGATAATCCATGCGAAAGTACGTAGGAGCGTTGGAATGCCTAAGAGACGTTAGATAAAACGAACTTTTTTTTTATTTTCTTCCCTCTTCCTTTCTTTCTTTTTGTTCTTCATTTTTCTCATGTGGAAGCAGTGAAAGTAACTTCTGTCGGAAGATGATGTTGATGTTTTTTCTTTTTTTTTTTTCTTTCAGTAATGACGTGGCGGAGGTTGAGGGTAAATAGTCGGCTGACGATGCCCAAGTAGGAATTAAGTTTGCTTTAGTCTTGACTTAGCTGAACCGCACCAATGGAGGAGGAGAGAGGGATCATTAATAACTGAACTCAAGGAAGAGAGATGTCCATTTAGGCGTAAATGGTCACATCTTAAGTCGCTCCAACTTGCAGCACCACCTTATCAGCCATCTTATTATCTGCTGATCGTATCCTCTAATCAGATCGTACATCCAAGACGAACTCCATAGAGATGATGAAAAAGAGTTGCTGGTCGACCGTAACATTCATGCGCGTACGGGGCCTTTTGTCAGCTAAGTCAAGACTAAAGCAAACTTAATTCCTACTTGGGCATCGTCAGCCGACTAATTACCCTCAACCTCCGCCACGTCATTATTGAAAGAAAAAAAAAAAAAAAAGAAAAAACATCAACATCATCTTCCGACAGAAGTTACTTTCACTGCTTCCACATGAGAAAAATGAAGAAAAAAAAGAAAGAAAGGAAGAGGGAAGAAAATAAAAAAAAAGTTCGTTTTATCTAACGTCTCTTAGGCATTCCAACCCTCCTACGTACTTTCGCATGGATTATCATTTGTTTTTCCTCTCTTTTTGTATTATTTGTGATACTAGCATCATCATGTTTAGTAAAAATGGACTTCTTAAACGTTTCTGAAGACTTAGAGAAAGGATCGATGAGAAAAAGAGGCGACATGGCCGAAGAAGAGGCCGCGTAAGAAGACGGCGTGCGGGCGCGGTCCGGTAATGATGGGCGCAGCCTCGTGAGCGTCGTAGTTGGAGCGATAGAGGAGCCGAGGTATGGGCGGCGGGGCAGCGGAGAGTGACTGGGAGGGAAGGGCACGAGCGGCGCCGCACAATGGTATGGCTCCGGCGGGAGCGCGCGAAACCTCCGGTTACGCACATAAAACGGCGAATATCTCGAAAACCGCACATGGGATCTTGTTTGGCCTATAGGAACTTTTGTTCACGATGACATGCTGCACAACATACTGAAGTTTCAACGCATTTGACAGAGGGCCATTTTCCATAAGAACCGTGCGGGGTCCTTTCCCTTCGTAAATTGCATTTAAACCAGAAACATCTTGGGCATTCCTAAGTGAAAATTTCTTTGATTATTCTTCCGATTTCATGCGAAAATCAGACAAATTTGGTTAAAAATTGCCCACTTACATTTTTGTAAAATAAATTAATTGTTGGAGTCAATTTGGCAACCTTGGATTGGGGTTACGTCCCTTCGTACGGGAGACGACGAATTGACAACAAATGCCTTTTGGTGTGAGGTTTTCCTCATAGAAACTCCGAATTAATAATTAAAATTTGCTGCGATAAAGTCAAGCTAACCGCTTCCTGTTTATAAATCTTTCCGCGGGAAGGAAAGCTGCTTCCGGAGACAAATGAAAGTATGAGAATGGGTGTCAACGCAACGCACAAATCGTCGCTGCTCTTGCGCACAGTGGATCGAGTCAATCAGAGAGGTCGGACATTAGATTTTTTACCAAAACTGCAAATTTTGATGTTTATTTCGTCACATTTTAAACTTTAAGGGGTGTGCCTGGAAGAAAATTTCACGAGGAAACCGATGGAACCACTTAAAGAACCTTAGAGTTGTGTAGAAACGGAGTTTTAAGCGTTTTTCCAAATTTTGTCCGACCTCATCTATTGACTCGATCCATTGTGCGGCGTAAGAGCGTATCTTGATTTCCACGTGAGCCCTAATCTCCATATAACTCCATGCTTTTCAGGGCTCACGTGGAACGCTCATACGTCAGATGAGCGACGGAATATCATAGCGCGGGTGTCAGGTGCCGTATGCCATGGAATTGCCATGTTTCATAGTAAAATCGTCATTTTTACATTAAATTAATGGGAGGAGAGGTGATTTTTCGAGACCACTTGACGGCTGAGATGTTAAAAGCACGAGCAGCTGCGGTTTGAGATCATTAGCCCATGGGTATCACGTCGTCGCAAAATGAACAATATCATACGTACCACCATGTCATCTCACCAAACGTAACTAAATCCATAAGTTTAAGTTGGCATTGTGGACAGGAAGCCGTGCATCGACTAAAAAAATCCTCTGAAGGTACGAGAGTTAGTTGACAGCTTCACAAATTTTGTGGCTAAACATTCTAGGCTCATTTTTAAGAGGATCGAACAACTAGTTTCACTCGCAAAATTTAAAGAATTGGTACAATTTTTCAAGAAACTTTTTAAGGAAACATATACCAAGGAATAATTTGTGGCGGAAACAGCAAATGCTAGGGTCAGTGGGCTAATTATTGAAATTGATGGACATATGTTAAACTTTCATGAATTTTTACTTACTCATGCGCAATAGGTTACTCTATTCAACTGAATTTTAATAATCTCAGAGGTGCAAAAATATCTCAGAAAATTGTATCTCCTCCCAAAAACAGTATATAAAAGCATAACCACTGGTTCAAAACTCTAGAAAAAGAAAAAGTGATAAGAGAGCGAGAGACACAATAGCCCGAATGCAGACAACAATAAAAATACACTAAAATACAGAAAACAAATGGGTATACAAGGCTAGAGGATACATAAACAACCAGGACGTTTCGGGCCAATTACATGCCCATTCTCAACTGGAACAGAAGCTAAAAAATATAAAAATTAAAACAAGAAAATGAGCATGCAACTGACCGAGGTAAGAATCAGTGCAAACTGAGTTTGCTCAGTTGAGTCAGTTGCATGCTCATTTTCTTGTTTTAATTTTTAAATTTTTTAGCTTCTGTTCCAGTTGAGAATGGGCATGTAATTGGCCCGAAACGTCCTGGTTGTTTATGTATCCTCCAGAAAAGAAACCAACGTTTTAGTTGTTTTTTCTACCTCAGCGTTCATGTCTCCAAAAAAAAAAGTGCATCATCATAAGGTTGTAAATGATTATCAGCTGCGTTTGACAAAAATTGCATCGATGTAACATTAACCGTGAAATGGCGTGGATCCAGCACCATTTCTCCACTTTGTTGTAACATTAACTAGTGTGAATTTCTCGCTGAAATGCTCCTCCGCACTGGAACGGCGTGAAATCAGCATGCAGCTTTATACAGCAGCTATGAAACGATTCATACCACTGCTCTGAGCTCTCTTTCATCGCTCCCATGGTCAATCGTCATTCACAGCCGAAGACCTGTCTGGCAGGGAAAGGAAGTGCGGGCTGTGGGCGGGGCCTCGTTTCATTCATTCGAAATCGGAATTTTGTTTTCATCACATTCACGCGGCACCTGGTCAGCTGCCCATTGCTTTGCAGACGATGCAACCGTTTTCACGCTAATTTGGCCGATTTCGCTGATTCGGCTGGTCTGGCTGCTCAAAAAAAATCACCGTGGAATAACATTGCTCGGATTTTCATGCGTGAATTAGAGGTCTTTATCTCCTGTGCAGGGTCATTTTATTGTCCAGTCCCCCCTGCTCCTCCTCTCTTTCCGTCGATGAATTGGATTGCATTTTGCAAAAAGGAAACAAGAGCATTCAGATTGTGCAACTTTTTTACCTTGCAAATATAAACTGATCATCTAAACAATATATTTCTTTACTCCCAAAAACCGCGAATTCAAGACGAAAATTATATTAGTAAATTTAACATTTGGCACGATATCAGTAATTTTTGGCAAACAATGTGAGAATGATGGAGTGCCAAGGCCAACTCCCGGAAGGGCTTTGGAAGGATAAGGGACTTTGGCGGCTGGGTGTCGCAGAGCGCAAAAAAGCACTATGAAAGCGACTTATACGCATGTAATAACTAGTTTTGTATCATTCACGTGTGATCACTCATATAAACTGACATTTAATGTAAAATAGAGCTATGTAGCCTCCCAATCGTCAAATTGAGTCAGTACCTATCGTCAATACCTATCGCTGTACTGACGATTTTTTAGCCTATTTCAAAACTTTAAGCCGGAATATCAACACGCGTAACCTGCATACCCGCTTAGTGCCAGTTCTACTTCATTTCAATTCTTAGTCAGAAAACCTCTGATCTTGCAATGAAAAATGCAATCACTTCATCCAAGTTCAAAATGCGTAGCTGTGTCCGACACAAATGCTACTGGAAGTGATTTTTAATATGTTTAATTTATTATAATTATTTTTAAAAAAAAATTATTTTAAGCGTTTCATATAGATAGATGACGTGTCATATAGTGATAGCCGTTTACAGCATTCAATTTTGAATCGTTTTTCCCGTTCTTACGTGTTTTTCACGTAACAAAAAACCTCAATAATTCCTCCATAATACCAGTACTAAAATGAAGCACGGTCTGGCGTTGCTGTTAACGAGCGAGATAAGTCATAAGAAGTGTCAATAAAATGTCAAGCCTCACGCAGAAAACCGATCAGCTCCGCAATTGTCGTCGTCGACCGGTAAATCAGCCGATTGGACAATCAGCCACTCGATCAGCAATCGACTGAAATCTGCAACTTGTCTCCTCAATCATTTCCACATTTATTTTCGAACGGAATTGAATGGCTTCATTCTAAGATAGAAGTTCTTAACAGCTCACTACGCTGAAGTTTATTACTCAATCGGAAAATGTCTATCTAAAATAGCGTCACACGCCTATCCATCACCTTTTCCATAAAAAGTTTCGACAGAATATAACGATATTTGCTGGAATTCGGTCTGGGGAAAAACTGCATGGTTGCGACGAATTTTACCCATTCACAAGAGTCAAGAGGGTAATTTTTAGTCAAAAATTGTAAGGCAGTTTGCCTGTATTAATTTGCTCTGCTCCATTTCTGTGATAAAAGATTTCGACTAAATATGAAAGTTGACTCTCTCAAAATTCTATGCTGATTTACTTAGGGATTAACTTTGGCAGTTTCTTATGAGCTTCAGTTTTAGCTCTTGCACAGCTAGTAGCACCATTGTATTGTCCATGGAATTTTAAGAAATAGTTGAGAAAACAGCTGCAAAAAGTGAATAGCATGTCCAATTTTTTTTATGAAAGATCGTCCATAAGAAAATAGAACCTCAGTTCACAAGAACTTAAAACTGAGTTGTCAATACTGAAACCTAGTAGAGTTTTGTGCGAACGATGTTGACAAAAAGTATTTACAAAAAACGCCGCAAGTAACATTTGCGAATTGGAATTTTGCAACGTTGTGATGTAATTACATTCTCGGGAAATTACGATTATGAAGACTATTCCATCGAAATCTCAACATCCAACTTTCGATCTCATTAAAAAAAATCATCCCTCTGAAAACTTTGCCCCCTCAAACTAAAAAACCTTTCCTCGTGAACTTTACGCCGCCTACACTCACAAGAGCACGGAAATCCGCATTGTCCCCCGTGGAAATATCTTTCCTCTTAAAGGAACAATTAAGCTTTTGCGCAATGCATTCTGGGTACGATTGATATATATGTAGCTCAAATTTTAACTTTTAGTGAATTATTTTGGGAAAATCTAAATTTCAGTCTGTAGATGAATCATTGGAGAGAGTTCGTGCCGAAAATTATCCTCCAAAATCTTAAAGCAAAGTCAAAAGTATACTGTGTCAAATTAATCATCGGTATCGATTTATTGAAATTGGTTGCAAAATTGCAACAGTACTTTTGACTTTGTTTTAAGATTTTGAATGATGAATTTCGGCAAGAACACTTTCCATTGGTTTATCTGTAGACTGGAATTTAAATTTTTCCAAAATAATTAACCTAAAGGTTAAAATTTGAAATATATCTGTCGCAGGCAAATATTCAAACCAGGCATTTTATCAAATACCTAGACAGATACTTAAATTTTCAGAGTTTACGAGGTTTTTTACGCTTTTACAAAGACCTCTCTAATTTTCAACATTTTAAGACAAAACATCCGTTTAAGTACAAACTGTCATTTTATTTCCCGTTCAAAAATGCTCCTCATAATTCTTTATCCGTCCAAATTGTGAAAACTTTTTATTCTACGACATTTTGAGATAAATTCACATTAAAGGACTAGGAAAAACGTATTTATGATCGTTTGGAACAAGTTTTTACCAGGAATTATTTCTCACATGATCAGAGCATTTTACGTATTTCTACCAAACGGAACTATGTGCATTGAGACATGAGCTCTAGGACCCATAAGATTGCATGCAAAGCAGGGCTTACGTCATAATGCACATTGTTCCGTTTGATAGAAATACGTCCAATTATTCCGTCTACAGTCAGCATGAGAATCAGAATTTCAGTCTAAATAAGAATATTTAACTATTTGCCTAGGCATTTAACAAAATGCCTGATTTGAATATTTACCTGCGACATATCGACCATACCCAGAAGGCATTGTCCAAAAGCTGAAGATTTATGTATTTTATTTATTTTTATTTGAAAGTTGATACATAAACTCCCTTTAAGGGATCGTACAAGTCAAATGAATCAGAGCACAATACAGTACAAAGGAATCAGATACAGAATGATTTAAATTAGGCAATAAGAACAAAATAGGGAAATGACAGGGCAAAATAAGAAAATGACTAAAAGAAGCGATGGATAAAGGCTAAAGAAAGAGGTCATCAACATGGTAGAATGCATTATCCAGGACAAAAGCTCTGAGTTTGAGAAAGAACACGTTTATTTCACCCCTCTCGAGTGTTTTTCTCATCTCAGAGGGAAGGGCATTGAGTAGTTGAATTGATGCTGGTCTTATATTTGTTTTTGTCCATCTTAAAATGTGTAAAAGCCGCATTCAACGGTGTTTATCGAAGAGGAAAAGGAGAGTAGTACATAGAGAGGAAGAGGACGCGTTATCTAATCGAACATCTTAAATCTGCACGAGACGCGGAGTAAATTGCAAGGTGCAGGATGCAGCACTTCCGCGGGCGCACGTGCGTTCGTGCAAATCCGCGACGAGACGCCGGACGATAATCAAATCAAACGATGGACGGTGAATGGTCAATGATGGACGATGGGAGTCGAAGCGATGAATGGTTGTCAGTGGGTGATCACGCTCATTAGCGCCTCGGTCACGAGATGCACCGTCTCGCTCTTGTCTCGCGCTCGGTTTCAAGGTCGCGCGCTTTTCATGTCCGCCACCGTTCGGACCCAGGGGGGCACCGTGCCCCACTTTGAACCCCCCCCCCCCGTTTTGTGTTGCGCTGGTCATAATTTGTGCTTTTTAAAACGGAAACTTATGGATTAGGGACCATCGATCATTGTTAAAGCTCTTGAGAGGCTCTATGGCCTGGTTACACGCTCAAATTTCCGTCAAATTCCGATCAAAATGATGACCAAGATGGCGGTCGAGAGTTATCTAGATTGATGAGTAAAATTAATTAAAAGAGCGTGTTGATTGAAATAAGCGTGAACTAAGCACGGTTGTGTGGAAATCAAATGAAGAATGAGCCCCACAGTTCCATCATCTACCATCAAATTTTTGCAGGCCGCAGAAATTTGATGGTAGATGGTGCGCACCAGTCACCATTTGATCGGGAATTGATGGGAATTTGAGCGTGTAACAAGCACAATAGAGTGAGCATGGGGTGATGAACAACTTAATCAGCCATCGCACATAATGCACGGAGAAAAAAACTTCGTGCGTGGGACCCAAAGTTGATGTCATATGGATCTCTGAAGTTTTAAGATCACGTATCTAAAAACTTGAGGTCCAGCTGCCGAAGTTCGGGTGACACACCTGAAGTACTTCGATATATACCGAAAGGTTCGGGTCAGACATCTGAAGTACTCCGGTACATACCAAAGTGCCTCGATGTCTGACCCGAACTTCGGCAGCTCGACCTCAAGGTTTTGGATGCGTGATCCGGAAACTTCAGAGATCCATTTGACCTCTACTTCGGGTCCCATGCAAGAAGTTTTTTTCTCCGTGTAAAATAACAACTTAAGCAAGCGAAAGGCTGTATAACCACACACAATGAACCGACGTCGATCAAAACGATGTCGACGTAAAAATGGTTATTTTTCAAGGATTTTGAATTGATATTTTCGAGCGAAAAAGTGTCGATGCAAAATTTCGATCGAAAATTTGTGGATAAAAACTATGTTGCGAAATAAAAGTTCGATGGAAAATTTGTCGACGATAAAAATTTCGATCGAAAAAGTGTCGATCGAATCGATGTCGGTTGAATTGCGTTTCTATTTTTCGATTGAACTATGTCGAGTGAACCGACGTCGATCGAAACTATGTCGACGTAAAAGTGATTTTTGTCGAAGGATTTTAAATTTAAATTTTGGAACGAAAAAATTTCGATCGAATCTTTGTCGATCGAATATATGTCGATTAAGAAAACGTCGATAAAAACTATATCGATCAAAAAATGTTTCGATGGAAAGTACGTCGATGAAAAAAATGTCGTTTGATTTGTGTCGATCGAAAGAGTTTCGATCGAATCTATGTCGATTGAATCGTGTTTTCGTTTTTCGATCTACTTGTGTCGACGATTCTTGTATCCAACATCCAAAAAAACAAAAATATGATTTTTGTACAAAATTTCGGCCCAATCCAAAAAATGTCACTAATTACCAAAAACAAAAAAAAAAAAACAACAAAAAAAACCAGGCACCCAAAAAATATGATGGCAGTACCGTTTGGATTCATCATATAAAAGGAAATGATATCAAAATGGCCCAATTTTCTCTTTCATGCCCATGCAATATACCAAACACCCCAACTTTTTTCACAAAAAAAAAAA
>NW_017558983.1:176485-188842 GCF_001854935.1 Bemisia tabaci
ACTGCAAATTTTAGCCAATGGGTAGAGAGGTTATCATAAAGGATAGCCTGCATTAGTTAGCAGATCAATTTTATTAAACCAATGAATTAAAGTAGTATAGAATACATACCTTCTGCAGAGGTCAATATGAAAGGTCTTTATTAGAAGAATTTTATCCCAACACAGGCAAATTAGTCGATTCAATCAACTTCTGACACAGAATCCAAGAGACTTGCTAATAATCAAATTAACGGTAATGTTTAAAGTCAAGTATCTTGGATGTTGTGACATTGAGTTGGTTTCATTATACCAGTTTAGCTGAAGCAATTATAGAGTGAAGCGTAGCTGCTTTGCGTAGACATATAACCACCGCTGATGGGTGAATGCGTTTACCAGTTTTCGAATATGAGGCATTGCAAGTCTATGAAAACATTGAGGCTTTACGCACCAGTAGCATGATACACTGAAAAAAGGCACATCAACTCTAGAGAATGTTGGCTGCTAGCAAAATTTTAGGAGAAAGTGGAAACGCAGCTTCAACCCCGCAGGTTGAGACCCCGACACACATCATCAGATGGATGATTTTCTAGCGGAAAGTTGCTGAATCTCTAACGAGAAATAATATCTAGGACTCACTATAGTGAGCTATCATCGATCATTCATGAACAATTACTTGAAAAGATCACTAGATCCGGGCGGATGGGAAGAAATCACAGGTTGCGATCTGAGTACTTACTGTGACAACTAAATTTATCTAGGGTCCGAGAATCATAAAATGATTATATAGAAATGGATCCAGTTATCTTCGGCTTTGATAAAATAGAAACACGCATCGATTAATCTATCTCATTCTTATTATTTAAATATTTAAAGCCATAATACTTGATAATAGCAGAAATATAACCTAAAATTTGGTTTCTGGAGTCGGCGCTCACCATCCATCGCGCGGTTCTACAAGTTGTTTTCAAATTCAAATTTTCTGTGAAGAATTGACACACTCTCCTTCTTTCAATAAATTCTCCTTTCGAAGTCGGCTGCATAACGTTTGCGCACACTTTTCTTACCGATAACGTTTGCGCACGCTTTTCACGAATATCATTTGCGCACACTTTTTACCGATAACGTTTGCGCACACTGCACTATTTGGCAACGCTGCAATGATGCGTCAGTAGTATCGCTTCGTGATAAGACAATTCAACGGACGGATAATTTATAAACGGACGAGGGGAAATTTTCATTTAAATAAATTCCAATAAGCAATCAATAAGTAAATGAATAAATAAGTTAATAAGAAGAAAATTAATCATAGTATTATCTAACGTTAACATATAAAATTAATGCAGTTTGTTAAGTTTTAGTTTTAAGCCACGTAGATAGATACAAGAAACACTTGTAGTAGTTACGATATATTTAAATAAAATTTCTTTTTAAAAAAAAAAAAAAAAAAAGAAGAAAATAGAAAATGAAGAAAGTTAAGAAAATAAGGTATATGGTTACTCACAGATTTTTCGCTGTTACTTCAGCTAAAAATGCTGTCACTGTCTTCACCGGAGTCATCTTCAGTGCAAGGACGGGTTTTAGGGCTGTTTTTAGGGCAGGTTGCATTTGAAGAGCAAGTTTCATCAGCACCATTTTCAGAAATGGATTCAAAAACAGCCCTAAAACCCGTCCTTGCACTGAAGATGATTCCGGTGAAGACAGTGACAGCATTTTTAGCTATGAAGTAACAGCGAAAAATCTGTGAGTAACCATATACCTTATTTTCTCAACTTTCTTCATTTTCTATTTTCTTCTTATTAACTTATTTATTCGTTTACTTATTGATTGCTTATTGGAATTTATTTAAATGAAAATTTCCCCTCGTCCGTTTATAAATTATCCGTCCGTTGAATTGTCTCATCACGAAGCGATACTACTGACGCATCATTGCAGCGTTGCCAAATAGTGCAGTGTGCGCAAACGTTATCGGTAAAAAGTGTGCGCAAATGATATTCGTGAAAAGTGTGCGCAAACGTTATCGGTAAGAAAAGTGTGCGCAAACGTTATGCACCGTCGAAGTCCATATAAGTCTGCAAACTTTTCAAAAGTTCCATCTATGGAGTCTAAAGATTCTAACTAGCTCTAGTTCAATGGGTTTTATCCTCCCATAACTTCCACAGCCGTGTCCTTAGGTACGCTTCAAAAATGACGTTTTTATCGATTTTCTCCCTTATGCCTCATTCATTCAAAAATTCCTTGATTTGGGACCTGTATTATAATTAGTAGTTTCAAAATATCTATAGTTTTATAGGGTTTTTCTCTACGGTTATAGCTGTAGGTTTAGATAAATGAACACGCCCGCCTTCCGCGGCCGGGCGTTTCGCGGGCCTCGAATCTGCCCCGAATCTGCTCAACAATTCCATCAGGGTCAGCTTTTGTTGGGGTCCATGTCGTCAAAAACGATCGTCAAGTTTTGGGGTCCAAAATTTGTCGTTAAAGCTTAATAACTTTTTTAATATTTAACTAAACTTAAAAAGGGTGGGCATTACGAGTAGAGCTGAGCATATTCTACCCAAATATTATAGGGTTTTCGGGCTTTACTTTACGACTTAATTAGCAGGAGTGCTAAATGGACCGCAAACCGTGCAGAAAAGCCCGGTCGCGTTGTTTCGTGTAAAACTAGTTAGGCAGCAGCCACCCGTCTTTTTTTTTTTTTTTTTTTTTTTTTTTTTTTTTGGGGTCGTCATTTTTTAGGGGGAGTTTTTAGGATTGGGCCGGGGTGGCTACCGCCACCTAGAATTGTGACATGCTTGAAACGTTGCAGGTTTGGTTTTAAATTTATTTTGGTGGTGTGACAATGAGTCAGTTGCGCTGGTCATTGAAATAATGTTTTAGTGTATGATTCTTGTAGATTAGCTAAAAATAATAAGTTCTGTCCCAACAGCCACTTTCTACGTTTAATATTAACCGAGATTTAGCCCTTTGAAAAGTTGGGTTTTTTATTTCATCCACCGCGGTGTAGTGGTGAGGCCCTTGGTTTCTTCCACCTTGCTTTCGTTTGAATTTCCCGATGAACGACCAGTGCAAATGTGTGTCATACTGACTAATGAAAGCAAGGTGAAAGGAACCAAGGGTGTCACTACAGCGAAGGATGACGTCATAAATCGAGTTTTTCAAAGCGGAATGTTTCCGTTAATATTGAGCGTAGGAAGTTGCTGTTTGAGCAGATCTTACTATTTTAAGCTAATCTAAATCATTGAAACACGATTCTGTGAACAGAGCAACTTACTCAATCGCATATTATAGATAAATATTATTTGATTTCGATTGGTTAAAATGTGATATTTTGTAGGTAACATACGAGTATTAGTAATTTATGCTACATTAATTCAATTTATTCTTTCGTAGAAATGTTGAAGAACTTGTTAAAAGAAAATCCCAGAAGACTTTAATTTATTTGAAGAAAGTGATTTAGTCGGCACTCAGATGACAGAAAGAGAAAAATGTACCCGTGCACTTAACCACTCACTTTGGCCAAGTCGAATCAATCACGTCTACTAGCGCCTGTTCTAAAGTCCTAAAAACTCCTTCAACTGCTGGAGTAGGCAAATTCATTCACGCGAGTGTGATTTGAAATGCACTTCAATTTCCGTTGCTCAGAACACAGCTATTCAGCACTGTCTATTTCCTCTTTAAAGGAAAACAATTTTATTCTGTAACAAAACAGATCCTCCAGTAATGATTTCTAAATAGACACATTTAGTGTGACGTCACATCTCGATTTAATTTCAATATCTCGAAAGTCGAAATGTGCCCCAACAAACGAACTCAACGTTCATCCGAAGACTAAGTACTATGGCACGAGCTTATTATATTATCAATCCGTGTGTATGTGGTCTCAAACGTTTTGGAAAATAACTAGCTTGCATAATTTTACGGTCTCATGGATTAATGTTTCAGTATTGGGCTAGTTTTAGCATTCTTTCATCAATTGTTCATTTTGGAGGTTATGTTTGTTTGTTGGGGCACATTTCGACTTTCGAGATGTCGAACCAACAAATCGCTTCGTGACGTCACCACTAAATGCGTCCATAAATGGAGTCAATTTTAGATATACTCATTTTAGCTTTTTAGGAGGAAATGGTCATTTTTGGGAGCACTAAAACTGATACTAGGTAAACCCCAAACTTAAAAAATGTCTCTCTACAGTTCACACATATTTATTTTTGTTTTTAGAAAAAATAATTCTAAGTCTGGATGTGAAATGATTCCGTTTGAGGAAAAAAGGAATACAAATTTAAGGAAACCATTTTTTTTTTATTTGAGGCGTAAAGTTTCGATGAAATTTCGAGAACTAAGTGAAATTCAGAACATTGCTTTTATCACTAGCATCTGAACCGGAATCTGATGCGATTATGTATAAAGCCAAAAATAAGTCTGCATTTTCCGGACTAATGACAATGGGTCAATCTCGCTAATCACAGGCAGGTGGGTTTTTTTTTTCTTTTTTTTTTAAAAAAAAAATACTTCAAATATCCCACAAGGAATAATCCTGCGCTACAGCCCTGTCCTCCCTCAGTCCTTATTGAAGAACCAGTCCCAGGTAACCATAGTTTGAGACCATCAAACTTGGGTCGCCTGCGGGCCGATTATTGAAATTGTTAGACAAAGCTATAGACAAAGAAGACCTAGGGGCTATAAAGGAATCCTATTGGTTGAAATGGGTGGTTCTCATAGACAAAAAGGGGAAAATGATAGACTAACTGTCGGGTCTTTCGTGGGTTGCCGTTAGTTAGTCTATTGCCTACCGCCTTTGACCATTGCAACCACCCGCCTCTACCAATAGGATTCCTCCAAATCCTTTTTGTCTTCTTTTTCTATTGCTTTGTCTATCAATTTCAATAATCAGCCCGCTGGCCTGGCCGGGAATCGAACCCGAGACCTCCTGATTATAGAGCCAGCGCTACAACCACTACACCGTAGAAGGCCGACAGGAGGAGGTATCATAGGAGGTTTTGATAATTTAAGATTATAGCAGTGGCGTGGCGTGAATAATCGATTATAGCGATATTCCACCATTTGAAGCTATGGTAAAGAATCGATTATTAAGGTGTTCGTTGCGAACGCCCTGTTTATCGATCCTTTTCCATAGCTTCAAATGGCAGATCATTCGATATATCGCAAAGCACGCCACGCCACTGGATTATAGATTAGTACAAAATTATAAGCTGGGACTATAAGTGACTATAGCGCGACTGCTTTATTGTCCGTGTGACGATGCGTAATACGACAGCACTTTTGGGCTCTCATTTTTCGCGCGCGAATCGGCGAAATTATGTCACGCGCACAACTAATAACACGGCGAGGCGTTACAGAGTGAACATTATTCCCATTACCCTTATTTAAGTACCACTTAACACCCGATCAATGAGCAATCGAGAAAAATCAAAGAAAATCATCCGGTGTTGTCAAATATCACTGGTATTGAACTTCATTGATATCATCATGAACTAAAAACGGGGTCATATTCTGCCGTGCTAAGGAAGAACGCCGTATGAGCTTTCAGACGTTGCCGAGGTTCTTTCGATAAAAACCGAATTCACTAGGAAAATTTGGAATATTTTTCGACAAAATACTCAGACAATTTTGCACGCAATTTAATCTAAAATATCTTAAAATTTCAAAAAAAATATGCATGAATATCGTCAAAAATACATTTTTTATTAAAAGAAATTTGGCAACTCTCGAATGTTCATACGGCGTTCTCCCTCAGCACAACAGTATTAACCAAGATATCGCAACTTTCTTGTTCCGAATTCTCTAACAGACTATATTTTAACTAGACAGAGAGGAAACACCGCAAATAAACTAACAATAAGACTAAACAAAGATTGAAAAGATATTTACGGATTTTGGACGTATTTCTGCCAAATGGAACCAGAGACAGGTGGGAAAGCAGAGGTGTGCTTGTCAGTTCGCGGGCCGTAAGAATGAATGGGAATTATAAAGCGCCAGTGACGTCAGCGGCACCGAGGCCCTCGCCGCGGCTCCGCGTGGTCGGCATTAACTCATGAGCCCTGTCCTTAACGCTCTCGCCTCATGTCCATGGCTCATGAGCGCCGCATTCAGTTGGCATATAGTTCCGTTTGACAGAATGTAAAATCCCGCATTTCCATCTCTCTAGAGGAAATGGACCACTAGACAAGGTACGAATTTTAGCATTCTGATACATGTTTCTTGACCAAAATTTTACGTAGAACACGATGCGCACAACGAAAATTACCGAAATCAACTCCTTACGAAGATATTTAATGATTCTTGATGCGTAAATTCAAACCACCCGCTCATGAAAACTCAATGCTCTACGTGATTCACATCGCGCGCCAAACGATATCATGACAATATCTGAGATTTAAAAATCTGACAACCTCAATCTTGATGCTTTAGCTCAGCTATAGCAAATTACTTATAGTTTGAACAACACATGGTGGGAAATTAACATTGCTCGGTTGAGAAGCTTCCTGAAACCGTTTTAGTGCGCGATTTGACTTACGTAGAGCTTAGAGTTTCTTGTGAGCGGGCAGTTCAAATTCCTCGTAACCAATGTGAAGTAAAAACGTTGATATCTTCGTTAGGAGTTAGTTTTAGTAATATTCGTTGCGCAAATCGTGTTCTACGTGAAATTTTGGTTAACAAACATGTATCAGATTGCTTAAATTTGTATCTTGTCTAGTGGTCCATTATGCCAACTTTTACGTTGTTTCTCATGCACCATTCTAAAGCACACCTCATCTTTCTCACTCGTCTATAGTTTCGTTTGACAGACATACGTCCATTTATTGATTTTTTTCACATTTTTTTTCTACTTTAATTTAAATCTACTTCTGTACAGAATTTTTATATTTACACTGAATTTTGTATGATATACCTATTATAATGTAATCTGTATTCTTAAGCCTACGATTAGATCCTAGCATAAGATCTTAGTTTATGTATCTAACTATAAACGCCCATTCATAAGGGAGCTTTTTTGAGGCTTCCTACCTCTAATAGCAAAAATGCGGAGTGAAACGTAGCTAGACTGACTGGTTAATCCTTTCATTTCGTAGCATCAATGATAGTACCTGAGTGGACTGAATGCAACTATACCTGCTCAAAGATCATGCGTGCTGCATACCGACGGCGTAAGTCCGCAATCACATATCTCGTTTGCGGTGTCTGAAAATCTCCGCCTCTATGTCATTTTTTAAGGCAAAACAAATTGATATCATTCCTTTGCAGAATTTTCTTCGCACAGAGAAGAAAAATCACGGTAGATCTAAAGAATTGCCGTTGAGTAGTTTTCCGTTTGAAAAAGAAAGTACGACAGGAAGTTTGCGACGTCGTAAACAGAGTCATGTGATTGGCGACTTACACCGTCGATATTCTCATTTGATTCATATATTTTTTTTCATCAATTTAAATAAGAGCAATTCATGTAGAGTGTGCAAACATTTCGAAATCATGAGTTTAAAAACGCGGCTTCTGCAAGTTTAAATATTAAAGCCAAACAGAGCGGAGCGGCGCGGCGTGCTGCCAGCGCGAGAGGCTCACTGGCGCCTACAAACCTAAGTGGATACTACACGCATTGCGCAATGTTAGAAGTATCCACTTAGGTTTGAAGGCGCCAATGCGCGTTCCGCGGCTGGTCGCCCGCTCAGCGTGCCGCGGCGCGGCAATTGAAATAACGGCGAAAATGAAGGCGCTCCTACATATTAAGAATAACAGACATCCTTTAAAAGTACGGAGCTTTCTTCGTAAAATTAAGAGTCCCTTCATACCAAGAGTTAAGATCGCAAAATAAATCAAGATACTTTTCGCACACAGGCAAAATCTAAGAGCCTTTAGCTGTTGCAAATCAAAATGTTTATCTGGTTCAGGTATAACAAGGTGAGAATTTCTTGAAAGATAATTAAGTCCTGTTGCACTAAAGAGGTGTAGAGAGTTTTAGTGAATTTTGTCTCATGGAATTGACGCTCTCTCATTATTACCAAAGAAAAGATCTCAATTATATACAATTCTCCGTTGGACCAAACAAAAAACAAAAAAAACAAGCAAACCCTCGTGCTTTCAATTCTTTTACAACGTCGATACGCTAAAATTGAAGGCGTTTCGCCGCAGAGTGGCATGAAATGTAAGAAAGAAATGAAAGGTTGGAAATTTCAGTGAAATATTCCACGAAATTCATGAGGCTGTGGAATGTTTCATATTATTGGGGGATAGAGTATGCAACCCGCACTCAAACACGCAAAGGTAGATAGTCACAACTTTTACATTTTGCGAAACACGAGAAGGACCCTAGGGCAAGAGTATGCAAAAAAACAAGCAAACCTTCACGCTTCAAATTCTTTTACACCGTCGATACGCTAAAATTGAAGGCGTTTCGCCACTGGGTGGTATGAAACGTAAGAAAGATTGGAAATTTCTGTGAAATGTTCCACGAAATTCACGGGGCTGTAGAATATTTCATCTTCTTCGGGGGATAGAGTATGCAACCCGCACTCAAACATACAAAATAGAAGAAAGTCACAATTTTTACATTTTTCGAAGCATGAAAAGAATCCGGTATTTTTCAATATATCTTCTACACATATTTTGAATTTCATGAAATATTTCACGTAAAATCTCAAGATTATATTTTTCATGAGATTTTGCCACCCTTCTAAGTAGCACAGACTCCACAGACTGCAATAAGTAGCAATGACATATTAAAATTATTTCAATCCCACTGAGTGTTGTATACGTTGCCTATCTCCTATTTGAAGGGGCCTCATTTATTAAAACTTATTGCAGTAAAATTAAAATAAGTTGTAATGCTTCGTTGCATGGCATATTGCCTATCCTTCTGACTTATGAAGCTCATTTTTTTGATTGTTTAAAATCGGCATAAATTGACTAAACGATGTAAAAATATTGCAATTTAATGGTTAAACAATTACAATTTTATTGAAAGCAAATCGCAATTTAATTTCAATCTTTTCGTTGCACTGTGCTACTTGGGCTGTTTCGGTAAACCCTTCGCTTTAATTTTGCAATTAGCTCATTGGTTTGTCTTGACCTGTTGCAGGCGATCGTGTTGTGGGCAGGAGTGGCGTGGCGGGTGCAAGGGGCGCGGGGGTTGGAGTACGACGAGTATTCGGGGGCGCCGAAAGGGGCGCCGCAAAAAGTGCCGCTCATCCTCATGCACAAACAGGCGCTGAGCAACAACGGGGACTTCAACTTCGCCTTCGCCTCGGACAACGGGCTCAAACAGGGCGAGAAGATCCACCCGGACGGGAGCCGGACCGGCGCCTACTCCTACGTCGACCCCAACGGCAAAACCATCAGCGTCAAGTACTCGGCCGGCAAGGACGGCTTCCGGATATTGGAGGGCGATCATGTCCCCAAAGCCATTCAGGTACCTTTAGATAAGATAGCGTAGTTTTATATTGCTACTATAAATTATAACTACATAGTTTATCCGAGTGTAATCGAGTCTGGTGATTAGCAAATACTACTATATTTACTTTGATCTAAATTACGACGACACAGTTTGTCCGAGTGTAACTGAATCTGGTGATTAAGAAATACTACTATATTAACTTTGATCTAAATCATGACTACACACTTTCTCCGAGTGTAACCGAGTTTGGTGGTGAACGAATACTACTACTATATTTACTCTGAGGTAAATTATGACTTTACAGTTTCTTTTCACTCGGTTATGAAAAGTGTAAATTTGTCTCCGAGCGAAAGTTCGTCGGTCTAGGTTTTGATGATATTAGAAAACCTCGAGCTTAAGGTGAATCTACACCCAGTAGTTGGGAAATTTTCCGTCAAGAGATAGCGGCACAGTCGATTTTCAGGGGGGGACCGTTCTGATGAGGATATTTTTGAAAATATAGCGAATATCATAAAAAATCGACCGAATACGCGTAGATAATTTTTTTCTTGAATGGTTGACGTATAAATCATTGAAATCCGTGATGTTTGGCGAGCGAAATTATGCAGACCGTTTTCGGACACTTGCAAAACGGCAACGCTGCCGTCTTGGTGATATGTTTACCTAGGTTTTGATGATATTAGAAAACCTCGAGCTTAAGGTGAATCTACACCCAGTAGTTGGGAAATTTTCCGTCAAGAGATAGCGGCACAGTCGATTTTCAGGGGGGGACCGTTCTGATGAGGATATTTTTGAAAATATAGCGAATATCATAAAAAAATCGACCGAATACGCGTAGATAATTTTTTTTTCTTGAATGGTTGACGTATAAATCATTGAAATCCGTGATGTTTGGCGAGCGAAATTATGCAGACCGTTTTCGGACACTTGCAAAACGGCAACGCTGCCGTCTTGGTGATATGTTTACACTCCGGTTCTAACCTATAAACGAGTCTGGGGCGAACCTCTGTCGGAGGCGGTCGCTTCGCTGCAGGCTCATAGTGGTGGAGCCATTTTCGATAGGCCTAAATCCTTTACTTTTTCCTTTCACTCATTTCAGTTCTTCGTCTTCCTATTTTCGCAACCCTGCTTCCCTTCCCGACTTCTGCGCTCTTCATCCTTCCTTCAACCATCTTTTCCTCCTGGGCATATCTGCGGTCTCCACTAACCGTCAAATGATCTGGACAGTGATGGCAATGCTTAACCTCAAAGGGACGTGATCAATTATTTTTCGAAGATCATCCATCCCGGAACAAAATTTTAGTAGATTATTATCGAACCACCCATTGACCAAGACATTAAACTTTGTTTATTCTCTAGGGAAATGATCATTTAGTGTGTGATCCCGAACTTATGTAAGTGGCTGTTTATCTGCAAAGCGGAATTAGGCCAATCAACCTACAACAACAACAACAACAACAACAACAACTAACCTATAAAACAAACATGTATTTTTGATAGACCACAAAATTTTAACTTGATTAATTACAATTGTGTCGTGGAAGTAGTCTTTGATTGTTAAATTATCGAAAATAAGTTATTATGCTACAGTTCTTTTCCTGGTGGCTCAGTTCAGTCTGGTTCAGTCCACGTTTTGACCATTCCGTACCTCTATTGTCACCGTGCAACCTGTCCATCAATTGGCATAATGAAGAAAATATGTTTTGAGGTAAGTTGATATCTGGTTTTCCACCTAAAACTTGGCTCATGGTTACATAATTTCACATACTCTGCTAACATTTCAGTTAGAATCTCTAAGGGCGAACGAGTTATACCATTGACATTGCCCCTAAATCTGGAAGTCAAATTCCATCAATCGAAGCTGCTGTTTTGACCTGAACACACGTCTATTTTTGTTGCCATGTGTTTATGTCACTGTTTTTTTTACACAAGTTAGAATTCACACTTAACCCTGTACTAAAAAATACAGTGTAGGGTGAGTAACTCATGATCTTAATCCAAACAAGGAAATCATCCGTTGATGAGATGAACCCTTCTGGCAGTGCTTATCTCGAGAGTAAAGCATAACGCCTGAGGCGCAAAGGGCTTGAGGGTGTTGGACAGTAAGCCCCGTAGTATCCATGAAACTGCAATTTAATGGTTAAACTCCCAGAGTACATTTCTCTGTTTGCGATGTAGCAGACTTCCTGTAATACTTTATTTTTTAAATGGAAAACTATTCAGTGTCACTTCTTGAAAATTTCTGTGACTTTTCTCTTCTGCACAAAGAAAATTCTGTGAAAACCTCAAAGAATGACATTGATTTTTTCTCCTCAATAAAAATAAAGTGGGAGCAGAGATTTTTAAACACTGCAAACGAGATAGGTGCTTTGGGAGTTTCATCGTCGAAATGTTCCTATCCAGACTAGGACTGTCATTTGACAAAGCACTATCAGCATCTAGTACCTGCACCTTTCGTAATCTGTTTCTGTGCTACTAGGATTTGACCCATCATACTTTTCTCACAACTGAGGTTCTGCATGTACGAAAGAATTTCCAGTAAAGATTGAAGAGAAATTATGTGCCTGTGAGGCGTGCCTCTGGCTCTTGGTTCCTTCATTATTTATTCGTACCTAGGCATTGTTGATTGCCGCATAACCTAAGCATGACCAATTATCACCTTGGAAGAGCATTTCATCAAATTGAGCGTAGGGACCAAGATATGAAAATAAGAGCACCAAGGGCTCAGGCAAGCCAGTTTAGTTTCTCAGATTTCGTTCTTACTTGTTGTGCTGGGTCATTATCGCTCAAACAAACTGGAGCGTATTAAAACAGTATGTTTGTTTTTTCCAAGGGCACAATTATTGAGAAAATAATCATGTAACATTGCAAGAACCTACATTTTGGGAGCTTGTAAGGTCCAATCTCAAAAAAATATGTGTTAATAAATTAAAGATTTCAATTGTTGTGTTCGATCAGAGCAGGAAAACAAAGAAGAT
>NW_017558983.1:193746-212080 GCF_001854935.1 Bemisia tabaci
AAAGGAATTTCATCCATCGCCGGCCGAACTTCCTTACTTTCCTCAAGGGGGGGGAGGGAAGCGACCAGATGTAAACAAACGTCACAGCATGCTATCTCTCTCTTACACATTGAGCCGCCCATAAAGAAATCGGTCTGCATAAATTCGGGTATATTTTTGCAAATAATACCCACAAATTTGGTATCATTCTACTCAGAATGTATGCTGCTACGCGTATTCGGTCGATTTTTTGCATGAATTTCAAGTCTTAGTTAATTATTCACTCTCAAAGACTCGCTCACGTAGCAGCGCGACGTGGTGGCGGTTTCTGTCCCTAAATCGCTAGAGATTCACCTTAAAATAGTATCACTTGTTCGCTCTGAAATTTTCTCAATGAACAGAATCTAGCAAACGTAAAGCTAGTACAGATTTTCTGTTGTGACAAACTCAGAAAACCCCGAGCTTAAAGTAGTATCAGTTGTTCGCTATGAACTTTTCTTAATGAACAGAATCTAGCAAACGTTAAGATAGTGTAGATTTCCTTTTCTTACCGACTCGGAAAACGTAGAGCTTAAAATAGTATCTTTATCATGGCTGCTCAAGAACAAACACAACAGATTGTTGAAACTTTCATCCAATGTGATATTTGTGATGAATTTTATAAACAAGGTGAAAAGCACGAACACTGTGCGGAACTAATTAAGAAGGAGGAGGGTATCAACGATGAAACGCATATTAAACAGGAGCACAGCGCGCTCATCCATTGTGATCTTTGTGATGAGTTTTATGCGGAGGGAGAGAATCATGAGCAATCTCCCGAACACATTGAAAAGATGTCCACCATGAAGGACACCTCATCACCTACCGATGACAACAACGATGAGAATCAAGAATATTGTGACACGTGCAAGATCTCATACCATACCGGATTACCTGTTAGAGAGTGAAAAGGGGTAGTTTTAAAAAAAGTTGCAGGTAAGAGAATAAATGGAGCGCAGCGATTCGCTTAACATTATGGACTTACCCCCGCATATACTGCAAACTATTTTCAATCTGATCGGATATGTAGGATGCGCTCGACTCACGTGTCGTTATTTCCGTGATGTCATTGACGAAACTAATTGGTTTTCAGCCGACCATCGTGTGCAGCAAAACCTGATAAAAGCGGATACGAAGAAGAGAGAGAGAGGACTGGGTCTGGTTTTAAGTGATTGAACTTGAAAGTTCCTGTTTTCCCTCGGGAGATCGATTGACAAACGTTTACAGATCTCGTTTGTCTTCAGATCTCCAGTCAACTGTTGCCCGTCCGCACATGGAACTCATTTCCGCTTCGTGCCAAATTACTCACCTCTAATTACAAGCCGATTCACCGGGAGCATCTTGTTAAATTAAAATTACCTTCCTCAACGGTCAAGGTAGTTTTTCATTTGGGATGTATTGTGACAAAATTCTGGTCGACGGATTCTTCGCACTCATATCTCGGTTTTTCCGTGGAAAGTGCGGTGATCGAATTCATCTCGTTTGAGTATCGTTCCGATCATGGTGATTACTCGATTCCGAAAAATTTGATGGCTAATCATACCTTAAGCCTTGACACAATCAGGACGCCGGATCACGCAAAACATCCACTCGATAAACTTAAAATTGTGGAAAGTCGCCGGAAACGAGCTCGAGTTAAAATACGGGTTAAAACATCGAGATGGCGATGCCAATTATCGTGAGAGTATCCTTCAAGTCGCAGATCACCTTGTCGAAAATAATTAGTCAAACATACGACTGAAAAAATTCACGGTGGTGGTTATTAGTCCAGACATTATCGCTTTACGATTAAGAACTATTATCCTTGATTTCAAGCCAATTTTAGAATTAATTCATTCTCAAACAATCGCCTTATTTTTTTCAAACGTACAACTGGATATCTCACAATTATTCGTGCGTGGTATCTATTTGCGAGAGTTGAAGTATCTTATAATTGGCATTAATCTCTACTTTATTAGCCGATGGTGGCTGCACGGTACACTCGGCACCGTACCAAGGCGGTCCGAGAGCAAAATCGAAATCCTATGTTTGGAACTGACGCCAGGATTTTGGAATCTAGATTTTCCACGCCGCATCACTCGTCGTTTTACGACAATTACCAATCGATTCATACGCGCGTGTCAAGCTTTGGAAACTCTTCAGTTCACTTGCGACGCAGCATGCGTTGATAATTGGTTCTTAGCCCATGGGGATGAAGTAGAGATTTCCGAGTATGTGTTTAATTCTGACCGAATCCATTCATCATTAAACACACTTATTTTAGTCGTCATCGAGAAAACAAAAAGTGCAAGTGTAATATCTCCGATGTTTACCAGATTTATCAACCTATTCTCGTCCAAACACGTTATATTGATCAGCCCAAATCAGTTGGCATTACAAAATCTTGACGCTATCCTGAATAATTGTGAATTAGTACATCGCTTGGATGTTATATGTAGCATCGATTCGAAGGCAGTGGTCGAACATGTAATTCCGACTCCCCGACTTATTAAGGCCATGAATAAAGCTGATGAGATATTCTATAAATCAAATTAACTAATTTCTTGCCCCATCTGGCAACACTGTAAAATGCGATGTTGCAAAATTTCACCAATAAATAAATCATTTATTTAAGTGCATCGTGCGACAACGCTGCTGCGCCATCTTGAAAAATACACCATTGCATAAACCGCAGATTGAAGGGGCTACATTACACCATTGCATAACCTGCATATTGAAGGGGCAACATGCAATACTTTTACTTTTACAACGTTGCCATATTGAATAATAATCCCCATACAACACTGTAATTTAATTCGTATTTTCCTGCACCATCGTGCAACACTGTTGGATTTTTTATCGAGTCAAGTTGCCATATTCTCCCTACTACAACAAACTCTCTTGTTTATGGTTGCAGGTGACGTCAGCCCTGCCATCAAGTCCATACCACTCAGCGGAGGAAGGTCACGGAGGTCAGCGATCGGCGTCCTTCGTCGCCCGACCCAACTTCCCGTTCGCGAGCAGCTCGAACCTGGACAGCGGGGAGCTGTACCCGCGCCCCTTGGCCGGAGGGGCGCCTCCCCCGTCCGCGCCCCTGACCGTCTTCCGGGCGGCGCAGCCCCAACACCGCGCCCCCTACAAGATCTACGAGGACTCCAGCCAGGAGCTGCCCTCGACGGGAGGGGCGCATGTCGCCGGGCTTGGCGTCGTCGGCGGAGTTCCTGGAGGGGCGGCACAGTTCCGCGAGCAGGCTGAGAGCGACGAGGATGTCCACAAGGGGCCCCATTCCTTCGGGTCAGGATATGCGTTCGAATTCAGCGCTGCTGGAAAGAACCCCCAGGTTGACTACGCTAAGTAAAGCGAGGGCGAGCGGAAGCAGTGGAAGTAGCAAGTTCAGCAAGCAAGAAGAAGTATCGATTGGACTGCATTTTGCAAGTCTAAGAATCTAGAAGCCTAAAATAAGCACATTGTACTTAAGCTATGAAAAGATATGGGGGTTGTAACAGATTCCACCATGGCTGAAATTCAGCAGTACAAATATTTTTAGATATGAATTCTTACGAGTGCTTTAAATGATTTGCTACAGTAAATCTCACGAAATATAAAAGAAAAAACTCTGTGTTTGGACGATCATTTTTGGAAAAAACTCTGTGTTTAGACGATCATTTTTGGCACGGAGCCACCTTGATATTTTCAAAACGCAAAGTATATTTTCCTGTAGTACATAATTTTTTTTCAATCTTTATGAACAGGAATAATCCATGCTGAGTGTACCCAAATTTCAAAATCATGAGTTGAAAAACGCTGACTCCGCGAGTTTGAATAATAGTGTCGAGCACAGATCGGCGAGCGCGAAATGCGTGGCGCGCGCCTACAAGACTGCATGGATACTTCATGCAATGCGCGCACACCACGGTGGATACTTCACGTATTGCACGTAAATCACGGTCCGTTCGCGCAGTGCGTGAAGTATCCATGCAGTCTTGTAGGCGCTAGTAGGCGTTCCGCGCTAGCCGCACTGTGTTCGGCTCTAATATTTAAACTTACGATTTTGAAATGTCTGTGCACTCTGTATGGATTATTTACGTTTAAAAATATGAAACAATTATGTACGTATGATCCAACTAATCTCCTCTCTTTCTTCACATGTTCATTAAATGGACAACATTTTGCAATTTGAAACTATAAATTCTGGCTCTTCTGGAAAAACACTTATGTACATGGGGAAACTAATAGCACTTACGTTGTTTTTAAACCGGGCCAGACTTTACAGTTCCAAATTGCAAAATGCAGTCCAATTGAGCAAGTTTTGCTGCCGTGATAGCGAAGAGAGCAGCACACTGAAAAAAAAAGAATCTTAAATTTGCCGCCGAGAAGTATTGTTTCTTAAATCAAGAATTTTGCTGTTTAACAGAAGCTACTTTTTCGCTTAACGAAAGCGTTATTTTGCTTGTATCAAGAGAAAAATCAGCTTAAATCAAGATAAAACAAATTCTTGTCGGAAAATTCAAGAAGTATCATGCTTGAGCCAAGCACCTTTAATTTTCTTGTGTAACTGCAAAAGGGAAGCTTTGAGAAAACGGACTCGGAAAATTCTATTGAAAGAAGCCTCTGTTCTTTGTCAAATTGCCACTAATCACCCGGGAGACTCATAGAAATTGTTTGGATTATTAAAAATCGACCGATTTTTTTTCAATCACATAAAAAGGGTATATTTCATTTTCATGTTAAGCTAGTGTTAGGCAAGACAGCCGTAAGTGCTATCTTCTGCGTGCTTTTGTGGCCGCATTTTGGACACACAACGAACACATCTTCAGTTTAGAAATTGGCAGAAGAGAGTGGCACTTTACCTGGAAGCACTGTTTGCATTGGCTCTCTGGAGGAATAATGTCACTTACGGCTATCTTGCCTGAAACTATGTCACGGCTTTCTTGTAAGTCTCATTGTTATACAATTAAGATGAATTTTGCTGTTTTAGCTGTTAGCGATTTCACCGAAAGGAGATTTAACGAATTTGAAGGAAACTCGATTTCGAAAATTTAACACTTACTGCTCTCTTCGCTATCACGGCAGTAGTACCTAACTACAAGTGCATAGGGAGAGTACTAATTGCTATGTCCGTGCCACTCATTCATTCATAAGTTTTAAGTTTTTCGTGGGCGTCTTTGGGCTCGCGGAAACCAACCGGACCATAGTAACAAAGACCGTCACAGATTCAAAGACTTTTAAAAACTGTTAAACATTCTGTCTTAGGAAATCCTCTTCGGATACTTTGACAGTTAAAAGTTACGCCAAAAAAGTATGAAATGAACTTTGGACGAAAAATACTAGTTCAACGTACTTACTTTGTAATCATAGAATTTTCGTTTCAGGAACCTGTGTCATACACTAACTTGTATTTATGAAGCTTATTATAAAGTGTTTGCGACACTGCTTGATGTCTGCTATACAGTGGCGAGGCGTGAATGGTCGATTATCGATATTTCCCCATTTGAAGTTATGGTAAAGAATCGATTATTAAGGTGTTTGTTGCGAACACCCTGTCTATCGATCCTTTTCCATAGGTTTAAATGGTAGATCACTCGATATCGACGGTGAAACTACCAAACCACGTATCTCGTTTGCGGTGTTTAAAAATCTACGCTCACATTTCATTTTTTTTGAAGGAGACCAAATCAATATCATTCCTTGAAATTTTCACAGAATTTTCTCCGCACGAGGAGGAAAAATCGCAGAAATTTTCAAGACTGGACGTTAATTAGTTTTTCATTTAAAAAATAAAGTATGACAGGAAGTCTGCGACGTCGCAAACCGAGATACGTGGTTTGGTAGTTTCACCGTCGATATATCGCAAAGTGTGCTACGCCACTACTGTTAGATGGAAGCACTGATCTCCTCGTTGAATCCAGTGTGAGAAAAATTAAAAATGTTCTCGTACAAAATAAACGCAATAAAGGAGAAGTTGTAAATTATTTTCGTTGTTCTCTTCTGTAAAAACATGTGGTCACGCCTTTGATAAGTTCTATTTTTTTTCAAACTTAACCACCTCTGACCAAGTGACCAATGCTCGGTATAGACGTCGTCACTTTATTTCACTATACCTACCATCGCTATATCGAGTATCGACTATCCATTGATACTATATATCGAATGCCACTATATATCGAATATCGCTACACGATATCGACGATGAAACACCACAAAACGGACATTTCGTTTGAAGCATTTCAAAATATCGCCACTTCCATTTTATTCCCCCGATGGCGAGAATAATTAAACATTTTTATTTAGAATTTTCACAAAATATTAATTATTCGCGTGAAGAAGAAAAATCGGGGAAGGTCTCAAAAATGCCGTTGAATGGATCGCATTTAGAAAAAAGGAATAAGCTCAATTACAGTGTTTTCAAAATGATGAAACTTCTCCCTTTCTTTTAAAAATACTTAATATATGTACAGTATTAAAATTTACTCGATTATTTTCCTTTAAAATCGACAATTTTTTGGTGGGAAGCCAAAACTACTCGTCGCTCTGGGAGAATTTTTAGATAATTATGAAGAAACAACATGTTTACAACACTTTAATCGGACTGGTTCCTTTTTACTAAATGCGATCCGTATTTCCATTTAAAAAAAAGTGTTAATGCTTTGTACTGTAAAGAAGGGGAATTTTAAATCAAAGTTAAAAAAATACTCCATGACAGGAAACTTGCATTATCGTAGATTTTTTTTTTATTTACTTGTAAAGAATGTACAACCGCGTCATTTGGCGGGTAAATTATCGCAGATGGAGATACGCGCTTTTGAAAAAAAACTCGGTGATGCTACGTTACTTTTGCATCTAATGGGAAAAATGATGTAATTATTGGACCGATCCCGGCGGTACTGCAATACCGGGCCGATCCGTGGCAGAGGTGGAGCAAGCCCCTGACACTCCGCCTGTTTCTAAATGTAAGTTTAATATACTGGACCCGCAGTGCGGGTCGTATCAGATATTAAGCTGATAAGAACAGATACTACACTTTGATCTTAGCCATTAAGGCCGAGAAGCGATGCCGACTGTTTGCCGTTCAAGGGGTCCGGTCAATAAGAACTCGATCAATTTCCATGCGACAGGGCACTTCACAGCGATGCAGTATTTAATTTATACCAGGCGCAAACAAAAATTTCAATTTGAAAATTGCGCCGAAAATATTCACCTGTTAGAAGGTATAAATTTTTGTGCGGGTTTTTATCTGAAACTGCTGGAAATTTCGATTAAAGAAACTTGGATAACTGGTGAGAGTGCAGCTCTATCTGTTGAGAGAAGATGGAAATAGGAGAGGATGACTGATAATGGGATGGAGAGGGAGAGGGAAGGGGAGGGGGAGAGGAGATATAATTCAGGTGAGAACGCCAGGTAGGGACGTCCTACGCGTGGCGGTCGCGGCGCCACAGTCGCGCACAGTGGTAAAGTTCCGCGGTAACTTGACTCACCGTCACCGAAGTAAAAATCTGTTTAGCCAATGAGCAGATCCGCACTGAAGCAAAAAGGCTTACAAACGATCATCTAAGTTTCAAAATAATGTTTGTTTTGGTTTTGGAAAAAAATCCAAGTTTTTAAAACATGTTCTTTGTATAAATAAAATTTTCCTTCAATCAGAGGAAATCATCTTTAGAACAAAAATAACTTTTCTAAAATAAAATCCCTCTCAATCTTTCTCGATAAAAGAATGCACGAGTTAAAATCAAATTAATTAAAGAAAATCCTAACATTTAATTGTTTTTCTATTTAAATACTTTCTTCTTGAAAATGGGGAAAAAATTCTTTAGAGCATAAAAAACTTTTCTTCAGTAAGTTTTTCATGTTCTAAAGAATTTTTCTCCCATTCTCAAGAAAAAAAGTATTTAAATAGAAAAAATTAAATTTTAGGATTTTCTTTAATTAATTTGATTTTAAGTCATTCATCTCTCTATCGGGAAAGATTGAGAATGATTTTATTTAAGAAAAGTTATTTTGTTCTAAAGATTGTTTCCCCTGATTTTAGGAAAATTTTATTTAAATAAAAAAACAAGTTTTAAAAACAATTGCAAATTTTTTTTCATTAAATTGATTTGAATTCGTTGATTATTTAATTCAGAGTTTTATGGGTCCGCTCAAAAATTGTTTCGTCGTATACGAAAACTTCGGTTTTCTTCGGAATCAAAATGATTTCATGAGAATAAGGAAGCGTAAAAGAGAGAGAAAAAAAAAAAACTGTCTGGAAAAAAAAGTTGATGGGTCTTGTCGGTCGATTCATGGGCTTGTCGATCGATTTATGGTCATGTCGATCTATTCATAGTCATGTCGATAGATTCACTGATGTCGATCGAATCGCGTCAATCTGATCAATGATTGTTTTTAAACCTATTCGTGTCGTTCGAATCGATACCAGTTTTTTTAATTAAATACTGTAGATTGAATCGGTGTTGATCCGTTCAGGTTTTGCTTTCCGATCATTCATGGCAATCGAATCCATAGCCTGAACATACAAACGACTAACGTGATATTTACTCACTCGTAAAATCAACGAATGCGCTAATGCAAAAAACGTCAGTTTTCTCCTCACCTGTGTTTAATTGCTCACTCAGGGCGGCAAAATTTCATGAAATATAAAATCTTGATATTTTACGTGAATTATTTCATGAAATTTCAGGAATTTTTGAAAGATATTGAAAAATATCGGTTCCTTTTCATGTTTTGCAAAATGTAAAAACTGTGACTTTCTTCTATTTTTGGATGTTTAAGTGTGGGTTGTATTCTCTAGCCCCTGAAAAACATGAATTATTTCACAGCCTCGTGAAATTTCATGAAATTTCAGGAATTTTTGAGAGATATTGAAAAATATCGGATCCTTTTCATCTTTTGCAAAATGCAAAAACTGTGATTTTCTTCTAGCTTGTGTGTTTAAGTGTGTGTTGTATTCTCTAGTCCCTGAAAAACATGAATTATTTCACAGCCTCGTGAAATTTCATGAAATTTCAAGAATTTTTGAGAGATATTGAAAAATATCGGTTCCTTTTCATGTTTTGCAAAATGTGAAATCTGTGACTTTTTTTCTATTTTTGTGTGTTTAAGTGTGGTTTGTATTCTCTAGCCCCTAAAAAACATGAAATATTTCACAGCCTCGTGAATTTTCATGAAACATTTCACTGAAATTTCCAATCTTTCATTTCTTTCTTACGTTCTATGCCCGCCTGTGCTCAATCAGTTTACAATTCTCAGTGAAAATGAAAAAGCGTGTTATCTTTTCAAGCAATGTCGTGGTCGTGTAGCGTCTTTCGTATCCAATGATATATTTTTCAAATTTTCCAAAGTTGCATTGTTTACTCGAAAGGTGAAAACTTGGTAAAAAAGAGAACCGAAGAAAACATTAAGTGACAAAAAATTGATGAGTCTCCTTTAAGTCGACTGTGCGCCGCGCCGGACTATGTCTCGCCTTTCAAGGGCACCCAACCCGCAAACATATCAAGTTATGAATGCGATAATGAGAGTGCGGTTTATCAAAGGGTAATGTCTGAAATTCAGTGAGTCCGTTGCAAACTTTTGCCAAAGCGAAAGGGAAGGTTTTTCCGTCTGGAAAGTGACTGAAAAATTGACTAATTTTTTCCATACGGAACTACTTCCACCGACTCGCCCGTAAATGCACCTATCTGCATAGGAAAACTGATGGTACATCAGTACTGCCGTGCTAAGGAAGAACGTCGTATGAACATCCGAGAGTTGCCAAATTTACTTCGATGAAATGTTCATTTTTTAGGAGGGATATGCATATTTTCTCGTGAAATTTTGAGGAGTTTTCGGTAGAATTGCGAGCATAATTATCTGAAAAATTGGAAGACTTTTCATGAGCAGAAGAGGAAATTCGTGTTTTATCATAGACAATTTGGCAACGCCTGAAGGTTCATACGGCGTTCTTCCTTAGCACGGCAGAGTAAGCGTGAGGGTCCACAACACGAAAAATATCTAATATATCCTCTTTTAACTGTCTTCGAGTTTATTCAAATTTTCCGAGAACCTTTTCAGCTCCTACCACTTCAAGCACTACACTGGAAAAAAAACACATTGGATCTAGAGTCCAGACTCTTGAAAACATCCACAGAAAAATATTCTTGATTCAATCGGATTTTTGCTTAAATCAAGAACCAAGCCTCTAAATTTGAGCGGATTTCCTTTTGATTTCAGCAAAAATCTGATTGAATCAAGAGTTTTTTTTCTTGTCAATGTTTTCAAGAGTCTGGACTCTACATCCAATGTGTATTTCTTCCAGCGATGAAAACTTGATGGGGACCATTTGAAATAAAATGACAAAGGTGCGCAGTGAACAAAGGTAATATGTGGAAACCAAACTTTTATTTACGCAGATGCATATACTTATCTGTATAGAGAGAGTAACGGCGCATAATTATTTCATTTTCAAGATGAGAAACAATGGTTCCACATTGCAAAAGGTGGTCCAATTTCTCACTGTGCACTAATATTCAAAGATATACCTATAAATTAGTGACTCTTTCTACTGGATCCAAGTTATTAAACGATGTTATCTTCGCTTTCCTGTTTGTGAAGATGCCACAGGCAGTTACAGTTTGATGGCGAAACTGTAGATACCCACGCCGCATGTATTTTTTTTAAGGAGGAGGTGACCCTGAAAGAAAAGAAGAAGGAAGAATCAAAACTGTCGAGAAAAATAGTCAACAACTCAAAGGAGACACTTTCCAAAGGATTGAAGAAGACGCGAAACAAACTTTAGAGAAATTTACTCGACAGGAAAAGAGAAGAAAAAGAATAAATGATCGTTTAATTATATTGATGGCTAAAATGCGAGACCACGTGTTGATTCATACTTTATTTCTTCCTTGGAAAACTAATCAACGCATAATTTCTTGAAATCTTCCTTGATTTTTCTTCTGTGTCAGGAGAATATTCTGTATAACTTTCAAGCTGTAAAGTTGACTTGTTCCTCTTCGAAAAAATTAACTAGGAGCGGAGATTTTGAAACACCGGAATGAAGATACGTAGTTTCGCACCGCGGCAATCAGGATGTTTTGCTGATCATAACCAGCGTCATATGAATCATCGACCATTGATATTTTCCCATTTCAAGCTATGGTACCTAAAGAATCAATAATGCTAGTATTCGTTGCGAACACCCTGATAGCCTGTCAATCAAACCTTTTCCTCAAGTTTATATTGCTTACACTGGAAAAAAAGCACATTGGATGTAGAGTCCAGACTCTTGAAAACATTGACAAGAAAAAATACTCTTGATTCAATCGGATTTTTGCCCGAATCAAAACGAAATCCGCTTGAATTAAGAGGCTTGGCTCTTGATTTAAGCTAGATTCTGATTGAGTCAAGAGTACTTTTTCTTGTCGATGTTTTTAAGAGTCTGGACTCTAGATCCAATGTGTTTTTTTCTCCCCAGTATAAACTACTTAAAAAGAAATCGCGGCTTTCTTTCGATCAAATGGACGTATTTCTACCAAACAGACCTATGTGAAAGTGAGAAATATGGGGTGTGCTCGTTCGTTCTCTTTGTGTAAAAGTAAAAACAGCTGATATTAAGACTTCTAGGTTAGATGAATATATTTCAGTTGTCAGTCTGCTCTACACTGTCGACTTGTGCTGATCATAAAAAATAATAATCCAATTTGTTCCTGGTGAGTTTCAATGTTGTTATTTAATTCAACATTTTGGTGACCCCGACGTGATTATAAAAGAGATGCAGTGAGCTTTTGCTCTCCGTCTCGAAAAGTAATGCAGTAGGCTTTTGCCTTCCGTTACTTCTAACATATATTATAAAGGTTGGAGATGCAGTGAGCTTTTGCTCTCCGTCTCAAGAAGAGATGCAGTGAGCTTTTGCTCTCCATCTCGGGAGGAGATGCAGTGAGCTTTTGCTCTCCATCTCAAGAGGAGATGCAGTGAGCTTTTGCTCTCCATCTCAAAAAGGGATGCAGTGAGCTTTTGCTCTCCATCTCAAGAGGAGATGCAGTGAGCTTTTGCTCTCCATCTCAAAAAGGGATGCAGTGAGCTTTTGCTCTCCCTCTCTTGTACCAATGCAGAAGCCTCGCCTTCCATTGGTACGGGTGTGCCATGAGATCTAACATTGCTCTTCACACCCGCCCTTCAGCTGAATAAAAATAAAAATAAAAATGATATAAAAATCCAGGCCTGGTGACGGCTTTTAGCCAAGTAAATTAAAAGCATAAAAATGCAGTGAGCTTTCGCTCTCCGTTTCCCATTGTTTTTTGACATGCAGTGAGCTTTTGCTCTCCGTGTCTCTAATATATGAATGAGCTTTTGCCGTACTAATCTTAACTCCAATCTAACAATAAAATGAGACCTAAGTGAGAAGAAAAAGTATAACCTAAGTGAGCAGAAAATAAGGTTATGATCCGAGACTGATATGAGTCATAGGATCGAGAAAAAAAAAAGTGAGCAGAGGTATAACAATGAAATAAAATACATGATACTACAGTAAATATGAGGAAAGGAGGATTTACTAGTCAAGCAAAACCCAGCGCAAATGAAGCAGAAACCTTTAAAAAAAAAGAAGCTACAGAGGAGTTGAAAATGCGAAGGGAAAACATGGAATATCAACTGTCCAGATTTGTGATCTCTATGGAAACAACTTCCGAAACAAGCTCACCTGAGATAAGTAAAATAAAAGCCCAGTATACCAGTTGTACCAACTTGATTTTTGAATATTTAAAAGTAACAGTTGCATTAAAGCACCTAGAGAAAAATGTGTGGAATCCTGAGGAGATAAACTCCTGACTCAACAATAACTCTGCATTGGGTGACAATGTCCCTAGCCCTGACAAAGTTTTGTATCATTTTCAATTTGCTCATGTAAAGAAGAGAGAATGAGCACAATGGAGAAATAAAATAATTAATTAATGGTTTAATTAATTAATTATGGTGTAAATAATAATTAATTTAATAATTTAATTTATATGATATTCATGATTCCTCAGTAAATTATTATACCATACATAAAAACCGATTTAATAGCGCTCTACTTAGAAATCGCATATCCAAAAATTGGAATTTGCTTTTTGGTGCGGAAGGAAATCATCCAAAATGTATGATGTATTTATATTTTTAATAACCCTCTTGAATGGAGATGAAAGATTTGAGGAATTCATTATAAGGAAAAGTAAAGACATTTAAAGAAATATTTAGAAATTAAATAAAAAGCTGAAAGACTGTGGGAGACTAATAAATACTGCGGAAATGAGGAGATAAAAGAGAAGTGTTGACAAATGAGTTCAGTGGTTTACATAATAAGAATGCAGATCCTTATGGATCGAATGTTCAAAAATGATGAACGTTCGAATTGAGTAAAGCTCAAAAAGTATTAAAAATCCCGTATTGGTGATCAGTAGTATTGAAAGCGATTCTTACCCATAGTTTCAATTTCTAGCTGTGGAGATGAGATCTCTGGATGAGAAATAACGTGAATAAGATCTTACACTAAGTGTAGAAGCAAGACGGACTAAATTATCCGATATTATCAGACATATCATTATGATCTCAAGTTAATATCAATGTGTAAGATAAATAGTTCGTTTTTCTGTTTCTGTTGTTATCTGGTTTCAGGTAACCTACTAACAACTAAGAGCAAAAAATAATGGAACTAAGCCGAGCCCATCCACATCCTCTGCTGTCCTGTCCGTCCTATTTTCTCCTGTCTATCTTGTGTTGTCCTATGTATATCCTACATCTTATGCATGCAATTCTGTATGAAACCCTGACTGAATGCTCATAGCCTACTTTTCGGTATGATAACCACCACCACTCTCCGTGACCTACGCTGGACCCCAGATGAAATGAATGACAATGATGAAAATGAAGGAGACATATTCAAATTTAAATTCCTGTATCTCTAGCAGAGAGTACTTTAACTTTCTCGAACACAAGAGAGCGCAGCGTGCACCCACACTGCAACAATTTTGTTCGGCGGAAATGATTATTCAAGAAGAATAAAAATGTTATGATTTTGTACCCAAATCAAATGATTAGAGTATAGGTAACTCAATTAAATGCTGCTGTGAGCGGTTCTTTCTGTACTTCAGAACATAAATATTTGAAGTCTGATAGGTATGAAAATCCTTGTGGAGGAAATCAACATCTTGGCAGAGATACTTGGTGACGTCATTCTTCAAGGTACCAACTAGTTCGAAAGAGCCCAAGTGGCGGAAGCAGCTCTTGACAGAGTTAGAGATGATATTAGCAGCGCACAAGATGCATGTCGACGGTAGAAGACATCGTTGGTTCGTTGGTTATAAGGAACAGAGTCAAGCTTTCCTTAAACTTCAAACAATCTCTTGCTGAACTTAAGGCAGAGCAACGAAGGCCCGAAGAAGAATAATGAAGCATGAAATATCAGAAGAACAACAGATCATGAATCTAGCCAAATTCGGCAAAGAATTGACGGAGCTTAACAAACAAAATTACCTACCAATCGTGGCATATGGCACTATACACCACAACGTCACTTGCAATACTGACGGTCTCTGTGTAAAGCTCTGTGTAGCTGTGCTCTGTGTAAGCTGTGTGCTTATACGAATCAAACAAATCAGAAATCGATCATTTCGCATTGTACTCTTTTTCCCTTGCCTATGTTTTTATCCAATGGTTTTTCATATGGTTAAGGTTTTTAATGAGGCAGTGCTTCCTGTTGATAATGAAGTTCATAAAAAGAAAATGATCCCGAAGTCCAATTCAAATTCTCATTTTACTTGAAGTATTGAGAAGTATACAGCAAATGATGCGTTCCAAATTCATCACATATTTAAATGTCATCAGATGTTACGAAAACTGGAATTTGTCTACTTTTTAATGGAATTTCAATTTGACCCTAAAGAACCTCCTTTCGTAACGGCAGCGCTTCAGACTTTTCTCGAAAGTGCCTGCAAGTTCCTGTAGATGAGAAGAATCATTACAACGTTTACCCTAGCGTCATGGCTTCAAGATCACAGCCAAAAGAAAAATTAGGATGCACTATTTTATTATACACTCAATTATGAAGAAAAACAAGAACTAATATTTTAAAGTTTAAAATTGGTTGATTGTTATCACATTTTTTAAAAAAAAAAAATTGATGTTCTAATTACAATATTTCGATGTTAATAACAACCCTTTTGAGCGAAGCTCAAGGGGGGAGAATGTAAAAGTAAAAACAGCTGATATTAAGACTTCTAGGTTAGATGAATATATTTCAGTTGTCAGTCTGCTCTACACTGTCGACTTGTGCTGATCATAAAAAATAATAATCCAATTTGTTCCTGGTGAGTTTCAATGTTGTTATTTAATTCAACACTTTGCGTAAGAGTGGATGAGAATAATTGTGCGCCAGTGACGTCAACGGAGGAGGACGCCGGCGTCACGTTCCTCGTGGTTGCGGTAGTCGTGGTCATTAACTCATGAGCCCTGTCCACAAGGCTCTCTTGCCATGCCTGCGGCTCATGAATCCCGCATTCAGTTGCCACATAGGTCTCTTTGATAGAATGTAAAATCCCGCTTTCCCAATTCTTCAAAAGGAACCACGCCCACTTTTACATTGCTTCTTATGCAGCTTCCACGAGCACACCCCATATTTCTCACCTCCACATAGGTCTGTTTCGTAGAAATACGTCCAAATGGGTCGCCCCATTTCCTCTATTTTTAAAGTTTTCAATGAATACTAATGACCAACAGCCATATCCGTCATCGCGTAGTAATCGATCCAATGTAAGTGGAAAACCCTATGATGATAGGTTTACACATTATTATGAAAACTAACTAAAAATTTTTGAGCGTTGAACGTATTTCTATCAAAAGGAACTATGTGCATTATGAAGTGAGCCCTGTTATATGTGTATTCTTATGGGTCTCAGGGCTCATGTCTTAATGCACATAGTTCCGTTTGATAGAAACACGTCCAGTTATGACTTTTGCAAAAGTAAAGAAAAAAAAACTTCAACTCACTGGACGTATTTATGCTAAAAGGACCCATAGAAATTATATAATCAGAGGGATTTATGAGGAACTATAAAATCATATGGACGTATTTCTATCAAACGGAACTATGTGCACTATGACGTGAGCCCTGTTATGCACATTTGCTTATGGGTTTCAGGGCTCATGTCTTAATACACATAGTTCCGTTTGGCAGAAATACGTCCATATGTACACAGTTACTTTATTTCAATTTATTTTCACGTATTTCCGTTCAGCAGAATGTTTGGATCAATTTCTTATACACCATCTCTTTATGCATGCTATGCGCAGGTATCCATCCTTATTCTTCTAAAAAAAGGGTTTTTTTCACTCAGAATCCAAAGTTTCAACAGTATAAGAATTGAACCTTACAAAATACTTAAATGAGATTTTATAAATACCTTCCACCCATACTGTAGTCCGTGGCTATTCCGAATGATCCAATGATCTAGAAATAACCAATGATTATAATTACAACGACTGCAGCTCTTGAAGCGATGTATTTATATAAATATGCAGTCTACGTGTTAAATAATTTTTCTGAGCTGAAGGCAAAAACCAAGCATACTGAGAAGAATCTTTGGTTTATACCTAAACCATAATGTTGTAGCACAAATATCGGAAAATGAACTAGGTACTGAGTTTCGGTCTCTGGACCATACATAAGTATATAGATCCTCAGTGATAGTTTTTATACCTTTGTCCTTCGTGTGGTTCAAAGACCAAAAATCGCTCTTCATCTACCTTTTTTATTGTTGTTCAATATGAATAATAGTATGGTTTTTGAACCTAAGATTCTCCTTAGCGCTGCCCGGTTGAGCTAATTTACCGAAACTGCACCTACGAAACGTTAACCTGAAAAAACATAATTCCCATTATAATCAGCCTCTGGGGCTATATGGTGCTCTTAGTTACTAAATTAGTATAATATATTATTCTGTTTCATACAGGTTATGATATGTAGTTTACATTATTTTGATCGACAAAGGTGATCGAGATTACGACGAAATTGCTCAGGCCTAGATGCAACAATTCGTGTTCATCAAGTGTTCTGGTTGCATATTTATTGATTGAAGGCGTTCCCTTAAATGCGTGAAAGGTTCTCAAGCATAACTGTCCTCTTCATGACGGTAACCATACAAAATCTGGTAAAATTAGTTGTTCCAGAGTAGCTATGAGTGCAGACTTTTGTTCGAATATCCATGTATGGCCTTGAGAAAAATTTAGAGTCTTTGCAATTCGTGTATATTCTTATTTCGATACATATTTCAAAAGTTTAGTTCGCAGATCAACGGTATTTTTTGCCTGATTGTTATTCCACCGTGCTAAGGAAGAATGCCGTATGAACCTTCGTCAATTGCCAAATTTACTTTGATTAAATACGAATTTTCAGGAAAAATCTTGAATATTCTTTAGTAGAGGAAAAATGCCGGTTTAAGCGCACTCATCAGTGTTGTCAGTGTTCACGTAAAATGTCTCATTTATTCCAGTCCAACTTTATGCTGGGATGAACCCCGTGAGTGCTCTCAGTTTTCAACTGATATTTTTCCTCTAAACAATGTTTATGGATGAGTTGTTTCAAAATTAATGTGATTTGTGGTGTTTTAATTTAAATTAGCGTTTATCCATGTGTTTTTTCCATACTACTCTGATTATTATTCGTGGGAAAGACCGGCGACGCTGCCGGAGGCAGCATCGCCCCTGTTTTTTCGGCTACTGGACGGGTGAGAGGAGATTTTTATGCTACCAGGGCGTTGTTTTTTGATTTGAACTATGTGCTTTGATGCGTCGATTCAAAATTTCATCTGTATTTCAGTGGCGATGTGTGCTTTGCGATACATCGGTTGATCCGCCATTTAAACCTATAGAAAAAGATCGATAATCAGAGTGTTTGCGACAATCACCTTAATCGATTCCTTACCTTAGCTTCAAATTGGGAAATATCGATAAATCGATCATTTGCGGCCCTTGACGGTTCTTTCCCGTGTATCAAGGCGTCTTATGGAAGATGCATATTTACCTTCGTTGGGATTTCTTACCTCTCTGGCTGATTCCAGCGCTTTAGCTCCTCGAGCAAGTCCATGTTCTAACCGTTCCTTTCCTCACGGCTGAAATCGGCCGAATGAAACTCACAACGCTTTCCGCGTCGCCACTGGAGCCCGCTGAACTTCCACCTACAACGGGCCTCTCTCTTACGTCCAAATTTTTGGCCTATGAGTCATCCAGCGCCCGCGCACCGGAGTGCCCGAAGGCTGCTACCGGGGGGCCCCGAGTTGGGTGCGCGGCCCGCCCCGACACGTGGACCATGACTCATCGTGGACCCCCCCCCCCCCCC
>NW_017558983.1:212503-240869 GCF_001854935.1 Bemisia tabaci
CCCCACCACTCCCCTTTCCCTATCCCTCCCCACCCCAGACCCCTTTCAGAGGAGGAACGTCGGGATTATGAAAATACCAGCGTTAGAGCCTGTATACTTAATTTATTCTGAAGAGATTACAAAGAGCATTGGTTACAAAACTTTTATGGAATACAGAGCAGCGATGGGTTCATGAGAATAAACTAATAATAGAACTAGAGGAGTAATGTTACGTTACAGTGCGCCGAAAAATCCAGAATTACCTTGGCATGAGCCCTCTATAAAACTTATATAAATGAGAATTTTAGTGAAATTTGGAGAATATCTGGTTTTTTGGAAGTTTTTGAGAAATATAATGATATTAATGTAATTTCTTAACAGTTCCTGATAGTGATTGGTACGAGTACATAACATCGTGTACCAAAATGGCGTAAGCTGATGTGCCGCGTGGAAAGTTTTCATTCGCTTCCAGGTCGATTTGAATATCTAGCGGGCCGGGTTTGATTATGTCCTCATACAGGCATTTCATTGCGAACATGGGGTTTTCTTCCTTGAACTTGGACATTGACAACGGCGGCTCGCACAATTTTTCGTTCTGGGAATAATCCACCATAAAACTGAGATAGTATTGTAGGAAGAATAGGAATTTATCGTTCTCGAAATCTTCGTTCAGAGCCTCGTAGGGTAGGGAGGCATTGTTCAGGTGAACCTTGAAAGACCTCAATTTCACGTGATCAAATTTGCTGGCGTCTTTCTTCTCGTTGTCCAAACGATTAGTCTGGAAAATCAAGATGATGTACGACGGTGCCTCTACGTTGCTGGTGGTCATGAGTTTCCAAGTCTCCTTATCATTGGCCGGGAGTTGTGGGTATTCGTGCGTCTCCCAACTTCGGAAAGCAATCTGGAATGACTCGTTCCGTTTCACCTTGTCCAAGATGGCTTTTTCAGGTCCGAGGTTGTACTGGACTTGCGGCATCTCCCACACAACCTTAGTTACGAGGAGATGGACCGCGTTTTCTTCTGCTCCGTCTTTGATCGTAAAGGCGTTCTTGTCAGTTCGGGAGCGGATCAATACGAGCTCCTGCTTGACTCGGATGAGCACGCCCTTGAAATCGTCGGCGAACCCCAAGAGCATACTCAACGGCACCAGAGCACGGAAAGTCTTGTCTCGTGCGTTGACGGACGGGCCACCCCATCCAGCATACTCTAATCCAGCCACCTCGTCCTTTGTGCGGGTGAGCAGGGTCCTGGCGGTGCTCGTAAGCCCCACATGTTTCGTACGGTCGATTTCTTTGCCGTTCACTTCGTAACGCACCTGATCGAAGAGGAATGCGATCGCATTGTTCGAGAGGAAAACCGTCTTTCCATCGTCCTTGGCGGCCCCTTCTCCTTTCGGAATGTATTCCACGGTCCCCTCGACGTAGAGCTTTGATTCTCCGGGTACCGTGTACAGATCCTGGCTGTTTACCGGGATGCGGATCTCATCACTGTTCCGGAAACTACCGATGTACGGGTGTTGAGGGTGATATTGGTAGTATTTAATATCCCGAGATGTCTCCATTTTTCTTATCCGAGAACGGTGTAGCCCAGATGTTGAAGAATTCGTCGGCTGTAGAGTGTTAAACGTTTGAGCGTCGGCTTATGACTGGCTCGTTGATGCTCAGGGCTGTCTTTATGTATACTTTTCAGTTTACCCATCTGAATTGGCGATTGTTTTGATGTGCAAACGGACCGTCACTGTTTCTCCGCCGAAATCGACCGGTTCCCCGTCTTGATCCACAATACTGATGCGCAATCTATCGATGCTGGTGGTATTTATACGATTGTAAATAATCGTTCTTGGTGACAGCGCCATCTTGTAACCAGGAGGGACGTTAGGACTGAAAGCGAAGATTGTATGAGCTACTGCTCCGTTGATGTAACTGCCTGTGGCGATGTTGCACTCGACACGTATTATATTGACCGAGATAATGTTGACGGGCAACTCTGACTCGTGCTCCTCTCCAGCGGATAGCCTTTTCGGTAGGAAACCCAACAATCGACCTATCGATCGAGGTTGATCGAAATGTATGTCCTCCGAACATTTGATCAAACATCGCAGAGTGCTGTTGTTTGCTTGCAGCGTCAAATTTTCCGGTCCAAGCTTGCTTTGAAGGAATTTTTCGATAGCCGTTATTTCGTAAGCACCTTTGGGAATGATGAGCTCCTTCTTCTCTGGTCCGTAGCAAAACACCTGGTTGGATTTGTTAATGTTGGGCACGGCGTTGAAGGTTACAAACTCGACGAGCCCGATGTAATGGACTTTGCGCGGGTCAAGAGCGAGGGGTGGCGAGAAAACGCTCTCGAGAACGTTGCTCCTTCCGCTCAGCAAGATTGTCTCACTCATTTTGATGTCGGATCCCACAGGCTCGCCGCTTTTATAAGGAACTTCAAGCAGAGATGACCGCAGATGACCGTGTCGAAGGACTGTTGCGCATCATAATTGTACTCGATCGAGTTGCCGCGGAGGTAGCGCGTTACCTCGCGAGGAGGTGGAATGTCGCCGAAACTGTTGTAGTACAAGGCGTGCTGACCGCGCTTGACGAAGGCGACCCAATGAGTACCTGAACCCTGACTAGAGTCTAGGTTTAGGATGCAGCATTCGTTTTGGCGGGGAGTCATCCGACTCAGTTGGTCTCGCATAAAGACACCACGGAAATGTGGAATCGATAATCTTTCGGCAACGCGTTGTAGCTCTACGTTGGTAAGCGGCTTCCGTGGCAACTCGTCTATCAGTTTAAATCCGAGCTCCAAGGTCTCAGGTAAAGGCCGTAGCCTGAACGGTAAGGTCGCAGATACAGGCCTTTTCCGAGGCCTACCTCCTTCGATTTTCCAGCGATGGTCGACTCGATTTTCCTCGCTGTCGGATCGATAGACTGCGGCGAAAGACCGATTCTTCTCAAAGCGGCTTTCAATCCGCGACCTGTTTTCGGGACAGGGATGATCCGAGCTGCGACTCTCTTCTTCGCTTTCGCTTTCTTTGTCTTCTTCAGCTTCGGGGCACCCGCTCCTCGTGCCATCTTCTTCTTTCTGCATCCCATGCCGAGCTTTGCTTTGAGTTTCATCGCGTTGGTCACTGCGTATGCTGCGGCGCGTTCTCCGAGGCTCGAGTCGGCGGCTTTCACACGTTCCCATGCTCGATCTGCCAGTTGCCGGTCAGCTTTGTTCCTCTCGTTCGTGTCAGACGTGTTGCTGTAAGCAATGTCGTGGTCCTTGCAGGCGGCGTCGAGGCCGTTGATTGGTGGATCTCCTCTGGCCAAACGCTGTTTAAGTTTCGTGCCAGGTCCGCAGTACCTGTAGTCGCCCGGCAGGTGCGCTTCGATCGGTAGTAAATCGATGAGTTTGTTGAGCAGCCCACGACCGTGTCGTTTCGTCGCCTTCATCTTGTCAACTGAAACCGTCAAACAACTTTCAAGCGCTTTTATAGGGAACTGTACTTAAAGTTGTTGCGGGATGAGCGATTTACGCTGCTCTTCCATGCTAGTCTCCTGCTCAACTGCTTCGTCCCCAAACTCCGAATCCGTAGGATCGAGTCTCTCCTCAGGAGGTGACCTTGAGATAGGGTCAACTTTCCTTCCTCCAAATCGACGAATCCAATAAAAGAGTTTATCGAAAAGACCGCCGAATTCGGCGCCGTCAAGCTTCATCTGTACTGCACTCATCCCGGCACCTTTTATCTCATCGTCCAATTCGCTTTCGGCTTCGTCGTCCTCCGGAGGATTGGTTATTTGGCTGGCATTATCAGGCTTTCTTCTACCAGATTTGCGCCTGAGTTTGTTGACTTTGTTGATTCTTGCCGTTGCGCGGCCTAAACCACGGATCCAGCTGAGTACTTTCACAAGAAAGTCACCTAGTCCGGATCCTTCGTAATGGTGCTGCACCGTATCCATGTCGAGGAAAGACTGGCCTATTTAGTAAAGCTCGATCGTATTTATAGTTTCTGGACGGCTATAAATACTGTCGTCCGACCACGGTAGGCACACAGTGTGAGAATGAGACTCGAACAACAACGTCACAGCCTCAAAGTTGGTAATCGGGATCCGCCTACCGGCGGATGTCTTGGGCGACGGAGACATGGATCTCTTCTCCCCGACTCGATACGTTGCATCATCTCGGGACCCTCAAACTGCGGTAAGACAAACGTCATGATCTGCCTCCTGCTAGATCCGAACGGCCTGCGCTACCGGAACGTATATTTATACTCAAAAACTCCGTTCCAGCCCAAATATGAACAATTAAATAGGATTCTCGGCAACATCGAGGGCCTAGGATACTACGTCTTCACCGACAATGCTGAGATTGTGAAACCGAGAGATGCAGCACGAGACTCGGTGTTTATTTTTGATGACGTTGCCTGTGACAAACAGAACACCATGCGCGAATATTTCAGTATGGGCCGCCATAGCTCAATCGATTGCTTTTACCTCTGCCAAACGTACAGCAGGATCCCTAAACACTTGATCCGTGACAATGCAAACCTCCTGATTATTTTCAAGCAGGACGAAACTAACCTCAAACATGTCTACGAAGATCACGTCAACACGGATATGACTTTCGACAAGTTCAAATCTATGTGCGCCCTCTGCTGGAACGATGACAAGTACGGTTTCTTGGTGATAGACAAGGACAGCGCTATCGACGAAGGTCGATACAGGAAAGGGTTCGATACCTATATAAGACTGTGATTGCTCGAGGACCTATTCATTGTAAGCCGTGAATATGGAGCATATGGACGACATCATCCGTGCCAGGGAAATCATCAAACGTAAATATAACGCTTTGCGACGTGGCGAGGCGGAAACCTCAGCAGCTCTAGAGAAGCTCTTCAAGCCGGTCGCAAAACCGCTCAAAGATATCGCTCGCTCGAAAGACTCGGGGCATTCCGGTCTGGTGCCAACAGCAGCCGTCAAAAAGGAGGAAAAATGGGAGCCCCGAACCGCAAAAGAAGAAAAAATGGAGGACTTTGGAGATAGGCAGGAGGATGAAAACACCGTAGAAGACAGCGAGAAAGAAGATGAGCGCGAAGAGGAGTACGTAGAGGCACTCGACGAACTCGACGAGGAAGCTGGATCTGAAAACGACACCGAAGATATCGCTGGTGAAGAAGGGGCGCCGTCCGATAAAGATGCGCTTTTAGACTCCTACCTTAACGGACAGTTCGGACCTCTAGTTTCGGCGTATTTGCGGGGGATGATTACCAACGCCGACAAAGAATTTGATCACGTGCACGGACTGAGAGTCGGAGACAACGGTCAGTGGATGCTCGGAAGTAAAGTGGCGCGCTTCGATTTGGATGATAACCTTTCGATCGGTGATGAAACGTTCGCTTCGACCAAAGGCCTTTTGGAGTTGATTTTCAAGTGCTCTCCGCAAGAGTACAGCACCGGCGATTTGGAACAGTACAAAAGAATCCTCCAATTAACGAATGCACACAGAAGATCCTACAAAGCGGACAAGCCACTACGTTCCAGTCGCTCCGCAAAGTACAAGGGTATCATCAGAGAGCTATTCAGGCGTGAGAAACCGACCTCGAAGAAAAGGAAAGGCGCCGGGTTGTTTGTGCCGTTGGAGACAAAAAGGACCTACGTATATTGGGACGATCCCAACGAGCTTGTGGAGCGTCTGGCGTTGCTAGCAGCATCAAGAGAAGCCGGCAACACTGGTCTCGAGCGAGAAATTCTAAGCATCGAGGAGGAGTTGCGCGAAGGAGGGTACATTCTTTAAACGCACAGGATGAGCGGAGTAGACAAGTTCGGACGACCCCTGAGGGAAATAGACCTCGAGAAGAAATCCGCCGCTGCAGCAGTAATGGAGGCAATACGAGCGGATAGTGACAGCAACTATACAGCGTTGCAAAAACGAATCAAGATGCTCGCAGACCCGGAGGACGGGTCCGATGCTGTAAACATGAGATGGGTCTCCGCGCGCATGGATCAGCTGAAAGATTTCCTAGAATCTACCATCCAAAGATCTCACGAGCTCCTCCGCGAGGAAATTATCATGATCCGAGACACGAGCAAAGAAAGGGAAGCGGCAGAGCATCGTTTAAAAACTAACGAAGTGAACTGATATTTTTAGTATTCATCTGACAATGACGGCTGTGACACCGACAAAGCGCGGGATAGTGGACGAGCTGCATAAACCCGCTCGCCGGAACTATCCGCGGAGGAAAGTTGATATCCATGGATTGCACGATCTTTGGCAAGCCGATCTGGTAGAGATGATCCCGTACGCGACTATGAACCGAGGATACAAGTATTTGCTCACGGTCATTGATTGCTGCTCGAAATTTGCGTGGGCGGAACCGTTGAAATCGAAAAGTGGCAAGGATGTCACGGAGGCGATGAGACGGGTGCTGTCTCGAGCGAGAAAAGCGCCCAAAAATCTCCAGGTCGACCAAGGCAGCGAATTCTATAATTATCAATTCGAGGCATTGTTACGAGAGCATGGAACGAGATTGTACAGCTCTTATTCAACTAAGAAAGCTTCGATCATCGAACGCTTCAATCGCACGCTCAAGACGAAAATGTGGAAGCATTTTAGCCTACAGGGCTCCTACAAGTGGTTGGATCTCCTTAAAACGCTGCTGCACGAGTATAATCATAGTGTTCACCGAACGATTGGCATGAGACCTGCGGAAGTGGAGGAACGTCACGAAAAGTTGATTTTACACCGTCTCTCAACATCGACGTCACCCAGAGATCAACAAGGATCGATGCAGCGACGTCGACAACTCAAAGAAGGCGATCTGGTCCGGCTCAGCAAGCAGAAGGCTCTCTTCGACAAAGGCTACACGCCCAACTGGGGAACTGAAATCTTCAAGGTCGCACGTGTGCAACCAACTCGCCCGGTGACGTACATTTTAGAGGATTTGAAGGGAATCCCTATAAAGGGCGGATTCTATGCCGAGGAGGTTCAAAAAACGAAATATCCCGACTCTTACCTAGTGGAAAAAGTATTGCGGAAAAGCAAGGGAAAGGCCTTCGTCAAGTGGCTCGGCTTTGATTCTTCCCACAACAGCTGGATAAATACCACAGATATCGTATGAGGTACCCAGTCACGTCGTTATCCTTCTCAGAGTCTGACGTCAAAAAAAATTAATGAAAATGGCGTCTGCATGTTCTATCATCATCTTACCTGTCTTACCGTTTTTGACTCTGCTGGCGAGCAGTTACGCAACTCCAATTGTTTCGAACCGTACAATTGAGAGCACACTATCGCACCTCATCCCATGCGCAAACTCTACTCGAGACGTTGAGAGGATCGAAAAATGGATCGCTTCAGTTCAACGAACCATTCATGGTACCCCGACGGATCCGTCATACATGTGCGAAGAAGAATGGCTGTCCTGCCTCCTGGCTCCGTCGGATACTCTTCCTGAAGATACTTTCCCCATCCGTTTACTCATTAAAAGCCTAAATCTGTGTTCGGAGACATCAGTCACTGTCTTATCGTCTACGAGCGACGTCTCTTTTCACAGTATCATTCTGATAGCTTTCGCTCTCTTGAACTTAACCGCCATTTCTAGTGGACTTTGGATCTACGCATACCGCTCCGAGTGCAAAGTAGGCCTGAGAAACAATGCCAAACAATGAAAATGACTACATCACTCAGTTGCTGACTTCTATTGTAAATTTCAAGCGCAAATACTACAACCAGCTGTGTAACAGCGATAAAATGCGACTACGTTTATGGAGGACGAAACTTCAAGATCTGGAGGGTGTACCTTCCTACGGAGGCCATCTTGTCATCTGCCCGTTCTCTTCAGCCGAGTTATCACCGGACAATGACGGTCCCGACACATGCGTCTGCAACGTACCCGCCTTGATTGAATGGAAGTTTGATCGCTTAGTTAAGGAATATGGTATTCAAACCTTGTAAATTCATATTTTCCCGCCATTTTTTGTCAGGGATGACACTCTTTGGAATTCATCCTTTCCACAAAAATTCGTTGTATAATGGACAAGTTTCACAGAGGCTTCATGCCGAAGGTAACTCTGGATTTTGCAGCGTACTGTAACGTAACATTCTCCCTTATATTCTATTATTAGTTTATTCTCACGCGAATTCATCGCTGCTCTGTATTCACTCAAAGTTTTGTAACCTATTCTCTAGGTACTCTCTTCAGAATTAATAAAATATATAACCTCCAACTCTAGTATTTTTATTATCCCGACGTTCCTCCTCTGGATGGGGGCCTGGGGAGGGGAGGGGGCGGGGCAGGGGGAGGAGGAGAGGGGGGGAGAGGAGAGGAGAGAAAAGTTTATGAGGACAAAGAAAAATAAGAAGTATGTGAAATGGCTGGGCTTCGATTCCTCGCACAACGGCTGGATAAATATCAAGGATATAGCCTAAACGTCACAGTTGTGAATTGAATTTCTTCTGAGTGACACGCGGAAATCTATGAGATTTGATTGTCAAGGTAGCGTGGCAATATGAATTTTTTGCGGTGGTCGGATGGCTCATGGAAGCTGTTTTTTATCCTAGCATTCGTCGCGATGAGTGACGAGGCACCGACAGTTTCTAATGGAACACTAGAACAAGGTCTTGGTAGACTTTTCATGTGCTCCAAAACCCCACTTGACGTTGATAAGATTGAAAAATGGATGAACTCGGTTCATCGATACATTAACGAAAACCAGATGGATCCATCTCACATATGCGAAGAAAAATGGCTGACATGCCTCTTGGACGTATCAAAAACACTTCCCAAGGACAGTTTTGTTTTTCGTCTGCTGATAAAACATCTTAATTTATGTTCTGACGCATCAGTTGATGAGTCAGCGACTGAAAGTACAGTCTCCTTGCAAAACATTCTTCTCGTCGTTATCGCTCTCCTTTTCAACGTGATAGCGGTCTCAAGCGGATTCTGGATCTACATTTACCGGTCAGATTGCAGGCTACGTCTCAGGAATGATGCCAAACAGTGAAAAGGATTACGTCACACAGTTAGTGACTTCGATCATCAATGTCAAGCGAACATGTTACAACGGGCTATGGAAAGAGGAAAAACGAGGCCCCGTTTGTGGACATGGAGACGTCAAGAAATCGAAGTAGTACCAACGGGAGACGACCGTTTTGTGATCTGCCCGTTCTGATGTCTAGAATCTTTACCGGACGTATCTGGACCTGACCCCCCATCTGTAACATCCCGGAGCTAACTCAGTGTAAATTTCAGTTGCTTGTGTCCAAATATGGAATGCCTTGATTTCAAAAAAATAAAGTGTTCAAATATAGACCACGAGTTCTTTACTTACATTTCCTTCCATTTATGAAAGGGGAGGGGGAGGGGTGGNCGGGCACTCCGGTGCGCGGGCGCTGGATGACTCATAGGCCAAAAATTTGGACGTAAGAGAGAGGCCCGTTGTAGGTGGAAGTTCAGCGGGCTCCAGTGGCGACGCGGAAAGCGTTGTGAGTTTCATTCGGCCGATTTCAGCCGTGAGGAAAGGAACGGTTAGAACATGGACTTGCTCGAGGAGCTAAAGCGCTGGAATCAGCCAGAGAGGTAAGAAATCCCAACGAAGGTAAATATGCATCTTCCATAAGACGCCTTGATACACGGGAAAGAACCGTCAAGGGCCGCAAATGATCGATTTATCGATATTTCCCAATTTGAAGCTAAGGTAAGGAATCGATTAAGGTGATTGTCGCAAACACTCTGATTATCGATCTTTTTCTATAGGTTTAAATGGCGGATCAACCGATGTATCGCAAAGCACACATCGCCACTGAAATACAGATGAAATTTTGAATCGACGCATCAAAGCACATAGTTCAAATCAAAAAACAACGCCCTGGTAGCATAAAAATCTCCTCTCACCCGTCCAGTAGCCGAAAAAACAGGGGCGATGCTGCCTCCGGCAGCGTCGCCGGTCTTTCCCACGAATAATAATCAGAGTAGTATGGAAAAAACACATGGATAAACGCTAATTTAAATTAAAACACCACAAATCACATTAATTTTGAAACAACTCATCCATAAACATTGTTTAGAGGAAAAATATCAGTTGAAAACTGAGAGCACTCACGGGGTTCATCCCAGCATAAAGTTGGACTGGAATAAATGAGACATTTTACGTGAACACTGACAACACTGATGAGTGCGCTTAAACCGGCATTTTTCCTCTACTTTCTTTATTAAATTTTTCAGAGAATTTTCTTTGTGATCAAACCTATATCATCCGAAAATTTCAGGAAGAGATATTCATAACTCTCCTCAAAAATACATGTTTTATAAGAGGAAATTTGGCAACTCTCGCATGTTCATACTGCGTTCTTCCTTAGCACAGCAGAATTGCTGAGCAACTTTTTGAGCACATAATTTGCCTGCTGATGACTGAAGTTTGACGAGTTGGGCACTTTGCCGGGCGCTGTGTTAGAAAATTAGGCTGGGTTTGCTTAACTCATTGATCAACGCTTCAATCATCATCATTCATCAACAGTCGTATCAACAGTAGTATGAGCGTTGACTTCCAATTATTACTTTCATAAAGGGAAGACAAAAGTGAGAGATCTCTGAAATATATTTTCCGCGATCACAATTTCAATGGAGATGTAGCATGTGCGAGGGCTTTGCGATTTGACCATTGTTTCTTATGTAAAAGTTTGCGAGAAACACAATGGTTTTCTCTGAAATCATCTCCCAAGCTCAAAAAAATCTCTCAAAGTGAGGCTAAAATGGAGGGGATATCCCACCCTACCCTGAGAGTCCACCTCTACATCAAAGCAAACTCTCCATGCAAAGATAGGGAGCAAATACATCTCCCTATCTTTGCATGGAGAGATTGTTTTGATGTGAAGGTGGACTCTCAGGATAGCTCGGGATATCCCCTCCATTTTGGCCTCACTTTGAGAGCTTCTTTTGAGCTTGGGAGTTGATTTCAGAGAAAACCAGTGGCACCATCGTGTTTCTCGCGACCTTTTACATAAGAATCAATGGTCAAATTGCAAATCCCTCACACGTGCAACATCTCCGTTTTAGAGTAAACACTGAGAGAATTACCCGGCTCATAGCCAACGATGACAGCGGCATGATTCAACATGTTTTCATCATTCGAGCAATCCACTGGATCGGCAACTTCTCTTTTGTAGTGCTGAAAAGGAAAGGAAGCTTCTCGTTTGAAAGCTGCGAATTCACAAATACATATAGGAAAAAGACCCTTTTGTTAGGGTTTCAACAGCATTAACAATATTAATGCGCAATGGTGAGAGTTGAAGCTAAATAAACCAGGTTCAAAAGAGAGGCAACATGTCGAACTTCGAGGTAAAAGTTATGTTTACAAACATAACACCCACTGGCTCAAAATTTTATATTTTTTACTTAATTACTTGTTTTATCTTTGTGTGAACTCGAACAACCCTGCCACGATTTCGGTATGACAAGCTTATAAAATTTAACTGAACCCAGGTTCTGCCTTCAACAACCTTGATCTTATTCATCTCCTTCCCCATAAAAATTTTCTAGACTAAAAAATTTAAAACAAAATCAAAGGCTTACCTACTATATAGCCTAAATAATATTTTCAAAAATCAATGATTGATTTTAATCAAGCAAAGGATCTCAGAAACTTACAAAATAAATATGAGTATAAAAAAAAAGTGTACTTCAGAAGTCTGACCCGAACTTGGGCAGTTGGACCTCAAGTTTTCGGATGCGTGATCCGAAAACTTCGGGTCCCATGCACGAGGTTTTTTTCTCCGTGCAACTTGACAGCCTCCCCTCTGGCTGTCTGACAATGAGTTGAGATTTCCTAATCCTACCTGCAGCTCCGGAGGAAAGTGCATGGCAGTGACGACAGGACTGGTGACCAAAGCTTTCTCGATGTCCTCGGGGTCAAGATGCTCCCAGCTGGCGATACGAGTAGGGGTCCCAATTATTGCAGTCGTATTGCACTCCTTGGCGTCCGCCCTGTAAGGGTAGTTCTTGCTCAGCGTCAACCCTTTCTCCACCAAATAGTCCAGCGGCGAGTTCAGATTCCCGTAAGCGCAACCTTTATTTTCCGTCACGCAATCGATCAGCTCTGAAACGTAACGCTAGGGAATCAGGTGCATAATCGGACTACATTTTGCAATTCGGAACTATAAATTCTAGTCCGGTTTAAAAGCAGCGTAAGTGCTATTAGTTTCCCCTATGTACATGAGTGTTTCTCCAGAAGAGCCAGAATTTATAGTTCCTAATTGCAAAATGCAGTCCACTTGGACCACATTTTGCAATAAAGAACCACTACAGTGCTAAGGAAGAACGTCATACGAACAGAGAGTTGCCGAATTTCTCCGAATAAAGCATGTATTTTTGAGGAGAGTTATGCATATTTCTCCGTGAAGGTTTCGGATATGTTCGATGAAGCTGCAAACAAAATTATCTGAAACATTCGGGGAAAAAATATTCAAAATTTTGCTAGTAAATTCGATTTTTAGTAAAGCAAATCTGGCAACATATAAAGGCTCATGCGGCGTTTTCCCTTAGCACAGCAGACTATACCTCTGCTGGCTTATTTTAGAAACAACATATATGCCATTGGTGTCCCTATCCCGAATGGCGCTTTTGTGGAAGAGCCATAGATAGTGGTCCTTATTGCAAAATTTAATCCATTTATTCATGAGGATAGAAAAGGGATAGACTGACAAATTAGTTTAAAAAGGCTAAAAATTGAAAATAATAATACCAGCGGACTGATTATTGAAATTTATAGATAAACCGATAGACAAAGGAGACATAGGGAGTATGGAGCGATCCTATTGGTTGACACAGATGCATGGTTGTTGTAGACTATAAGGAGGAAAATGATGGACTAATTTGTAAGTAAAGGGTCTTTTTCGAGAGTTGCCCTTGGTTAGTCTATAATTTCTCTTTTGTCCATTGCAATCTCCCGCTTCCACCAATAGGATCCCTTTGTTTATACTACTAATAAGTCCCCCTTATAGCGTTTTTGTGCGCTCTGTGACACTCAACCGCCACTGATAGCGATCCTGTCAGAGCTCCTCCCGCAGATCGCACTTTTCACTTTGTCTATCACTTTCAATGATCAGCTCACTGATAACGTGATTAACGGGTGTCTCTAGGACGTCATCAGCTGGAAAAAGCCGAAAATAGCCGGATTTTGGAAGCAACAGGTGGTTGACGTCGCTTTTTTGCTTTGTAACAGACGAAATATCAGGAAAGCCCCCAGGCAAATGCGCCAACGTATAGGAAGATGGATATCCCATGGTTCGTCCGAGAGAATATTTAGTTAAAATCTTGGAAACGAAAGAAGAATATACTGATTATTAAGTAGTTTGTTCGATCCAAAAGGTCTCTGGTCGCGAGTGAAAACTCTCTATCTATGAAATACCATAGACAATTAGTATCATTTTGAACGTTTCTTTTATTTTGAGTAACTTTACTTCCTATACACTATGGCATAACTGGATCGCATTTACGTAGCGAGAAGGAACCAGCGCGATTACAGTGTTGTGAAAACGTTGCTCCTTCATAATTTTCAAATAAATTTCCCAAAATAGCAAATAGTTTGTGTTTCCCACTAAAAAATTTTCACTTTTTTTCTCTTTTTTTTACTCCTTCAAATAGCCCACAAGGCCTATGCCATCGCTTTAGTCCCGTCCCCCCTCCGTCCCTGCAACCAGTCCCGGTCAACCATTGTTTGAGACCACCAAACTCGGGTCGCCTGACCGGGAATCGAACCCGGGACCTCTCGACATAGAGCTAGCGCTACGACCACTACACCATAGGAGGTCGACCAAGAAAAATGGTTGAGTATATTTTAATATTGACACATGTGAAGTATTTTTCAAAGAAAAGAAGAAGTTGCGCAATTTTGAAAACACTGGAATCGCGCTGATTCCTTTCTGCTAAATGCGCCAACTGATGCACTCACGTTTTTCGAAAATTACAGGAGGCTAAAACTGATGCACTTACGTTGTTTTGAAAATATAGCCTCAACCTTGCCCCTCTGATGTGCGACTGCCACATCCAAAGCTCCTCCGACGGCAAAAGCCCAACAAGCTCCACATACTTTGTTGCCCAAATTCTGCAAAGGGCGAAAATGTATAACAAAAAATCAGTGGAGAAGAATCTGAATAGGATAGGACTTCATTTAGCAATTAGGAACTAACATTTCCGGCTCATGCGTAGGAATACGTGCGTGCATAGGAAAACATATGATACATACCGACGGTGAAACTATCAAACCACGTATCTCGGTTTGCGACGTCGCAGACTTCCTGTCATACTTTATTTTTTAAATGAAAAACTACTTAACATCCAGTCTTGAAAATTTCTGTGATTTTTCCTCTTTGTGCGGAGAAAATTCCGTGAAAATTTCAAGGAATGATATTGATTTGGTCTACTTCAAAAAAATAAAATGTGAGCGTAGATTTTTAAACACCGCAAACGAGATACGTGGTTTGGTAGTTTCACCGTCGATACGTTGTTTTTAAGTAGAGCAAGGGATTGTAGTTCCTAATTGCAGAATGAAGTCCGATTATTTGAATTGAGAGGAGCGTGCGGAGCCGTATTCATAGTCGTTCCTTAAAGGCCCAGATACACCTGCGAGTTACAAGCGCTTGTTAAAAGTGAAACAACGATAGGCAAGGAGAATTTCGATAACTGGACGTCGAGCAATCGAGATCCCTGTCTCGTTTTCATGAAAATAAGGTGAACTTCGCTGTTTCAGCTATTTCAGTTATTTCACCTAAAAGAGATTAGACGAATTTTGAGGGAAACTCGATTTCGAAAATTTGACCCGTATTGCTCTCTTCGTTATCACGGCAGTGTGCAGGCCTCAAATACGGGAACCAATCAGAAATGGATTTGCACTGTCTTTTCTCTCAGTATAAGAACTCTAAATGAAGATGTTGCATGTGTGAGGAATTTATGCAGTTTGACTGTTGAATCTTATGTAAAAGTCAAATCGCAAATTCTTTATACATGCAACATCTCGATTACCTGGCTCTCGACGAAGGGATACGTTCTCAGCCTCGCGGTCCAATCCACCCTTATCGGGGGCGAAGAATCGCGGAACACCGGTCCCTTGGCACCACCCCTGGCAGGACTGTCAAGGCCCTTGGTGATCGGCGATGGGGGCGATGGACCCGGTTTCTCGTTGGCCCCTTTCAAGGCCCCAGAGCGCTTCGGTGTCAGGCGCGGGCCTTTGCTCAGCGTCTCCAACTCAGTCCTCGGGCTGTCCGCCAGTCTCAACGGGGTTTTCGTTTTCTCGGGGGCGGCGAACATGTCTTCGGCGGGGCGCCTGGGCGGGAGCAGCTTCGGGAGGTTTATGTCGCTCGGTTTGACGAGGGGTTTCCTGGTGCCCCCGCCCCCATTCTCGGACGGGGTGTTGGTTGGTGACCGGCGGCGGCGGGTGACCCTCGGCCGCAGGCCGGGTCTGAAGCCCGATACGTACAACGACATGAATTCTTTGCCTGAAAATGCGTGGGTTGAATTGGTTATTGATGTCAGTCGCGAAGCGGAAATGGGTTTGCTATCAATTAACTTTTAACGTTTTTCAGACTTTTTGTTCTTTTGACCCTGAACTACACTTAAATTCAAGGTCTCTGATTTTATCGATGACTAATTTAGTCATCCATCACAATAAGGAATAGTAACTCTCACGAGCAAATGAAAAGACATTTTCTGTATGTACACGGTTTAATTTAACTTTTCTTTTGTATGTACAGTACTAATCTATATAAATAAAATCGTTGGGGGTTTCACTGTAACGCTTATTTCTGGAGTTCTACCGGACCGATTTCGACGATGCTTGACTCTGGTTAAAGCCCTTGACGTCCCGATGTCCGCAAAATTTTCAGACTTCCAAATTTTTCAGCCTCTTTCGCTTGAGACGCTTTTAAAGCCAAATCCACCCCCCTCCGACCTTAAGTTTCCGAGAGTTGCGGTATGTTTCCGTTGTAACGCCTAATTTGAGAGATCTACCGGGGCGATTTTTACGATTTTTGGGTCGACCGCAAGCTCCTAGCTTCTAGATGCTCGCAAAATTGTCAGACTTCCAAATTTTTCAGACTCTTCTTCCTGAGACGCTCTTAAAGCCAAATCCACCCCCCTCCGGCCTTAAGTTCCCGGGAATTCGTTATGTTCCTGTTGTAACGCCTATTTTGAGAGATCTACCGGGGCGATTTTTACGATTTTTGGGTCGATTGAAAGCTTCTAGCTCCTAGATACTCGCAAAACTATGAGAATTTCCAATTTTTCAGCCATATCTGTGTAAACCGCTGAGAGATGCAAATAGACCCCTCTCCATATTACTACTACACAGCCTTCACCCAACGCCGAAGGTCAAACTCGGACTCTGTCCAGAGAGTACGGAAGGTTAGAGGCCCGACTGGATAGGGAAGAATTGAAACAGAAGTTGGAGCCGTGAGCAAGCAGTTGCGTACGTTGGCGCGAGAGTGCGCGGCGAGCGGAATCCCATACCACTGCGCTGATTGGCTAACAAAGTGAGAGTTGCGGACGGACGATGTATAAAATATTGCCTACGTGGAGGTGGTCCGGCAGCAACATACCCGCCGCTAGTCACTGGAAAACAATAGAAAATAGTAGTTGCGTAAGTCGCTAGCGAGCGCGCTGCGAGCGCTTCTGTTTCAATTACCTAGCATTGAGTCGGGCCTCTAACCTTCTATACCCTCTGGACTCTGTCTCAGCACTGCTCTGTCTGAATAAAAGGAAGCCGCCCCAGCTACGTGGTTCCATAAAACTGTCGAAGCGACGCGATGACATGGGTTTTCCCGTCCTTTTGTCTAACAACCCTCGAGCCCGAGACTGCTCGCTACGGGATCGCAGCCCTATTGTCTCATATGCCAAACAAAATCTGACCCTCAAAATTTAAAGACAGTAAAAATGCAATTTTTTCTATCATTCGGAAATTGTTTTTACAGAGTACATTTTTCGATTCGCGATGAAATTTTGAGCAGAATGGTGGTCAAACTAATGAAAATACATGATTCTACGGTACACTAAGATCGATACCACAACTGCTGCATTTATAACTTGCTGAACGATATTTCCGTTACTTATCAACATATCACGACGAAATTTAGTTCATTGTAATATACTTTTTTAGCAGAGCGTAAATTTACTGGGAAAGTTGAAATCGAACCCGATGAGAGAAATTTCATCAATTTTTTTGGAGCTCCACTAGGCCGAGCGGGAAGGGAAAAAAGGATGATGAATTGAGATCTATTGCTGTCGCCTGGTCTCCTGACTCCTGACTCATGTCCAGACCTAGCTATTCTTGAGCGCTTTGACGAGATTTTGTCGGCAGACAAGTCAAAACATAATTTTCCGACCAGGGAGCGACATCCAGACCTCGCGCTAATGCTCTCATTGTATTTTTATTGGAGTTATGTCCGCATATTTTGAAAAAAGCCGAAAATGGTCTCTTTTTTAAAGCGCAGTGTTTGCAATTCTGCCCTGCTACGGAAGAACGACATATGAACATTCGAGAGTTGCCAAATTTTCTTCGATAAAAAGTTTATTTTTGAGGAAAATTATGAATATTTTCCCCATGATATTTTCAGACGTTTTAGATTAAATTAACAACAAAATTATCCAAGAAATTGGTAGACAAGCATTCAAAAATTTTCCTGAAATTTAGTGGTTTTCTAGGGGAAATTTGGCAACGTCTGAAGACTCATACGGCGTTCTTCCTTACCACTGCAGAATTATGTTCGTCCCTCCCGTTACCCCTACATCAGCCACCTTTATNTGTTTGCTTTTTGTGATGTCGAGCTTACGACTTCATTTTTACCGTTTTTTTATTTTGATGAATAGGGTTGAACATTGAATCATGTCGGATCCAATGATTTATCTACTGTTTGGACTAAATTTGGGTGACAAAATTAGTCTCTATTTCCTTGTGTTTTTCATTTCATATTCTGAAAGTACCAGGTGAGCAGATAACGTGGTGATTTACAGCGTATTTATAGCTTCAGCTAGTGTCGCACGAGATAGAAACTGAACGAATTTCATTTTAACGCCTGGATGCAACTATTCGAGCTTCACAGATGTCTGTGTTGCATACGCAAGGAGCTGAAGGCATTTTGACTCCAGACACTAACTGCCTCATCAGCGCCGCCCAGGAGAGCTGACCAATGAGATGTGTCGTACAAAATGTGGGAACAATAAAAGCTCACATCCATTTTAATTCAGAACGTCTGTCTTAGAAGTGCTTTCATTGATTATCTCGTAAATATTCATCCAAGAAACACCCCGAACAATTCATAATATGAAAAAATTCACATCAAAATGTGCAATTATTTTGGTCCATAATTTCAACCTCTCCGAAAGACTCGTTTCGCTATGCGACGGGCTTTACTATGAGGATCTGAAATGACAGAGTGCATACCCGCCCTCCAGTTATACGGTGTAACATCTTAATGAAACACGGGATACGCACAAAGTATTACGTTTTGGAAAAACGACAAATGCGCAATTTGCGTAGTCCGATTCTGATTTAGTTAGAAGGATGCGCATTTGAGCAGAAAAATGTTGCAAATAAATATTTTAGGAGGCGGAAATAATTATTGGAGGAATGAGCATTCGTGACACAAAAAAGGCGATAATGAAATGTAAAATTAGAAACGCTATAATTGAAACATGATGAAAAATGAAATGATATGTCGATGCTGAAGTAAGAAAGCACTTAGCTACGTTGCGGTGTTTCAGAATTTCCGCGTCTATTTGATTTTTTCAAAGAGACACAAGCCAACTTCATAGCTGAGCTGTCTGCCTAGGGATCACTAATCACATTTCTAGCTTTAAGACAATGTTAGCTCAGCTGTGCAGTATTAGCTGTTTGCTTTTTGTGATGTCGAGCTTACGACTTCATTTTTACCGTTTTTTTATTTTGATGAATAGGGTTGAACATTGAATCATGTCGGATCCAATGATTTATCTACTGTTTGGACTAAATTTGGGTGACAAAATTAGTCTCTATTTCCTTGTGTTTTTCATTTCATATTCTGAAAGTACCAGGTGAGCAGATAACGTGGTGATTTACAGCGTATTTATAGCTTCAGCTAGTGTCGCACGAGATAGAAACTGAACGAATTTCATTTTAACGCCTGGATGCAACTATTCGAGCTTCACAGATGTCTGTGTTGCATACGCAAGGAGCTGAAGGCATTTTGACTCCAGACACTAACTGCCTCATCAGCGCCGCCCAGGAGAGCTGACCAATGAGATGTGTCGTACAAAATGTGGGAACAATAAAAGCTCACATCCATTTTAATTCAGAACGTCTGTCTTAGAAGTGCTTTCATTGATTATCTCGTAAATATTCATCCAAGAAACACCCCGAACAATTCATAATATGAAAAAATTCACATCAAAATGTGCAATTATTTTGGTCCATAATTTCAACCTCTCCGAAAGACTCGTTTCGCTATGCGACGGGCTTTACTATGAGGATCTGAAATGACAGAGTGCATACCCGCCCTCCAGTTATACGGTGTAACATCTTAATGAAACACGGGATACGCACAAAGTATTACGTTTTGGAAAAACGACAAATGCGCAATTTGCGTAGTCCGATTCTGATTTAGTTAGAAGGATGCGCATTTGAGCAGAAAAATGTTGCAAATAAATATTTTAGGAGGCGGAAATAATTATTGGAGGAATGAGCATTCGTGACACAAAAAAGGCGATAATGAAATGTAAAATTAGAAACGCTATAATTGAAACATGATGAAAAATGAAATGATATGTCGATGCTGAAGTAAGAAAGCACTTAGCTACGTTGCGGTGTTTCAGAATTTCCGCGTCTATTTGATTTTTTCAAAGAGACACAAGCCAACTTCATAGCTGAGCTGTCTGCCTAGGGATCACTAATCACATTTCTAGCTTTAAGACAATGTTAGCTCAGCTGTGCAGTATTAGCTGTTTGCTTTTTGTGATGTCGAGCTTACGACTTCATTTTTACCGTTTTTTTATTTTGATGAATAGGGTTGAACATTGAATCATGTCGGATCCAATGATTTATCTACTGTTTGGACTAAATTTGGGTGACAAAATTAGTCTCTATTTCCTTGTGTTTTTCATTTCATATTCTGAAAGTACCAGGTGAGCAGATAACGTGGTGATTTACAGCGTATTTATAGCTTCAGCTAGTGTCGCACGAGATAGAAACTGAACGAATTTCATTTTAACGCCTGGATGCAACTATTCGAGCTTCACAGATGTCTGTGTTGCATACGCAAGGAGCTGAAGGCATTTTGACTCCAGACACTAACTGCCTCATCAGCGCCGCCCAGGAGAGCTGACCAATGAGATGTGTCGTACAAAATGTGGGAACAATAAAAGCTCACATCCATTTTAATTCAGAACGTCTGTCTTAGAAGTGCTTTCATTGATTATCTCGTAAATATTCATCCAAGAAACACCCCGAACAATTCATAATATGAAAAAATTCACATCAAAATGTGCAATTATTTTGGTCCATAATTTCAACCTCTCCGAAAGACTCGTTTCGCTATGCGACGGGCTTTACTATGAGGATCTGAAATGACAGAGTGCATACCCGCCCTCCAGTTATACGGTGTAACATCTTAATGAAACACGGGATACGCACAAAGTATTACGTTTTGGAAAAACGACAAATGCGCAATTTGCGTAGTCCGATTCTGATTTAGTTAGAAGGATGCGCATTTGAGCAGAAAAATGTTGCAAATAAATATTTTAGGAGGCGGAAATAATTATTGGAGGAATGAGCATTCGTGACACAAAAAAGGCGATAATGAAATGTAAAATTAGAAACGCTATAATTGAAACATGATGAAAAATGAAATGATATGTCGATGCTGAAGTAAGAAAGCACTTAGCTACGTTGCGGTGTTTCAGAATTTCCGCGTCTATTTGATTTTTTCAAAGAGACACAAGCCAACTTCATAGCTGAGCTGTCTGCCTAGGGATCACTAATCACATTTCTAGCTTTAAGACAATGTTAGCTCAGCTGTGCAGTATTAGCTGTTTGCTTTTTGTGATGTCGAGCTTACGACTTCATTTTTACCGTTTTTTTATTTTGATGAATAGGGTTGAACATTGAATCATGTCGGATCCAATGATTTATCTACTGTTTGGACTAAATTTGGGTGACAAAATTAGTCTCTATTTCCTTGTGTTTTTCATTTCATATTCTGAAAGTACCAGGTGAGCAGATAACGTGGTGATTTACAGCGTATTTATAGCTTCAGCTAGTGTCGCACGAGATAGAAACTGAACGAATTTCATTTTAACGCCTGGATGCAACTATTCGAGCTTCACAGATGTCTGTGTTGCATACGCAAGGAGCTGAAGGCATTTTGACTCCAGACACTAACTGCCTCATCAGCGCCGCCCAGGAGAGCTGACCAATGAGATGTGTCGTACAAAATGTGGGAACAATAAAAGCTCACATCCATTTTAATTCAGAACGTCTGTCTTAGAAGTGCTTTCATTGATTATCTCGTAAATATTCATCCAAGAAACACCCCGAACAATTCATAATATGAAAAAATTCACATCAAAATGTGCAATTATTTTGGTCCATAATTTCAACCTCTCCGAAAGACTCGTTTCGCTATGCGACGGGCTTTACTATGAGGATCTGAAATGACAGAGTGCATACCCGCCCTCCAGTTATACGGTGTAACATCTTAATGAAACACGGGATACGCACAAAGTATTACGTTTTGGAAAAACGACAAATGCGCAATTTGCGTAGTCCGATTCTGATTTAGTTAGAAGGATGCGCATTTGAGCAGAAAAATGTTGCAAATAAATATTTTAGGAGGCGGAAATAATTATTGGAGGAATGAGCATTCGTGACACAAAAAAGGCGATAATGAAATGTAAAATTAGAAACGCTATAATTGAAACATGATGAAAAATGAAATGATATGTCGATGCTGAAGTAAGAAAGCACTTAGCTACGTTGCGGTGTTTCAGAATTTCCGCGTCTATTTGATTTTTTCAAAGAGACACAAGCCAACTTCATAGCTGAGCTGTCTGCCTAGGGATCACTAATCACATTTCTAGCTTTAAGACAATGTTAGCTCAGCTGTGCAGTATTAGCTGTTTGCTTTTTGTGATGTCGAGCTTACGACTTCATTTTTACCGTTTTTTTATTTTGATGAATAGGGTTGAACATTGAATCATGTCGGATCCAATGATTTATCTACTGTTTGGACTAAATTTGAGAATGTGTGAATTTCAGCTCTACTTCACTGACGCTAAAGCTAAAGCAAGCTGAAACCTAAACCGACGGTGAAACTACCACGGTGAAAGACCACGTGTCTCGTTTGCGGTGTTCAAAAATATCTCCTCATACATTTTATTTTGTTGGAGAAGATCAGATCAATATCATTCTTTGAAATTTTCACTGAGTTTTTCTGCACGAAGAGGCAAAATCACGGAAGTTTTCGACAACTAACGTTGAGTGGTTTAGGTGTTCGTTGCGAACACCCCTTTAATCGATCTTTTTCCATAGGTTTAAATGACAGATCAATCGATACATTGCAAAGCACGTCGCGCCACTGTACAGTGTCCTTTTTTTCTAACAGGGAGGGAAGGACCCCCATTCCACGTAGCGTGCATTCACTATTGGCGGATCCAGCAAATCGGCAACATTGTTTTCCATCCGTTTAAACATAAGGAAATGTATCGATTCTTGGAGGGGCCAGATACTCTGAGAGGAATCGATTATTTAACATAGGTTTAAATGGAAGGAGTCCAGTGTTGCCAAATTGCTGGATCCGCCCCTGTCATTCACCAATTCGAACGGTGTTCTTATAATTCGACTCACTTGTAAGATCGGTGAAAGGGCCAGGTCCATAAACTACGTTGCCTCTTCGTGTCGCCATGAGCCTTTCAATTACCTTAAGGTTCTCCTTGAATATGTCAAAGCGTAGCATTCTCTCCGTCGGGGATTTGTAACTCTTTCCGAATTCCATCATGTACTGCTCGAACTGCTGGAGCAATGTGCTAGCTTTCTCAACCTGTAAATGCACCGCGAAAAAGGTTTGTTCAACTGTTCGATTACTATTCGGTTAAAATGACGGAATGGACCTCTAGACAAGGTGCAAATTAGGGTATATCGACATAAATTTCCTTACCAAAACTTCACGTAGAATACGATTTGAGGGGCCTGGTGGACAAGGCGCTTGAGTGCAGTTTTTCCTCTGAAAAAACCCTGTCTTTAATACGTTAAATTTCTTTGTCAAATTTGGTACATGAATTTTTTAGTTTCATGACAACAGAAATGCGATCTGAGGATTTGAAAAAAATGACAAGGAGCTGAAATTATGGAACGAATTGATGCGATGTATCGCACGGCGCTCTGACACAAAAAATGGCAACCGTCGAATCACCGTAAGTCCCTCACAATGTCTACGATTTTCTCCCTCCACTATTTACGGTTGCGCTTTTGTTCTTAAATGAACAGAGCCTAAGATCAAAAGTACAAATTGAGAGCTAAGAAACAGTACCCAGTACAGCCTAACAGAAAATTTTGAAGATGACTTAGCAACTTTGCCGCATTCCACGTGGTATAAAATACGCAGGCAAATGTTTTCAGTCTTATCCAACTCTTCAGAAAAACGCAGTAATGACGCTGTAATGTACGCCAAAATAGCAAATCTAACTTGAAAATTACAAAAATTGCGAAGTTTTCTCTTCACCCTGCGAAATTGTCAATTTGCAGATACGCGGTATTGTTTCTAAGCCATCAAAATCTTATCATTATTGATAACCAGTAAAATTTACAAAGTGCGTAAGCTGTCATATGAGAATAGCAATTTTTAAGCGCTCAGCCGATAGGCAGCGCTTTTTGATTTCGACTTGCCTCTAGAGTACTAGTATACTAGTGCTAATTCGTTTAAATGGCGCACCAGCTCATCGATGTGCAGGCTTTTTGGGGGGGTCCAATTTTAAAATAAATAAAGCTGTGAAAACCGTATTTTACGCTTTTAACGTAATGCGCAGGTAGTTTCGATCGTTTGTCCATAAGAAAATGTCTGAGTGGTAGAGTAATTTTTATCGAAATTGATCGTTGAACTCAAATGAAGCCTAAAAAAAACGCGCCTGATGAGCTCAACGGTGGCTATCATTTTCGGGAAACGAAAAAACGCGTTTACGGTTTCCCTGGTAACCTTTGTTAGCTATCAGCTGATGTTTTATTTCCATTACCCAGCCAAGTCGACGGAGTTTATACTTCCTATCTTCACTAAATACATTGACTAAGTAACACCTGAGCGCTTTTCTAATACGACAGTATTAGAACTTTCCCGCTTGTTTGTTTTACTGAATTATACAAACGCATTGAGTGTTAGGTCAAATCAGATTTCTTACGATCTGTGAAGTGCAATGGGAGCCTCAACATAAGTCCGACAAACCTGGTGTGCGACCGTTTCTTTAAAGACATCTGCCACTCCACTTGACCATACCTAAACATGACCCAAACAAAAGGAGACACTTGCTTAATTTTTTGAAGACTCATACATAAATCGTCGTTTCCTAGACCAAAAAACGTCACTCTTCCCTTAAGTTTCAAAATTTAACTCATATCATTTAAAAGATTGTGGAGCGAGGAGGGCGGAAAAAACAACAATAGTAGTGACGTCCATAACTAAAGCGCCGTAACTCCTCTCAAGAGTTTGCACTCTTCTTCCACACATCGACGGTGTAAGTCGGCAATCACATAATTCGGCGGCGTTGCAGACCTCCTGTCATACTTTATTTTTTAGAGCGGCAATTCTTTAAAACTGCCATGGTTTTTTTTCTTAGTGCGAAGAAAATTCTGGGATCAAACTTCAAGGAATTATGTCAATTTGTTCTCCTTTTAAAAACCCTGCCGCTTTTTTCCGTGGGGTTGCCGGCAAGTAGGGGACGGTTCTTTTTGTAGTCCGCGCAATGGGCCTGTTGCAAACTTTTGCTAGAGCAGAATGAGGAGTTGTTTCCTAGAGATAATGCCTCAAAAATCACGATGAGCGCATCGGCAAAGTCTGAAATGCACTTACAAATTCACAATCTGCGTAAGAAATTTGCGTTATTTTGAGCTTCCCGCTTCAAAAACGATACTGCTGCACAGGTGAACATTTTGTTAGAGGAGTCGCTCCATCGTCGGCAATATTCATCATGGCCGACGCTTGCGCAGTTCCTCGCGTAATTCGAGGAGAGTTGAAGGTCAATTAAGGCGGGCGAGGAAAATATGAACGTAAACACGCCGATTGTTATCTGGTTTAATCCTGTTCAGGTGTTATCTCGTCCCATCACACGTGTTTTGGCGGACTGGCGTCGGCCATGATGAGTATTGCCGCCAATGGAACGACTCCTCTAACAAGATTTTCACCTGTACCGTAGTATCGTTTTCGAAGCGGGAAGCTCAAAAAACCGCAAATTTCTTACGCAGATTGTGAAATTATGAGTGCATTTCAGACTTTGCCGATGCGCTCATCGTGATTTTTGAGGCATTATCTGTAAGAAACAACTCTTAGTTTTGCTCTAGCAAAAGTTTGCAACAGGCCCATTACCGCGGCATGAGTGTATTTTCCGAAGGGTCGTGTCACATTGGGGAATGAAATCATTTACCCTACCCCTCTTGCCACAGATATGTTTCAAGAAACAGTTCCCCTTGGCTGCGCAACTCCTACCCCCCCCCTCACCCGTAAAAACGGTAAACTGCCACTATTATGGAACGCGTCGGCCGATTTCGCTGAAATTCAATAGGAAACCAGTAGATATCTAAGTACCATCAAAATTTCAACTCAAAATATTCATTTTTACTCGAGTTATCGCGTGGACAAAATTAAACCTCCCCCCACTTTGACCCCTCGCTGTGCGAAAAGTAATTAACGTATTCCGATTTTTTCTTCACAATTTAAAAGTATTCTTAGGGGACTATAAGCCCCAGAAGTTTCGTTTCAAGAAACTTAAAAATTAACTGCCGCTCAACGCTCTGAAAACCGAAAAATCCTCACGCTGGCTGAAATACATACATACATACATACATATATATAACAGAAAATGAATGACTTATATATTCGTGATCTACGACTCGAGATCGGTCCTCTTTACATGGTCCCAGGTCTAGGTCCCACCATGAGGGAGAACGCAATAGTGTATCTTTCCTTCGGAAAATACACTAAAAATGACTTAGAGGCGGAGATTTTCAGACACCGCTAACGAGATATGAAATGTGATTGCCGACCTACGCCGTGTTATTCTGTTAAGAAGGAAACCGATATCCATTCTACTCCATTTTCTCAGTTAGAGTTCTCAGTGGTATGCGGAAGGTATTCAAGAATTCTGAAGGATGAGTGCTTGTTAGATTTTCTGCAAAAAAGCATTTTTTTAAAAATGTTAGCAGGCAAACCTAATTTTTGACCAACTAGAATATCGGAGGCTATTTTAGAATATCACTAGGATATCAAAATCGGAATGAGTCGCTGCCATACATATTCAATCAAAGATTACGGACCAAATGGTTGATCATTATATCCTATTATTAATCGTAGCTCTGCTTTTTATAATAACATTTTCTTAAAACAACAATTACTACGGGCACTTACGTTGTGCTTTCCAGTGACATTGTTCAGAAAACTTAACAATAAAACTATTGATAGTAAATACATCCGCGGGAATGAAGAAGGTGCGGTATCCATAAAATATATCCTGGATTTTCACTCCTTTCCAAAACAACGTAAAGGTTGTTGAGCTCAAAGGCACTGGAAATTTACTGAAATCACGCGTCTGTCGAAGTCAATAATCGGATTACACATGGAAATATTGAGCCTGATTCCCTTTTATACTATGCTTCAATTTTTTCAGTGCTCTCTGGGATCGCGTGCTATAAATTAATGTGTCCCTGGTTCTAAATCCTATCGAGAGACTAAAAAACAACCAAACTACTGCATTTTTTATGTGAGTTCAGTGGTTTTAACTTAACCAGGCAGCGTGAGAGGCCTTGGGTAGCGGATTCTTCGAGATCAAATATCGTCGCCCCTCTGACGTAAGGACGTATCTCTAATTCCACATGAGCCCCAGAAAGCACAGAGTTATATAGAGAGCAGGGCTCACATGGAAATCGAGATACGGCCCTACGTCAGAGGAGCGACGATATGGTGACATACCGACGCGACACGTGTAAATATTCAAATGTTCGTCGAGTTCCGTAAAATTCGTACATGTCGCATATATGTACATATTTGCATGTTTGCGATGACGTACTCTTTAAATTTCTTCATTTCTTCATTATGCTCATTCTCTCTCCTCCCCAAACTTGAAATGAGCAAATTGAAAATGATACCAAAATTAAAATTGATAAATGGACTATACTTTGCAATTAAGAACTATTTATAAATCCCGGCCCGATTTAAAAACAGCGCATGTGCCATTAGTTTCTCAATGCACATACGTGTTTTTTCAGTTGAGACAGAATTTATAACTCCAAATCGCAATATGCAGTCCAAATGGTACTTCCAGAGTTGTCTGCAGAATCTTTAAATTAGTTTTTTCGAAGTTGAAGCAATTCAGTTCAATTCTACAATGCAGCGAAAGCATTTCGTTGGTGTGATTCGGCAATCACATAACTCGGTTTGCGACGTCGCAGATTTCTTGTCATACTTTATTTTTTAAATGGAAAATTACTCAACCGCAATTCTTTAAAATTGCCGTGATTTTTCTTGTCTGTGTTGTGTGTGTCTGATTTTTCTATTTTTGCAAGGAAAACTCCGTACATTTAAAGGATGTCTGTCATTCTTCATATGTAGGAGCGCCTTCATTTTCGTATGATACTGTGCAACACCTCTGTTGTGAAATAGTTGCTTGAAGTACCGCGCCGCGGCACGGCGAGTAATTGCTCATTTTCGGTGCTGAATTAGATTGTTTAAGTATGAGCGCAAGCAACTACCACGTTCTCCTTTAAATATGTTATAATGGATGTAGTGAAGATTAACATATTCGAATATGAAAGTGATAGTCCCTTGCGCTGGCACTTAAAAGTGAACTAATGTCGCTTTTCACAATCCTGACAATAAAAAAATATATGCTTATTCGAATTTCGTACCACTGTTGGGCGCTTCTGGGTACCAGATGCGCCCTTTCCAACCGTTCGACTCCCCCGATGTAACATGTACTATACTACATGCCCTTTTGCCTTATGGGTAATGACGCCATTCTGGTACACCCGGGAAAATTTGATTTTTTTCTGCATCTGGTATTCGTAAAAGTTTTCGTGAAATGTTTTGCTTTTAAGCATAACAATCTCGCACGAACGTATTACCTGGTTAAAGTATTTTAGGGCCTCCTTATGCTTTAAATACTTATATCCGAGGCAGTACTTTCAGATCGATTTGAAAATATTAC
>NW_017558983.1:243478-294452 GCF_001854935.1 Bemisia tabaci
CGGGTGTACCAGAATGGCGTCATTACCCATAAGGCAAAAGGGCATGTAGTATAGTACATGTTACATCGGGGGAGTCGAACGGTTGGAAAGGGCGCATCTGGTACCCAGAAGCGCCCAAAATCACAGCAGTTTTAAAGAATTGCCGTTGAGTATTTTTTCCGTTTAAAAAAAAAGTTTGACGTCGCAAACCGAGTTTTGTGATTGACGACTTACACCGTCGATATGTACATGTCGCTTCAAAGTACTCACTGAAAAAAAAAAAANAAAAAAAAAAAAAAAAAAAAAAAAAAAAAAAAAAAAAAAAAAAAAAAATTGAGATATTGTTTTAACTCAAAGCGTCATTTCTTGTCGACAAAATTTGGTTGTTTGAGTGAAAGAAACGTTGTTTTGCTATCGATCAGTTTAAGTTAAAAAGCGATAGCAAAACAACGTTTCTTTATTTCAATAATACTGACTTAAAGTCAAATCCGCACAGTTTTAACTGTAAAAAAAACTCAATTTTGTCGACAAAAAACGACGCTTTTAGTAAAAATAATATCTCAAGAATCTTTTACTTTCTCGCTCCCCTAGGGTAGAGGAAGTATTGTCACCCTGCAAGTGGGAAAAAAAGTTGAAATTTCATCATTTCTAGTTTTTCAGTGCTCCCTGGCATTCGCAATTACACGTTACTGCACTAAATTGCAAAATTATTTCAGTTTTTTTGTTATACTGTGCTACTCGGGACGGGGGCTGATCTGCCGTGCTAATAAGGAAAAACGCCGTATGAGCATTCAGACGTTGCCGTATCTCCTTCAGTAAAGCACGAATTTACTGGGAAAATTCTGAATATTTTTCTCACAATGTTTCAGATATTTTAGATTCAATCGTGAGCAAAAAATCTCTGAAAAAATGTAAGAAAAATATTCAGAATTTTCATGAATTTTGTAAATCGCGATATATGGCGCTTTAATCTCGATTTTATCGACGAAAATTGATCGCGATTTTATTGAACATATGCATAGCGATTTAATTGCCATAAATCGCAATTTTTTATTCGATAATATTGCGATAAATTGCCACCGATATAATCGAGATAATCAACCGATAAAATCGCTATTTATCGCGATCACTGCTACTCGGGACCGTCGAAATGTTTCGATTAATCCTGCTGGCAATAATATCTGCAATATAACACACATTTAAAAATTAAAACCGGATTGATAGACATCGTAATCCAACTTTATCATGTAGTACTTTGGTTGATCTGCTTTCGGGCTTCCCTCTATTAAAAGCTAAAAACGACCTCTGATGATACTCTTTTTGTCATTTCATTCGGATGTGGCTAAACGAATTTTTTTTTTATATTCAGCAATTTGTATGTTAATCATCCACGCTCACTTTAATTGGACGTATTTCTGTCAAACGGAACTATGTGCATTATGGTTTGAGCCCTGTTATGCATATATTCTCATGGGTATCAGGGCTCATGCCTTAGTGCACATAGTTCCGTTTAACAGAAATACGTCCAATTATTTCTACAGGACTAAATTCTATCTAAAAATCTGCAATGTTTGAAAAATTTATTTTTGTAAATTCACATTTTTATTTCATTCTTCAGCTTCACTTACTTAATGCGGCATCGTTTTAAAATTCGTGAAGCAGGAAGGTTTTTTTCCTCTTCCCCCTTCCCCATTCTACACTAAGCTTAATTAGAGAATGGGTCGCAGAAAGTAAAAAATCCAATCGAGAGAAAAGTTAGTTGAAGTAATTATTCCAGAGGAGCTTTTCTGAACATTTGAATTGCGTCCAGAGTCCTGGGAAGGTGTTCGAACAAAAAAGTCGTTTTCAGCGCGTTTTCGTTCACCGTTAGTAGAAACATTGCTAACGGTAGATACGGTGTATTCTGTAGGACAAAATATTACTCGAATAAACATAAACGTTTTTCAGCGCATGAACACGAAGTTCAGCGTGTTTCAGTTTCAGCCCCTATATCTAGTGTCAATGGATCCGTTCTTCTATTGCTTTGGAAATCCTGTTGGTCACGGAAGGTGTATCCAAATTTGCCGCTTGAGATTTTGAAGGAGTTTTAGCGCTCCTCCAAACTTTCGATTCAACGCATTTGACGGGATTGTACTGCCGTGCTAAGGAAGAACGCCGTATGAACCTTCAGACATCGCCACATTTACTTCAATAAAAACCTAATTTACTGAGAAAATTTTGAATATTTCTCTTCAATTTTTTCAGACAATTTATTCCGCAACTTTAATCTAAAATATCTAAAAATTTCAAGGAAAAATACGCATTGCTATTCTTTAAAATACATGTTTTATGCAGGGAAATTTGGCAACTCCCACATTCCATACGGCGTTCCTCCACAGCATGGCAGTGTGAAGCTCGGGGGTGTAAAGTGTTCCAAATTTTCAGATGAATATAACATTTTAATTTTTTTAGAAATTTACAAAATTCAGTGCAAAAACAATATTAAAATATTAACTCAGATCAGTTTTATATTTAGTAAAATATATGTGTAAAAATTTTCAATCCTGAAAATAGAAAAAAATGGGAATTATATAAACATAGTTCGAGAGAACTATTGCGACTTATTCACGACATTCTGGAATTACATGAATGAATAAAGAAATAAATAAATAAATCAAGATTTATGGAATGCCTCTCTTTCATGCTATCTCCGCGTTGGGTTCATCCACATTTCTTCGGTACGGGATGCTGCTTCTCATTTCCTTATAGTAACTATATACAATCGTGCAAATGTAGAAATTTAACGCTGAAACACCATAAGAAAGTTAAGTAAGAAAAAGACTCAGTAATAAAATTGTAAGTGTTATAATTCTTGATTACTATTACTTGAACGTATTTATGCTAATAAATACGAGCTAATCGGAAATGAGCTAAATCAAAAAGAGCTACCTCAAACCGCAGGGACACAATTTCTTTTTATTTGATTCATTCTCAGCAGGGCCGGATTTTCCTACTTGCCCCCCATGCGCCACCTGTATTTTGCCGCCCTCTTCTGATTCGTTTTGAAACATCACTAAAAACCATTAAGTGAACGTGTCAGCGAGGAAGGGGTGCATAAGACGCGTTTACTCGTGTTGGACACATCTTTTGGGAAAGCCCTGTCAACACTACTAGCAAAAGGTCACGGAACTTTGCGCGAAAGTCAAGTTTCGTATAAACCTATCTCTAATGGACAAGGCCTTCCATTCATAAGAAATGAACGAAAAAATTATGAAAGAACAAACACAAAATTTGGTTTAATGATTTTAACTTCCGCCGCCGTGACGCGTCGACCGCACCGTGTTTGGCGCACTGCGTGAAGTATTCACGCAGTCTTGTAGGCGCTATGCGTTTCACGCTGACCGCATTGTGTTTGGTGCAATGCGTGAAGTATTCATACATTAATAAGGGGTTTTTGTACTCACTTTTTCTTCCCGATGGAGATTGATGTTTTATTTTCAAGCGATGCGCATTTCGAGCTTTACGCTCATCTTCAGGCTACAAATAGAAAACTTGTACCGCAGCGCGGATACGCGTCAAACAACGAAAAACTAAAATACGAGCGCACAACCGCACATTTGTCCACTATTGCTAAAATTATTAAAACGTACATAAAAATTGGTATAAAAACAGCCGAATTACGAAACCGGACCACGATCGTGTTATCACTGTTGTGTAATCACCTGAGCTGGACGCGTGTGATTCCGCGGCGGGGCTAAGGAGGGGGGTAAAAACAGAGTTGCCACTGTGCTCTCGAGTTGGGAATTTAAGATGTTGCCTCCGGCTTTTGTTTTCTCAATTTCAAGTTGCTCCAGCAAGTTCATTTTCCTACCTTTTTTGCATTGGTGTATTAGATTGACTGAGCATTCATTACTGTGGTGGTTGGTTTCGATGAGGTGGTCACTTAGGGATGAGTGACCCATTTTCTTGAGACGTGCATTGGCGAAATGTTCATTTGTGCGTGTACGCACACTGCGCCCAGTTTGACCCACGTACTTCATCCCACATTTACAGTCCACTCTGTAGACACCACTACCTCTTAACTTATCACTGGTGATTTTCTTGAGAGAGGTAGTGGTGTCTACAGAGTGGACTGTAAATGTGGGATGAAGTACGTGGGTCAAACTGGGCGCAGTGTGCGTACACGCACAAATGAACATTTCGCCAATGCACGTCTCAAGAAAATGGGTCACTCATCCCTAAGTGACCACCTCATCGAAACCAACCACCACAGTAATGAATGCTCAGTCAATCTAATACACCAATGCAAAAAAGGTAGGAAAATGAACTTGCTGGAGCAACTTGAAATTGAGAAAACAAAAGCCGGAGGCAACATCTTAAATTCCCAACTCGAGAGCACAGTGGCAACTCTGTTTTTACCCCCCTCCTTAGCCCCGCCGCGGAATCACACGCGTCCAGCTCAGGTGATTACACAACAGTGATAACACGATCGTGGTCCGGTTTCGTAATTCGGCTGTTTTTATACCAATTTTTATGTACGTTTTAATAATTTTAGCAATAGTGGACAAATGTGCGGTTGTGCGCTCGTATTTTAGTTTTTCGTTGTTTGACGCGTATCCGCGCTGCGGTACAAGTTTTCTATTTGTAGCCTGAAGATGAGCGTAAAGCTCGAAATGCGCATCGCTTGAAAATAAAACATCAATCTCCATCGGGAAGAAAAAGTGAGTACAAAAACCCCTTATCAATCAAGCCCGATAAAATGACAAACCAAAACTTCAACTATTCATACATTCTTGTAGGCGCTATCCGTTTCACGCTGACCACAATAACCGCACTGTGTTTGATGCAATGCGTGAAGTATTCGTGCAATCTTGTAGGCGCTAATACGTGTTACATGCCGATTGCCGCGCCGAGGGCTTCTCCTTTTCATCTCAAGTCCTCGTCATCATTTCTCCCTAAGTCGCGCCGTTCCAGGCCAAATTGTGTGTTTGGTTTCTCTCTTAACTCGACTATAATTAAAGGTGCTGTCTCTTGTATCACTGAAAGACGACAAAATTAGAAATTACTATACTCTCAGGAAATGAGATATTTTGCAGCCTTTTCTCGTTTGTAATTTTTTTTCTAAATCCGATTTTTTTTATACCTACATTTAAAAAAATTGCAAAATTTGCCGCCCCCTAGATTTGCCGCCATTAGCCGCAGCCCATGTGGCCACCCCTGATATTCTCAGTTAGTTCCTTTTAGCATAAACACGTCCACTCATGTTTTTCAGTGGAGTTTCTAAAATCGTCAAACGCAATTGAACAAAATAAATAAGGAACGTAAGGATAAATAATAATCAACCAGTAATAATCAATGCAAAAGTCCTCTGTTACAAGCACATCAAGTATCGTTAGGTCGTTTCTAAATATCTATTAATTTTATTACGAATGCAACTTTTAGTCCTTTTATCAGTTTTTCAATTTTTGTCACTTGGTTTTCGTGTTCTAATAATCCTTCAATTTCTCAATTTTGAAGCCAGTATGAATTATTTTGCTGACTTGGCCAGTGGTCCGTCAGTAGTACTTGTACAATGAAAAACAAATCCTGCCATGGGGTTGTATAGACTTACCGTCCACATTATGGGCTTAGGGGCCGAAACTTCCAGAGGTATAGCACCCGGAGCAATCGAAGATACGGCTCCAGTACCCGGAACTTTCGGCCTCTGAGTCCGGAACGGACGGTAAGTCTATGTAGACCATAACTTTGTTTTCAAAGTACTGGAAGTGCTTTCTCCTCCGAGGTATGGAAAAATAAATTTATAAATTAAAATAGAATAGTTGGAAACACTCCAGATTGAACGGGAAGAGAAACTTACTGAAATTTAATATAAGTGATAAGGGGTGGTAAACTGCTTCATAAATGTCTTGATCATGATTCTTGATCGGCAGCATACGTTCCATGTCCCCTCGGAGATTAGTAAAGATGAACATTGGAAAATTAAGGAGTAGGTCGATGCCTTCAATGATAGCCGACGCTATGAATGGTGATAAAAATGTTGGTTTTTGCTGTAAAGAATTAAAAAGCAGAAGATGAAAAACTCTCACAAATTAAAAATTGCTGCCGTTATAGCGAAGATAGCAGTGACTGTCAACTTTTCGAAATCGAGTTTTCTTCAATATTCGTCTAATCTCTTTCAGATGAAATGACTGAAATGTCTAAAACAGCACAATTCATATTATTTTCATGAAAACGAGACATGTGAGGTAGCCGTAAGTGCTCAAAAAATTTCGTAGTTTCAGGCAAAACATCCGTAAGTGTCATTATTCCTCCAGAGAGCCAATGAGAGCAGTCTTTTCAAGTAAAATTCAGCCCACTTCTGCCAATTTCTAACCTGAAAATATTTTATTTTTTATTTTATTCTTGCAGTTTATTTGGCTTCTATTCCAGTTTCGGAAACTACAGCCATCTTTTTAGACAAGAAAATCTGAAAATGTGTTTTTTGTGTGTCCAAAACGCTATCACGAAAGCATGTAGAATTTAGCACTTACGGCTGTCTTGCCTAACAGTAACCTAGCACGAAAATAAAAAATACCCTTTTTATGTAATTGAAATAAAATCGGTTGATTTTCAATCATCCAAACGATTTCTAGGAGTCTTAATTCCGGATGATAAGTGGCAATTTGAGAAATAACGGAGGCTTATTTCAATAAAATTTTCCGTCCAGACGCTTATGAACCCGTTTTCTCAAAACTCCATTTTTGCACTTGCTCCCTTCGCTATCACGACAGATTCGAGGACGTAGAACAACTCGTGGCTATAAACTTCTCCGCGAAAGGGGCACTCAAGTTGGGTTTAAGTTTTTATGACCAACCGACCCAGAGACAAGCGACCCTCCAATGAACTCTTGGGGATAGGTGGAAGCTTTTACTTTCGGGGATTCAACACTTATTTCTCATGGACAATTCCAAGGGAGCAACAGTCATCTTACCTACTATGTGGATGATGAGCTTTGGGTGACATCATGAGCCAAACAAGCTTCCCACACTTCGGTTTGTTTCAGTGGCGTGGCGTGCTATTCGATATATCGATTATTCTGCCATTTAAATCTATGGAAAAAGATCGATTAATAGGGTGTTCGCAGCGAACACCTTAATAGTCAATTCTTTGCCATAGGTTTAAATGGCATATCAATCGATATATCGCAATTCACGCCACGCCACTGGTATGTGTATGTATGAGCCGCTTTTACGGCGCGCTAGGGCGCTCTGCGACGCCTATTTTCCACATGAATCTGTCATGGTAGAGATCCTCCGGAAGCTGGCATCTCTCCATCTCTTCATGGATGCCCTCTACCCACCGTTTGGCTAGACGCCCTCTCCGTCGCCTACCTGGGGGGACCCACTCCAACACCTTCTTCGGCAACCTGGTATCAGCCACTCTCTGCACATGCCCATATCATACCAATTGCTTGGTCATGATATCGTGCACAATCGTCCCCTCAACGCCCATTATCTCTCGGACACGTTCATTCCTGACACGTTCTCTCCTCTAGATTCCAGCCGATCTTCGCCAGAAATCCATCTCGGTCGCCTTGAGCATTTCTTGGGTCCGCTTCTTCAACTGCCACACTTCACTGCCATAGGTGATAATAGGCTTGACAACCGAGTTATAAATCCTCTTCTTGTTGTCTTTGGAAATCCTTTGGTCCCAAAGTATCCCATTAAGCATGGCGATGGCTTTCCTTCCTAGAAGATTACGGTCCCGAATGGCCTGATCCAGCTTCCCATCCGAAGTCAGCTTCACCCCCAGGTACTTGTATTGTTCGCAACTTTCTATATGTTGACCATCCTCCAGGACAATGCTTTGCTGAGCACCTCCGACTGACATCTTTTTTGTCTTACGGACACTAACCTCGAGGCCCCACTTGCGGTACTCCTCCACCAACTTCCGGGTCATATACTCCGCGTCATCGTGATCTTGACTGATGACTACCTGGTCGTCAGCAAAGCATAGCGTGAACAGTGTTTCTTGGTCATTCAGAGGGACGCCCATGCCGGCACACTTTCTTTTCCATTCCTTCAGTACGCGCTCTAGATATATCTTAAATAGCGTCGGTGACAGACAACATCCCTGCTTCAGTCCCTTGGTGACAAAAAAACCGTCTGGAAGCCTTCCTTGGCACTTGATTCTAGCAAAAGCCCCCCGATAAAACTGCTTGACTGGTTTGTTTGCAAAACGAAACTCCCAACACGCTATTAAGATGATTCGATGGACGCCATATTTTGTGTCAAAACGACATGCGATATTTTGCATCGATTGGTTCCATTTTTTCAGCTACTTGTCATTTTTTTAGAATTTTGAGATTGCAATTCTGTTGTCAGGAGACTAATGAATTCGCTTACCAATTTTGACTAAATTTAACGTAATGTAGGCATGGTTTTTGTAGAGAGAAAATATCGCATTCAAGTGCAATTTCGATATCGGTATCAAATGCGATATATTTCCTCTAAAAAAACCACGCCTATATTACGTTGAATTCGTTCGTCAAAATGGGTAAGCGAATTCATTAGTCTCCCGACAACAGAATTGCGATCTCAAAATTCGAAACAAATGACAAGTATGTGAGAAAATGGAACTAATCAATGCAATACATCGCATGTCGTTCTGACACAAAATATGGCATCCATAGAACCACCTTCACCATCAACTTAGTAGACAGGTCATACACAGAGCCAAGAGACCCTGCACTAGTATCTTGGCCATTATGGAAGCTTTTACATTCGGGACTTCAGCATTCCACTGTTGACTTACCTACATGATTGATGTTTAAAAACGTGTTGGCAGTTTCGTTTTGCAAACAAGTCGAAAATGGCTGAAGTTTGTGAAACTTGTTTGGCTCGTGACGTCACCCGAAGCTCATCATCAAACTTAGTTTCATATCAATTTTCTTCATAAGTGCACTCCCTTTGACATGATGTATATACCTAATTAATCATCCACTTGGTAACTCTTTTCTGTAAATTTTCATTCGGTATAAGTACGTCAAAAGATCAATATTTGGACTGTGCATCCATAATTGAACCATGGGTAAATGCTTTAAATTAAAAGGAACTAAAAAGAGCGCAAGCCCTATATATAGCTCCCTCTTTTTATTTAATTCCTTTCGGAACTAATACGTACATTTGGACGTACATATATTTCTGCCGAACTATGTACAATTGAACATGAGCCCTGAGACCCATATGAATATAGGTGTGCATGATAGGGCTCACGTCATAATGCACATAGTTCCGTTTGGCAGAAATACGTCTAATTAAGGATGTACCTACCTTATACACCCCAAATAAAAGCATGAGAGCAGCAATGGACCACTAGACAAGGTACGAATTTAAGCAATCTGATACATGTTTCTTAATCAGAATTTCACGTAGAACACGATTTGCGCAACGAAAATTACTGAAACCAACTCTTAACGAAGATATTAACGTTTTTATTTCACATTGGTTATAAGGAATTTGAACTGCCCGCTCACGAGAAACTCAAAGCTCTACGTGAGTCAAATCGCGCACTACAACGGTTTCCGCAAACATTCTCAATCGAGCAATGTTCAGTTTCCACCATGTGTTGTTCAAACTATGAGCAATTTGCTACAGCTGAGCCAAAGCGTCAAGATCGACGTTGCCAGATTTTTATATCGCAAAGACTGTCAAGATAACGTTTAGCGCGCGATGTGAATCACGTAGAGCATTGAGTTTTCATGAGCGGATGGTTTGAATTCACGCATCAAGAATCATTAAATATCTTCGTAAAGAGTTGATTTCGATAATTTTCGTTGCGTGAATCGTGTTTTACGTGAAATTTTGGTTGGGAAACATGTATCAGAATACTGAAATTCGCACCTTGTCTAGTGGTCCATTGTGCCCAAATCCCCTAATATGAATTCCTTTATCATAATGACTACTGCTATTTGCTCTCCTGAAACATTAAGAAAGAAAAAAGTTTAGGCGGAAAAATATAAGCTTTAAAACGACTAAAATCATGCTTGTAAAAGAGTTGACGAGAATGTGCGCGTATCAGGAGAGGTTTACTTACATTTCTTTCTGGGCAAACCTGATCGCCGCACAGTGGAACAAGCTAGTAGAAGAGGTCTGACATGAAATTTAGGGCTGAAATTTCAAGTTTTGACGTTCATTTTGCGACATTATCAATTCCACAGGGCGTTGCTGAAAGGAAGTTTCATGATAAAACCAATGAAACCGCTCTCAAACTTTCTAATTTTATATTATCAAAGATATACTTTCAAAGTTTCCAAATGTCGTCCGACTTTTCCTATTTTCTAGTTCCTTTGTGCGCCGACCACGAGGAAAAAAGGCCCACGCCACGGGGACAGGGAATATAAAAATGCGTGATGTGGACTCCACAAATTGTGCGTTTAAGAAAAGCCTCCGGACTTTTCAAATTTTTGAGCTGGTTTTCCTTTAAAATACCATTTATTAATCTGCATCTCTTGTCTCTGACAGATAAAGTGTGCCCTAAAAATTAATCGCCATGGCCTCTTGATCATGAGCAAAAATGTGAAAGGTTAGTATGTTAAAAGTCTCGGAGTAAAATTGGGATGAAATTCAGCACGGAGCCAATATTTTGCCCCCCCCCCCCCCCGAATGATACAAGTGCTGAACGAATTTCATTCCTTTTGGGGAGGAAATTCTGCTATAACGGGACGGGTTTCCCTTAAATTCATAGCATTCGGTTTTATTGGGGGATAATTGTCTTCGGGAGGGAAATTCTTTTCGGATTCCACTCCAAGATTCCTGACAGCGAACACAAAAAAATTATTTTTAACAACCATATTGAAAGAGTGGTTATCTAGATAATTGTAAGTAAGACCAATTTTTTCTTTTCAAATACCTCCATGAATAAACTAGAGGATACTGGTACATACCAGACGGTAACTTACTCTGAGGTACAAGCTTTAGATGTTTTGAGGATAAACTAACCTGTACTTTCAATGCTGTGATATCCGCTGATGAATTTGATCGTATTCGGTAATCCAATTGGAAAATCAAGCACTCCTATAGCCTGGGAAGCAAACAAAAACACGTGATTTCAGTTTTATTTTATTAATATCTGCTTCGTTTTCTCTAAAAGAATTAATTTTTTGTTAGACTCACTAACTTTGTGTGATATTTCATATTGTCTAGTGGTCCATTAAAACTTTTCACAGAAAAGGTAGTTCCACAGGGGGAGAATGTGAATTATCGTGCTCTTGTGAGCGTAGACGGTATACTTGGTTCACAACCACGAGAAAAGGTTTTTCATTTTGAGGGGGCAAAGTTTTCAAAGGGTCATTTTGTTTAATTGGATCGAAAGTTGGATGTTGAGATTTCGATGGAAAACTCTTTATAATCGTCATTTCCCGCGGACGAAAGAATTTAACTGTAGTTTAACTATCGGTCCATTGTGCTCAGCCAGAACTTCGCGATATCAAAGCTAAAGCACAAAAGAAACTCTCATCCTGTGCCTGCATGAAACTATTCGTGCCTAGCAGTTATCATTGCAGTATATACGAATAATTGAAGGCGATATATCTGTCATTTTAAATCCTCGCAGTGAGGCCCACCGTTGCGTGCGGGCCGCGGATGAATAGTGAATGCCTCCATAGTGAAAACGCCTTCAATTCCGTGTGTATGCAACCCGGACATCCGTGAAGATCGAATAGTTGCATCTAGGCGTTATAATGAAATTCGCTTAGTGTTCGTCGCATGCGATACTGACTGGGAGCGCTATGCTTGTTTCGCCTTGTAACTTCCAGCGCTGCCTATTGTGCCAATGAAGTAAATTAATACTGATTTTTAGTGCGGATTTGTCAATTTTAAGAATTTGCTTTGATTTGCCGTCCTAAAATGTGGGCTGGGGCTACGGCCCTTACCTTTTCTCATCTAAGAACGACAAGAGCGGCGAAGTTGGAAAATCGGTCAGATAGATTTCAAGATCTCATTGGTACAAAGAATCACTTCTTTTTCAAATGGATAGACTAACGCCAACTCAAGAGAGACCCCGTAGTTGGTCATTTTCTCTACACTTAATAACCCGTTTCAGCCAATAGGATCACTCCATTTTCCCTTCGTCTCATTCTTCTGTCCCTTTGTCTACCGATTTCAATAATCAGCCCACTGCTCCTTACAGATTTATACTAACTGCATATAATACATACTGAATTATAAAATCCCTTGTAGCAAAGGGTTCTATTCAGGAGAAGGAGCCAGCTCATTAAATTCGTCACAGTCACGGTATTTAAGTGGTAGAATGAAAGTAGAATGCTGGTAGCACTGGATCAAGAGCACAGCTGTCATCGGTTGGACCCTCATTGACCCTCTCTTGCGATTCTGCTATTCGAACTCGAATTGCATGCTCCCGATCGCGTGCAGTTGGGGCCTGAGTCCGTCCCGGACCCCCCTCCGATTTGTATTGTCTCGCTCTTTACCTGAGGTCCTGTCGGTAGTTTTGCATCGGATGAAACTGAAGGAGATTCTTCGGGGATGAAAAACTCTCCAAGACAGGGCACAGGATTTTAAATTAAAACCAATCAACTTTTTACGGAAATAGTTCATAGGTACTTTTTCCTTTGATATATTTCCGGGTTAAAAAAAAATTGATCTCTCGAAAAGTAGCAAAACGTGAGACGTTAGAATATCATTAAAACAGCTGTGACCAGAATATTTAACTATATTTATATCTATTCCTGCAGTTTGATACCACTTGGATTAAAAAAAGATTCCTGTCTCTGACTAATTTTAAATACAAGTTTGTGTTATTTTTCGCTATATTCAGATAGGTGATGTTTTGATTCAGCTAAAATGGGAGTTCTTCACCGCTTATTTACATACCGTATTTTACCGCACAAACCCACTTTGCCCGCGTCCAGGGGCCCAAATACCTCAGTATTTTGTTTCTTCTTTAATCTACTCTCGGTGTTAACTTTTCAACCATTTTTGGACACAGTATTTTTCCTTTTCAAATTTGTCGATAACATCATCAGAGAAGGCCAGAATACTCCCGTTGCCGAAAAAGCACATTGACGATATCATTACAGAAGTCTGTAGGTCATTCTCGTCAACGCTGCACATATGGTAATTTCTGGTCATTATGGTCATTTTTGGACATTCCTATATGTTTAAAATACTTGCTTATGCTTGATAATGATTCAATCAGAACGCAGCGAGAGACAAAGAGACAAAAATTTCATTACATTTTTTTAATATGGTCAGAAGAAAAATTTGACCATTTTTTGTAAAATAATCATGACCCTGATTCAATTATCGTAGGGAAGAATTTGTAAATTTACCATATTATAAACACTTTCGAGTAAAAATATAGGAATCACTTTACTTAAGGCGCAGTGTAAAGATGCATTTTTTCTTAAGTGTATCCCATTATTTGAAGCAAACAGAATTACATCTAGGAATCAGTGGATTTACGGAAAAATGTGGATTTACTGACGTTTGAGGTATCTCAGGAGTGTTAGGTGTGGTGTCATGTAGTTGTGATTGAACCACTAACGAAGAGCCCGGCCGCATGACAAATTACATGCAGCTCAGAGAAAACAAGTGTGAACGTAAGCGTGGGAGGGAGGGTTAAGGGTACGGAGGATTTAGAAAGTCCGAGGCTCCGAGGGGTTTAAAGGAGACCATACATCTCGGCCCAGGCAAAAAGGACACTTTGCTCATCGCCAAGGAGCATAAATTAGACCCTTGGCTTGTTTTTTAGCGGCTCTGGTGCTTGCACTAGAGCTGCTATTCCGGACGGTCCCAGCTGGGGAGTATCAACGGACCATGTTACATTGGAGAGACCGCGTGTTGGTTGATGGGAATCGGCGCCATTTTCTGCTGTTTAGGGGGGACTGATTTTATTTTAATTGATATCTTTTTCCTGTGAGCGAATGCTGTGTTGTGTAGTGTATTTTTGGAATCATGGTGATACTGTCAATAATTCAAAACGGGTCTGTGCTTTAATCTCGCACTGGAAAAAATGTACTTTACGTTTAAAATTTGAAAATTCAAATCTATAAATTTTCGCGCTTTTTTCGAAGAATGCCGTGGTTGGAGCTTCCTAGTCATACTACTCGACATCAGCTGATAGCAAACAAAGGTTACCAAGGAAACCGTAAACGCGGAACAACTACCTACCGTCGCCAGAGCCGCTTTCCGACGCGAATGCGTTGGAGCTTCCTGCTTGTTTTTTTTTTTTTTTTTTGTTTCGTTTTAACAAAGGAGCACCAGTTCACGATGTGAGTATGAAAGAAACGTAGTATCTTTTTCACCATTAACCCCCGATGATATGCTGAAACACTTCTTTTATTAAACCTATAAGTTAAAATGTGCAACAGGGCAAAGGCTCATCCCTCAATTGGACGTATTCGAATAAAGAGGAACAAAGTATTTCCATTATGACCCAGACGCTGTGCCTTATAGGTCCTGTCGTCATTTTACTTCTTAAGAATGAATTATCATGATACAGTAAACAAACTTCTTTGAGGTGGAATTGGGTGGATTTAACCGGAATCAACATACTACATGAAATGTGTTTCCTGATTGACTCTCATTTTGTCATGGGAACGGAGTTCCCCATGATATTACAATCGTTCCGTTGCTATCGCTATGGGATTCCCTATGCTTCTGCGACCTTGAGCGTTTCGCCCAGTCTTCGATTTTTGGTTGATTTTCCGATGTATCAAAAACCGTTGTATTTTTTAGCCAATCATGTCTCTACGTCAAGTTGTGTTGATTTCTAAAATTCGCTTTCAGCGAGTTTTTTCCACCTTGAGATGTCGTGTCTGACTGGTAAATCTGCGCAGAACCACGAAGTTCCGATTTTGGGCAAATTCTTTTTTTTGGGAGGTTCCGATTGGTTATTTTTCGCCATCAGTTTTCTGTTCGTTGGTGCGAAAGATCGCCTACCTCGGTGCTCTTGAGAAGCCGCCATTATCCCACCTCAAATTTGACAAATAGAAATAAAGACATAATAACCATCGTACAAGGTGGAAAATTGTTCTGGAGGACTCGTTACGGACAAAGAAGTCAAAATCAGAGCTTGATTGATTGATTTAATTCATGGATACGCAAATATTGCCTTAGCTCAACTGCCGCGATCGGAATGCATGCTGGGATGAACCTCGAGACACATTAAAACAGTGCGAACCATGGCTCCTACAGCAATGCGCTTAGATCATTTCTGTCTTATCCCAGAAGCAGAAGCTACAAAGCGTCTCAAGGACAACTCTTGTGATAAGTCCCGCCCATCGTCCGAGTCTTTTAAATGCTATTTTACTGTAGCGCACGTCGATCCGTCATAGCCTAGTTGACTAAACCGCCTCATATTTTTGATTAGGTGCGGGCAATAGGCGATCGGGAGTTCGATACCCGTCGATGGGTGTTACTTTTTAATGGTTGTATTGAATGTTTTAGACTAATCATCAAAAAATAATTAATACCAGATGATAAATGTACGAACATTTTCTCGTGAGTTAATATGTTAAACAAAAATACTGGAATATACCTCCTTCATATAATCAGCCACATGTTCCCCCAAATAAATGACGTTATTTTCTTTTTTCAATAAAGTTAATTTGCATTCAACGTTCGTAAGTTAAGCAAAAAGTACCTATTGATACAAATAGAGAGACATGAAAATAGTATGTCTAACATTATTTCAGTTGTTTTTTTTAATTTATTTTTTGTTTTTTTGTTTCTTCAATAAAACAAATTGACTGGGACTAGAATCATTGTATCTCTTCTGAAGACAAAAGCTAAGTTTATTGATACAGAAATACTAATATATTCATCCTTTATATAATCAGGGAGATGTTGACCCAAATTTTGATGTATATTTTCTCTGTTCGCCCAAATTAATGATGGTATTTTCTTTTTTCAATAAAATTAATTTACATTCCACGTTCTTAAAGAAATATTTTCTCCAAAATTCAGCAAAAAATAACAATTTATACCTACGCAAAAAGTAAATAAATAAATAAAGCAATGACATGAAAGTAGTATAGGTAGTACACATCTAACATTTCAGTTACATCTATATTTGAATGAAAAAAATGGCAACTTAGGAAGCACATAGGTCACTTATGATGCGTATTCGGGCATATGCGTAGAGTAAAAATATCATACTTTACGCCGAAAAAACGAAACTGAAAGTTAAATGCGTTAACTTCCGAAAACCATACATAATCCAACGAAAATAAATAATTGGTAAATAACAGCTTTCTTGTATGCAAAGAAAAAAAATTAAAAATGTTAAAAAAGAGATGTCGACACAAAATTACATAGCCCCTTCAATTCTGAAGATACTACAAACGAACTGTAGCTTAAAATTTTCATATCCCAGAAGCAAAAGTTCCCATGACGAATATTGCTATCGCTAGCGATTGCAAAAACCAACTTGTTTAAATTTTACAACAGCCTATTAAACAACTGTCTGACCTGAGATTTGATGAATGATTATCCTTTTAAACTCAGGAAGAATTTACATGAAGTATCAAGGTGTTACGCTGTTTGGTTTTTTGTTTCAAGAAATAAAAATTCGAGAGGAAAATTAGGCGGGATGCAATGCAATTATCAAAGTTCAACCTTCTTCAACTGCTGAGAATGAGAGCTAAAAGTTGGAGTCATAGGTGCAATGTTGAGTAGTGTCCTGAATTTTACGCGTGTCAGGCTTTCAGCAATCGATGGGGATTGAAATCCCAACAGTCATCAGCTTGTCTGAAATATTTGAATAAGTTATGTAAAAACCTGAATTTACAAAATTACGACTGTATGCTTTACGACTTATGACTCCTGTTTTTAGCCCCCATATTCAGCGTGTGAAAATATATTCTGGTGAAATCCCTCCAATTCTTGCGGACACTGCAGCCCTTATTCCTTTTTTATTCAAGGGCATTTTTGTTGCTTCTTGCACCTTTAGGAAAACAGCGGAATACTATTGAAGCAATACAGTTTTGCACTGTTAGGTCCTTACGCGTTTCTTAATTCCAGCCGCCTTCTATGGAAGTTTAATAAAAAATCATACGCTACTTTATAAAACAAAACCATAAAACATAGAAAAAACTTCGACAGCGATCGCACGTACAGAGACGCTAATACGGCATCCTTCATTTGTCACAATACACTCTAAAAAATAAAATTCTCTCTCTTGATTAGCCCGTCGCGACTACATTATTGTATTAAGCGACTCTATTTTAATTTCGTAAATTAATCCTTTTGCCCTTCGAGAAGGGCCGGCGGCTGATGTAAAGGGTGTATCTTTTAAGTTGGCATCCCGCTAGGACAGCTGGACAAGGACTTCAGTGGGGCGCCTTAGAATTCAATTGTTAAAAAAAATAAAAATAAAATAGAATAAATAAAATACAAATAAAAAAAGTAAGCAATTTTTTACTTGAGGGTAGTAAAGCATTCATTGGGATGCAAAAAAGCCTCGATGGCTTCGCTTTCTCTGCATATTTTTCTACGCAGCAGTAGATTGTTTGTAATACTAGGTACCTTCGTGTCAATGCGTACTTACGCGTTATATTCCAGGACCGTTCGAAATGTCATAGAATATTGTGAACTTATAACTACATTCCTCCGCCTTGGCAATCAGACTTGGAACATGTAGGCTGATAATCCAACTATTTCAGAAAGGCGTTGTTAGGAAAGTCGGTCCTACAGGTAAGAGCAGGTTGGGGGCGTATGACGTCAAAAACCACGCGAACAAAGGCTCACCACTGTCACTAATTGAGTGAAGTGTTGCAAGCTTGTAACTTGTAAGGAAAACGGAGAGCGTTTTCTCACATTAACCGACAACATCGAAGGCCATCAAAAAGGCTCCGAAGCAAAATATTGTCTAGCTGCGTTTCTCTCCTTTGACTGATTCAGAGTGGACCTTTCTATTGGCACGGCGTAAGCAGAGGCTCTTATAAATCAGGTCAATATCCTCAAAAGGCGGGCTGACCCAAACCTTTGATTCGTCACACTTCCCAACTTCCCATCCCAACGTCTTCGTTGCACTCATTTCGATTCCTAAAACTGAGCAATCCTCTTTCATGTTATTTTTTTCGCCGCATCTGATCTCTTTCATCAGGCAATGCCGGGCGGTTTTTATATGGTTCAATCAGGCCTCCTTCTCTCCTCCATCGGTTATGTTCACTTCATACATCCTGATCATTCAGATTACCGATAGTGTTAGTGGTGAGGCGTGAATGATCGATGATCGATTATCGATATTTTCTTATTTGAAGCTACGGTGAAGAATCGATTATTAAGGTGTTCGCTGCGGACACCCTGTTCATCGATCCTTATTCATAGGTTTAATTGACAGATCAATCGATATAGCGCAAAGCACTTCACGCCACTGGATAGTTTGTTGAATTGTCCATTTTCAAGACGCCTCGAGCACGAAAAAATCGTGAGCCTTGGTATTCTTTTACCGTCACAAAGCTCGCATGTTTTGGAGGTTTGCGACAAAGGTTCGGGTGTTTTTAGCGCATCGGCCTTTTTTAACAATTGATTTCATTCTTATAATTTTATTATTCTAGTTATCTGTAGTGTCTGTTTCACTGTCTGACGCCAGATAGTCTATTTTCTGATTAATCAGGCAAATATACGTCGCCATAAAGAAAGCATTGAAGAAGTTTTCAAGGCGAAATTCTTGAGAGACACACGAATTTGATCCTTTGGAACATTGAAAATCTAAAGTTTAGAGCACCAAAATACCGATATAATTACGAAGATCTGTCCCAGTTTCCAGCGTGGTCGAATTGACGTGCGATATATATCACATCGATTAAATAAAAAATCTCGTCAGATTTTGAGTATTTAGTCAAAGTATTTGCAATCTGCCAAGATTTGTGAGCGGTTACACATGTGTTTTGTAGGTATGCCATGCCCATCAATAACGGCAGAAACCGTGACGAATCACCTCAATAAAACGTAAAGAAACTGACCAAAAACTCAGGAAAACCATACTTGCAATTTATCTGGTACACGCCTGAGATGCAGCTGTGTCAATCGACTGTTAAAATTGCACGGAAATCACGATGATCACATTAAAAAAGTCCGAATCCATTCCTTAGTGCGCAATTACCTCAGTTTAGAACATGCTTTTTCAAATTTACCGCGCGTCTGAGAGCAGTTTTTTTTTAACACCGGAAACGAGCTAGCAACTTTAGGCTGCCTCCGTGGTTGCCGGTAAATGCTAATTGCCGATTAGTTGTTGTTAATTTTTGTTTGTTTGCAAGCAAAACGTGGTCTGTCTGATAGTGTCCATGCACATTCAGTCCATTTCTCTGTTTCATCGATTTGCAGATTGCATTTATAAATATTATGTTTGGAATTGTTAGTTTTCGTTGACCGGAAATGGCCGTTCCTTGTTTCCAAGTGTGGTGACGGACACTGCCTTTACAGCCTACCCGCGCGAAATCCGTAAAAGCGTGTTCCAAACTGTGCAAACTGCTCCCTAAAGAGTAGGTTTCAAACTTTTTTAATGATTCCATCGTAGTTCGGTGCCATTTTACTCCTTCAAAGTCTACTCACTTTGGTCTATCTTTTGTTACTTTAATTATGAGGGTTTGATGCTGCAGGTATAGGCATAGTGAAAACGCGCATGATAATTCATGCAAACACGTATTATGCAGTCACAAATAGACGCCGTCCAAAACCGCAAATCTTACTTTCGAGGAAATTTTCGTTGGTGGGGTTATACCATCTACTAGGCCTATTTTCCCAACAACATAAAATACTAACTTTTAATGAGGGGTATAGGATGAAAACATGCCATCTTCACTTTGATGCAGGATTTGGTGACAAATTCGCATTTCTACGCCGATTTCCCGATTACATGTAAAAAAAAACTCCGGATTCTCGAGTCATTTTTCAATTATCTTCAACTCCACGTGGTCAGAACACGGTAACAGTCGAAATGTACCTAGTTTGCAACTTTTAGAAGCAAGGATTAATCTCCTAAAGTTTTAACGCAGCATGACACCAAACTTAAGGACACGATTTGGCATGCTCATTACATTGTTAACTGATGACTTTTCTCTTTTTCTACAATTTTAAGAAATTATAGCCACATTTTTGTAAAATATTTCGCCAAAATAGCTGGAGGAACAGGAACTGATCGAACCTTAGAACCCAGGCCCGCCGACATGGTGTGGAGCTGACATTTTTGCCGATAAAACAATCTCAAAGGCCATACAATAGACCACTAGACAAGATCTGAAGTAGAAGAAGACGCGTCACATGTTTTCTCTTCAAAATCTTACAAAAAAAAAAAAAAAAACAATTAACACTACGCGAAGTTTTGAAATCAAAGAACTGCTCATAAACGAGATCAAACATGCAGGTACCCTAACACATAAGTACTCCTAAACAAGTCTCTTTTACACAGATCTGGACGGGAAGTTCGATTATACAAATGGCGTCATTTTTATTTCACCAATGTTGATAGAAAAAACTGATAACTTGTTCAAGGGTTGATTTTCAGACTTCCCGTCTTATGATTTGTTTTCATCGTAAAATTTTGAAGAGAATTCACGTAAAGCGATGTACTTTAATTCATACCTTTGTCTAGACATATGGTCTATTGTGTTTTAGAAGGGTTTAAACATGTTCTACTTCTTTTTAATTCTACCTACTTGCATTAAACAAAAAATAAAAAAGACGTGCACTAGTAGCAAAAGATTCGCCGAACACCCGATTCGAAGAAAAAAAACCACCCAATGAAAATCCGTGATCACATTTTAACCTCTAATTTTATCATGATCGGCAACGCTGTCCGGAACTACCTTTTTCGTTAAACGAAGGTGCCACGTGAGACAAAAAATATGCGCGATTCCGGATAACATAAAGATGGGTAACATGAGTCTTGGCAGCATTGCTCAAGGATGCGCCGCAATCCGTGTAATCTTCCGGATCCACAGGCGGGTCTTTAGTCCGGATCCAGAGGCGGATCTTTAGTTCCAGATTCTGGCCGGTTAGAATTACGCTTCTGATTTTTTCTTTACAGGCTCTCTCCCCCCTGCCCCTTCCCTACTATTATTCCTATATAGCAAAATGAAAATACCTCGAAATCGGTTGAGCTTCCTCTTTCTCAATCTGTAGTTGTTTATCGGACCTCACTGACTGCTATTTTAAGAAGTTGTTTTTTTCCCGAATTCTAAATAAATGAGACATTTAAGGAAATATATTCAACACCTGGTGAGCGAAATTATTACGTGTTGCTCAGATTTGGAAGTGATGTTACGTGTCAGATAATGGAAGTCGAAAATGACATCGTGTTCGACGTCATGACCAAGCAGATTGTCTGATACGGTCATGTCAATAGGATGACGGAAGAGAGGCTGCCAAAAAATATGCTTGATTGGGTTCCTCCTGGGAGGAGACGAAGAAAAATTGGCGACAGGGGGTTATGGATGAGATGAGGGAGTGCCAACTCCCTGATGACCTGTGAGGAGGACTGAGTTTTGTGGCGATTAGGCGTCACAGAGCGCCAGATGGCGCTGTGAGAGCGACTCTTATGTATGTGTGTATGCTCAGATTTTACCTGGATGTCCCTTTTTCTGTAAAAAAATCACTCATGCAATTTTTATTGGGAAACGTTTACATTTTTATTTTATTTCCACGTCAAGAGTTGTTAATCTCAGATCACTGGAATTTTTTGGCATAATACCAGCAACCCCTAATGGCGCGTACCAGATTGTGAATTCGCATATATTCATATGTAGAGTATCTCTGTCAGATACAGTTCAATCAAACTCATAGAATGACACAAAATTTAGATATTTTACGTAATTTTATACAAATTTACAAAAATTAAAGAAAACACCTTTTTTACGTAATCCACTGAATTTCTATGTTAACCTCGTAAGGAGGAGTCATTATAATGGTCCAATCGTCATCATGTTCCCTCTAAAAATCCCTAAATGTTGCAGTGCATGCTGATTCTTAAATCGTTAATCCAATCAAATTGTGGGTTTATGCAACCTAATCAGTGAATACTGCACCTACTTTTCCTCGTCCTGTTTAAGCGTCTTGGCGTTGAGAAGGTTCTCTTGGGGGAAAAAATCATGAGAGGTTCCAAGATTGTTTTACGATATTTCTTTACAAAAATTGGAAGAAGTTACAAAATATTGCTTATAGGGGCTCCTTAGAATCCCTTATTTTGGTGAAGTTAAGGGAGAGTCAGCGTCTCCATATGGTCAGGAGCGAAGAAAGTTTTCGGATGCAAAAATTAGTTCGAAACTCACAATCAGCCTAACAATTTCAGCATCCTTTGAAAATTTCATTAGTTACAAAATAATTGAAAAATACACGGGTGTCCAGAAAGTTGAAAGTGTTGAAGCAAACACGTCATAAATTGATGCACATTCTACATATATCTTAGGGTGCTTCAACTCTAGTCGTATATCTAATAGTACATTGAAGTGATAATTTCTTATATTGCCATATCTGAATCAAGTAGACTATTTAAAAAAAAACCTTGTAATATTTAAATTTTTTCTTATCATAACCTTACCGGAACCCGAGCAATTTTTTTGGCGGGAGTGAGGGGGGGGGGAGTCAATGACGTAAAATCCTTTTCTAAGCGATCTATTTCGGTAAAATTTCTAGAGATTTTTCCTACTTGTCCAACCGTAAAATAATGAACTGTCGATGTAATTCTGTTCCGATGGGGTGAAAAATTTCTTGAGATTGTATAAAATCATATTGTACGATAAAATTTTAAGAATTTTTAAAAACTTATTAAAAATGATTTAAAAAACCAAGGAAGCCACAAAATGAGTACCAAATGGTAGAAACTAAATTGTACGGGGATGAAGATAAAGGGACGTGGCGTCGAGTCACTGTGGAGACCATAACCAATGCTGCAATGCTGAGGAAGAATGTGGACACTCGATTTTTTTTAAACTTCTCCAGTAAAATATTTATACTTAAAGGAAGTCATACAATTTCTCCTTTAAAATTTTCAATTACTGTGAAATTATCTTTAAAAATTGGAAGGAAAATATTCGTAAGTGAAGATGAAATATACTCCGTTCCATTTCGGATCGTCCCTGGAAAGTGAGTCATCATTACGAGTTAATCCTGCAAATGGCAACAACGAAGGACGAACAATGCAGTTGGAGGCCCATGCTAGAGGGCTCGGCTCTTTTTCCGTCAAGAGAATCAAAATCCTCGTGACTTCTGTACCGTGACCCATTTCCCCTTTATTTCATACTAAAATTTCAAGGTAATCACAAAATTGCGTCTTTCACCTCAAAATCAGGTTCAGGGTAAAATTCTTAAAGAAAAATTTTTGAAATGTAAAAATCGAGGGTTACAACGAATTTTATGTTTGTCGGAATCTCTCAGACTTAGTCGGGATAGAGGTCAAAATTCAATCAAATTATTCTAATTATGTATTTTTTTATATACAGTTTTCTTTAGAATTTGACTCTGAAATTCATCCTGAGGTAAAATTGGCAATATTTTGAGTAATTAAAATTTTTTGCATCATTGCTGAAAGAAGAGAAAAGGGTCTGCGGCGAAAGTCTTCACGGTTCATCACGTAGAACAATAGGAGTAGTGGTATTAACTCGAGGTTCCTCAACCAACGATCAAGTTGGGTGCTTCGGTGTTGCAACACTGTGTGGAAATCGTCAGGTAGTCAGGGACGTTCCGAAATGGAAGATTATAGATTTTTTAACAAAGGCAATTTGGCAATGTTTGAAGGCTCATGCGGCGTTTTTCGGCAGAATAGAGGCACAGAAGTCATGGGTCCTTGACCTACGCACTACAGCAAGAAGGGAAGAAAGTGAGGGCAAGTGTTAGTATTGTCGGTCCATCTCCAACGGCTGGCAGGCATGTGAATGTCAATTCAAAATCAAGGAGATACCGATCCCGGACGCATATTCCCAAACCCCGCGTGGATTGTGAAATCCCGTTTAGACCCCAACCGAAGCCCCTTGTGCGGGTCCGAGACTCCTCCGCACCGGCTCGGCTCAGGTAGTCTCTCATCTCCGTCCAACCTTCATGCCCTTCCTCTGATTTCTTCTCAACAGTTTTGGCCACGAATTAATCGATGTAATATTTATTTATTCAGTTGAATCTTTTGAAACAGCAGAATTTGAGGACTTTTTCGGTAAAAGGGCGAATGGAGCTTGCCATGCTGTTTCGCCAGGAAAAACTCTGAGCAGATTCGACGAAAAATAAACAGCAAAACAGTCGGAGAGAGAACTACGTTGCACAATCTTAGCAGAAATGGACGTCTCATACGCCCTTTCACCGAAAAATGCCTAAATTACGTGCAGTGGAAATATTTTTTAATGCCGAAAATTTCGCAATGCAGAGTCATGACGTCACCTTCGTTGATCGCATGATCAATAAACTTGTCTATTGGCTATGCCTACCGTTTTGTTCTTTGTAAAAAACATTTTTGATGGAAAACTCTCGGAACATTTTTAGAGCAGCGCAATGCATATGGATCTCACAAGCCTCTTTGATTAGTGGAATTTGCGGAGCTTTTGTACTGGAAAAAAATGATTACGTAAGAATTAATATTCTTGAATTTGCCGCTAGGAGGAGATTTCTCTTGGCTTAAGCTGCAAAATGCGTACCTACTTTGAGAAAAAAGCCGCTGCCGCTCATATCAAGCAGGATTCGGCCTTATTCCAGTGACCTTATTCTTGATTCAAGAGCAGTATTCTTGACAAAAAATTCAAGTAATTTTTTTTTCTTTTTTCAATTATTTCCTTTCTTTTACTTATATAGTTCTGCGCAGAACCTATCACCTTGCTTGAAAGGATAAACAGTAAACCTGGTGGTGAAGAAAAGTTATAAAAAAAAGTCTCTGCATTTGCGAGGATGAATATGCACTTGGTGTCTCACCCGAATCAATAGGAGAGCTATTAAAACCCCCTAGCTAATTTTCCCCGTTTCCGTTGTCCGTATCGGTTGGACAAATATCCCGAGTAACAACACGTGCTGTTCGGCACGAACATCCCTTGGACACTGAAAAATTAGGAGGCAACATGCCGCCTGCATCAGTATCATCGATGTTTGGTATTTGAAATCCATCTCGGAAGAGACAGGGTATGACTTGACTCTGACCTGAAAAAATCGTCCCAAGTGGATCGAATAATCACGGTTTTTCATGAACAAGTCAATGGTGCATTTCAAAATGCACTCAACATGTGACAACTCTGCGAAGGGCTTGTTTTGAGGAGGAAGAAGATATTTTCCGGAAAACAAAAAGAGTGGACCGCGAGGTCACCCCCATTCATTCCGAAGGGTTGAAGAGACAATCGGACGGCGCGGCGAGACGCGAGACGGGAGAAAGGAGAAAGGAGAAAGGAGAGAGGATGGCCGCAGTGCCCAAGGCCACTTGCTGAAGAGGCCCATGCCGACCGGGGCAGGGCTCAGAAGGCAGCGGCTAACGATTTTGAGGACAGCAGGCTAGATTTTTCACAATCCACGCGGGGTTTGGGGATATGCATCCCGGACCAGAACAGGCTTAGTGAGAAAAACAAAGGGATGAAGAAGATTGCCACGTATGATTATTTTAACTTCTCATTCCCTTTGCTTACTGGTCTGATTACAGAAGGCTGTTTAAACAAGTGGGTGTGCCTGTGCCCCCTGGCCGCTACCAGCCCAACCCTCGGAGATCGCGCTTCGCGCTCCTTGTGGCCTGGATTGCAGGTTCCTGAGAGTTAATCTAAAGAGAACGGACTCATCTAGGGACACTAATTGTATCAATCACTGCAAAACTCACGAAAATCAGCCCTGTAGATCTTTAGGAGGTCATATTTTCAAAATGTAGATAAATGGGGCTTATCCGGGGACTGTATGCTATCAATGGACCACTAGACAAGGTACGAATTTAAGCATTCTGATAGATGTTTCTTAACTAGAATTTCACGTAGAACACGAATCGCGCAACGAAAATTACCGAAATCAACTCCTAACGAAGATATTAACGTTTTTATTTCACATTGATTACGGTGAATTTGAGCTGCCCGCTCACAAGAAACTCAAAGCTCTACGTGAGTCAAATTGCGTAAACGGTTTCAGCAAGCTTCTCAATCGAGCAATATTCATTTCCCACCATGTGTTGTTAAAACTATGAGCAATTTGCTATAGCTGAGCCAAAGCGTCAAGATCGGGGTTGCCAGATTTTTATATCGCAGAGACTGTCATGATAACGTTTAGCGCGCGATATGAATCACGTAGAGCACTGAGTTTTCATGAACGGATGGCTTGAATTCACGCATCAAGAATCATTAAATATCTTCGTAAGGAGATAATTTCGATAATGTTCGCTGTGCGCACCGTATTTTACGTGAAATTTTGATTAAGAATCATGTATCAGAATGCTGAAATTCATTACCTTGTCTAGTGGTCCATTGTCGTAAAAATGATGAAAATTGACCCACTAGGACGGTAGAACTATTGTGAAAAAAAAAATGGAAGAGGAGGTAAGAGAGCTTATAGTAATGGTGGCTGCCTACAAATAAAAAAATTACTTCACCGCTCGATATGCAAAGAATGTGATTACTTCATGTGCAAAGAATGTCGGAGGAGAGGTTCCCCAAACAAGTTTTGGATTGGGTACCACCTGGGAAGAGGCGACGGGGACGTCCCGTAAAGGGTTGGCGGCAGGGCGTTGACGAAGAGATGTTGCGGTGTCAGTTGCCCGATAACCTCTGGGAAGACAGGCATATGTGGCGTTTGGGTGTCGTAGAACGCCAAAGTGCGTTGTAAAGCGACTTTATATATATACTTCACCGCTCGAGTACTTTCTCTGAAAATAACGATTGTAGCAAAGAAATATAGACTGATGTGGTATCTCAGCAAAATATTTTTCATTAATTGAGAATTTGTAATAGTAGTTCGCGCCATAACCCAACATATCCCAAAACAACATATCTCCGTTCTGCATGTCACACATTTATTTACTTGAAATTGGTTACATTTTTTACTTGAAACATGAGTAAAAACACTTTACGTGATGATAATCGAATGGTAAAAATCTTGATCGATGTATTGCTTCAGATAAAATACATTTGACTTAACAGTCTGTGTTAGTTAAATTAAATTGATTGATTAGTTATTACCACGCATGCCCTGATCAAATCGGCCGATTTTAAGAATTTCCATGAAGGGTGAAATCTAAGTTTTTGTTTCGATTAGGAGAGCGCTGTTGAACACTGTTGAAAATAAAAAAAAAGGTTGTCCTCGCTTTAACAGGTTAAACTGCATCGGTAAACCCGTCTATCCATTTAACTTCAAGGCTTACTGTCGTATTCATGGTCGCACTTTAAACATTAAGGTCTCCTTAAGCCATAAGAATTGCATTTGTTAAGGAAGCCTTGATATTGTAGGACAGCAATGAGCCACTGGGCATGCAAGTTAAGGATTGAAGCAGTATGCAACATGTTTCATCCTCGAAATTTTACCGCAGGAACAAATTACTCAACGGGTGGTCTAAAAATTAAATCCTAAAAAAATATGTAAAAGTTTTCAATGAACATCAGTCCAAAAAAAAAAAATCACTTACAAATACGTCATTTGTAGAATATAGTCTCCATTGGATCTTTTTGGAAAAAATCTCTTACCGTATCTTTTACGAGCTGACCTCCGAACTTCCCGTAATGTGAATGTTCTCTACGTCAAATTTTGACGAGAAAACGTGTGATGCTTTTCTTGTTTGGACCTAGTCGAGTTACACATTGCAGTGTACTACGAGGCCGGTTGGGATGAGTTGGAAATTCTAAACGCTCTTTGCGCTTTTAATGGTATTCCCTTCGTTTTTTTATCTAAACTATGGAATTATACGTTAAAATTTTCGGGACTATACCTTCTACATGGTAACGATGAGCGAATTCATAAAAATCGGTTCCTAATCTTAAAATTCAATGGTTACGGGGAAAAAATGTCATTTTTCGGGAGATGCTCCAGAGGCGCGCTCTCTTGGATTAAAGGAAGAACCTTTCGGGTAGGGAATGCCTCTGATTCCGAAAAAATGCCGGCCAGTTAGGCCAACATTTCAACAGGGGTCATGAAACAGCTACCCTCTATCGGTAGCACGCGCATCCACTCATTCTCGCATGCTGCAATTAGCGAGGAGTGGCGAGGAGTGAAGCGTGGATGACGAGGGTGAGCGCGGGTCAGTCCTTCCCGGAATCAGCCCCCATCCCCGAGACGGTGGGTGCGGTGGCGTTTGCGGACGTGGCGTTTGCGGATTCTAAGAATCGGGTGGCGTTTGCGGATTCTCATATTTTGACGGTGGCGATTGCGGACAGGCGGAACAGGGCCGGTGGCCTTTGCGGACCAGAGAATTTCGGCGGTGGCGATTGCGGACGGAGGGGTAGGCACCTACATATGCTGCCCCCCACCCCTGCGCTGTATATTAAAGAGAAAAATTACTGGAGAGGCTCTGGATTCCTTTTCGTGGATGTAGAATGAAAAAAATATTAGTATTAAACATTAGTATTATATTAGTATAAAAACATATGAGCAGTGAACATACAGTAAATTTTTAAAAAAAAGGCATATCAGAAATCGCAAGAAACTGAAAAATCGTCAGTTTCAGTCCATTTTTAGGATGAAAAACATGTTGTAAATTCTAGTCCAAAATTACTGAAAGTCAAAAAATTAAAATGTGTTTCCATTTTTCGTATGTAATTTTTTAGCTTTCAGTAATTTTGGACTAGAATTTACAACATGTTTTTCATCCTAAAAATGGACTGAAACTGACGATTTTTCAGTTTCTTGCGATTTCTGATATGCCTTTTTTTAAAAATTTACTGTACGATCAATTCTCATATGTTTTTATACTAATATAATACTAATGTTTTCTACATCCACGAAAAGGAATCCAGAGCCTCTCCGGTAATTTTTCTCTTTAATATACAGCGCAGGGGTGGGGGGCAGCATATGTAGGTGCCTACCCCTCCGTCCGCAATCGCCACCGCCGAAATTCTCTGGTCCGCAAAGGCCACCGGCCCTGTTCCGCCTGTCCGCAATCGCCACCGTCAAAATATGAGAATCCGCAAACGCCACCCGATTCTTAGAATCCGCAAACGCCACGTCCGCAAACGCCACCGCACCGAGACGGTGAGCATGGATGCTTCAAAAAGCATTCTATTCCACGGCGTGTAGATGCTCAAAAAGAAGGTAAAACACGCTATATGCAGAAGCTATTTCGGTTCTAAATAGTATGAAAAAAAGAACCTTTTGCTACAAGGATACCGCAAAAGTCCAACCTATGATGAGTGTGCCCGTCCTCAAAGGAAAACCACAGCAACTGTTCAGTTTCGGGAACCATGAATCGGACCCCATGATGCTCCGTTGTGATGAAAACGCGCTTCTGGAAAAGATAATGGAAATTCTGTTACTTCCTTGGAAGTATGTGTTTGGTACATACGTACTCTTCACTGAAAATCAAAGTTTCCCTCCCTTTTTCTGATCTCCATACCATCCTTTCAAAGTATTATCGTGAAATCCCTCTCTTTTTCAAACGAATTAATCTCTAAATTTAATGTATTCTTTCCTTTTCCTAACTTTTAACTTTGTACTATTTGTGACCCCTACTTTTTAAATTTTAAAATTATTTTGATCTCTCCTCTAAGGTTTTAATGGCTCAATTGTTAAAAGCACCAAATAAACGTATCTACCAACCAACCATTCTTATTTGATTCGTTCATTTTGGCATAAGATTGCTTTTGAAAGTTCGAGGATAAAATAAAAGAAAATAATGAAAAACATATTGTGCGAGTATACAGGGTGATCCAGGGATAAACGATCAGACTCCAGAGGCGTGTCCTTTGGGTCAAAATAAGACTTTTTTGTTGTAAAAAAGTTTTTTTCCAAAAGTGCCCCCAGTTGGAGCCACGGCCCCCAAACAAATATCAGAGTGTAGATCATTATTTATCCTGAATTTTGGCAACGTTCGAGGACCAAATCCCACGAAAAGTTTTACTCCCCTCCACTTTCATGCCCTGAATTCATAACTGATCTAAAAATAATCGAAATTTAAATTTAAAGAGGGGTTTTGGGGCCGATTCGGCTCCTGCAGTCTGGCCGTTTAACCTTGGATCACCCTGTTTATACTATAGATTCCACCCATACTTTATTTTTTCCTCGGAAAACTAATTTACGTGATGGTGAATTTGCATCAAATTTTTTATTGCCTCATCTGAAAGAGCTTAAAGAGCTGATTTCACGGTATTTTTTATAATTTTTTTCAGTTATGGGAAATAGTATAAAAATAGACTTAAAAGTGAGAAAATGCACCGCCTAGCCTCGTGTTCAGCTCACTCAGTAGTTTCTACTTAAACACGAAATTCATCAAATTTCAGACACCTGCAAATTCTCTATTTCTTGAACACTTTCCTTCTCTGTTAGTAGAATATTTTGTATGTATTTCAAGCAGGGCCGGATTTACTTACTTGCCGCAGATGGGCCGCCTGTATTTTGCCACCCCCTTCTCACCACTGAAGCCTCATCATATAGACAATAATTAGACATATCTCTTTGCTGCCAGTTATAGGCGAATTATTTGAGAAGCTCTATTTTAAAAGACTGAACGAAATTGTTTCCAAACAAAATTTGATTATAGATGCACAATTTGGATTCCGTGCAAAACATTCTACGGTGGACCAATTACACCGTATTACTAAATTTATAGAGGATTCTATTGAGAGGGGAGAATACTGTGTGGCAGTTTTTCTGGACGTTTGATCGCGTCTGGCACGAGCGTCTCATCGAAAAGCTTTATAAAATGCTCCCATGTAACCATGTGGAACTCTTGTCATCCTTTCTCAATGGTAGACAATTTCGGGTTAGGTATAAAAATACTACCTCGGGTTTCAGACCTATAAGGGCGGGAGTTCCGCAGGGTTCCTGCCTTTCCCTCCCCCTTCTCTATTCCCTTTTCACCACAGACATCCCACAGTCTTGGAGAGGGGGGAAACTGGGAGTATACGCCGATGACACGCTCGTGTTAGCAGCGTCAAAGAGTTACAGGGAGGCACGGCATAATGCACAATGCCACCTAAATAAAATTCATCGCTGGACAAACAAAGATAAGACTAAATTAAATGCATCTAAATCGGTTGAGGTGGTCTTTACCAACAGACCCTTTACGCATATCCCTCTTCTCCTAGGAGAAAATTAAATTCCTCGCGATACTGTCGCTCGCTATCTTGGCCTTCACCTGGATTCTAGGCTCAAGTGGGGGTCTCATATAAAGAAAAAAGTTGCACAATTGAAACTTATATACGTGTTCCACAAAAGCCCGTGTGACGGAAATAGTAGAAATAATAGCAGAGAATCACTCGGCAAGAGGGAGAGTAAATCCTCAAAAACATTCATAATGGTTCGTAAATAAATTGACATTATAAAATGTTGCATTACGTTCAATTTGCTCAGAGATCTACGTATTTGATGGATCTCGACGACAGTAATTAATTATTCGCTATTTTTTCACGGCTTCAAAAAATATTCTTGAGCCTCACTTAACGATGAGGTCCCTCCGTTAAAATAAATTCACTCGAGCAATTAATACCATCGTGTCTTCCAATGATAATTATTCTAGCTGAATGTGCCACAGCCCACACTTCCTCTCCAGTCTTTTTAGCATCAATCCCCTCTCACGCCTCTCCACCTTTTCTCGCGCGCAGTTTTTGCTCTATCAAACGAAGCAATGCGAGGACTAGGTATTTCTGGAAAAGCTCCGAGGAGAAATTGGATTCTTGGATCGTCACCGGTGTGGTGCACTTTTTCTTTGTCAATAGTTCTCTGAAAAAAGGCTTCTTTTCATGAATATTAATTAATTAACCACTACTCGGTCGTGGACAGTTTCAGTTCAAATATTTTCGTGAGAATTGAAACGGCTGCTGGAGTGAGGCATCCGTGATGAGAAATGAGCAGGGAATTATTAAACTGATAAAAATATTTGTGCTCTTGTGTCACTTCTGGTCAATATAGGAAGTGAAACGGAAACCAACCCACGCTGTTCTGGACATTTACCTTGTGTCGGAGTCTCAGAGTGAAAAGTATCCGATTTATTTTAACCTGTTCGTGTGAATACATTAGTAGGTGCAAGAATGTCCTTGCCTTCATCCCAAAAATACGTTTTTGATCAGATGGCTTACAACGCAACGTTTTGGTACTTCCTTGTTTATACTTACGACGCCTATGTTAGCCTGAACCCCTTCCTTTCCCGCCCCCAGAATCGTATTAAGAGTTCCGTTTTGTCAAAGAGTTAGATTCAAGAGGTTGTGCAAGTAAGCTGAAGTCTAAATCGAAGCCAAATATCGAGGCAGCAGCGGCTCGTGCGATAATTACATGTGTGTCGATACGATGAAACAAGACAATACAAAGCACCGAGAGGCTGCTGACAACTGCCGGCATCATGTATCTTCCATTCGTAACTTTCCGGTTCCAAGATATCATTTATGCTTCAATTATCAATTTTGACTGTGGACTTAAGTACTTAGTACATACAGGGTGATCCAAAAGTTCCTTCCACCCCCTCTAACTTTTTACCTAATTGAGATAAAAATTTGAAACTTGGGGGATATTCCTAGGTCAAAGGCAGCTACTTTTTGGCCCCCCTAAAATTTTCAGGGGGCCCCCCTTGGGGGGCAACGGCCCCCAACTTGCAATTTTCAAATAGGAAGACCCCCTTTGTGATAACTCGTTCGAAAGAACATAAAAAAAGAAAACTTTTCGCGCAAATCCGAAGTCAATATCTCAAACCGTTTCAAAATGGCGGCCGGTTAAAGTTCAAAATGGCCGAAATTTCACACCAGTTATTTGTCGATGGATTTGCGCGAAAATCGGTATGTAAGGGTATTTTGACACGAGAAAAACGAATTTGACGTTAGATTTTCAAAAAAACCAAAATTTCCAAAATGGCCGCCGGTTAAAGTTTAAAATGGCCGAAATTTTTCACCTTGGTTTTTTCCTGATGGATTTGCCTAAAACTTGGAATTTGAGAGTATTTTGGCATAAGATAAACAAATTTGAACTTAGATTTATAAAAAAATAAATTTTTGGTCATTTTGAACTTTAACCGGCGGCCATTTTGGAAATTTCGGTTTTTTGAAAATCTAACGTCAAATTCGTTTTTCTCGTGTCAAAATACCCCTACATACCGATTTTCGCGCAAATCCATCGACAAATAACCGGTGTGAAATTTCGGCCATTTTGAACTTTAACCGGCCGCCATTTTGAAACGGTTTGAGATATTGACTTCGGATTTGCGCGAAAAGTTTTCTTTTTTTATGCTCTTTCGAACGAGCTATCACAAAGGGGGTCTTCCTATTTGAAAATTGCAAAGTTGCAAGGGGGGCCAAAAAGTAGCTCCCTTTGACCTAGGAATATCCCCCAAGTTTCAAATTTTTATCTGAATTAGGTAAAAAGTTAGAGGGGGTGGAAGGAACTTTTGGATCACCCTGTATATATTTGCCTGGAAGACGCATCTTCGAAGATGTTGAAGTAGAGTTCAATGACAAAGGAGTTTCTCAAACGCTTCAAAAGTCCTAATAAGGAGCTATAGTTCAATTTTTTCCGCTTGTATGCGATGTTTTAAAATGTTGGTAGCACGCGTTGTCGTTCACGGTTTCGCATTTAGACAGACCATACAAAGCACAAACATACTTTTCAATAGGTAAGGTGAGGTCGGGTAACTGGACAAGAGTTCGGAGAAAAATGTCAAAATTTCAACTTCATGATTTTTTTCCATCATTATATTGACAGTAAAGGCTACTTTTTTAATTTTTTCTGTTAGTATAACACATAATGTAAATTTAGGATGAGGATGAGTCAAAAGTCGAATTTCATCTCTCAATTTTTTCCACAAATTTTAAAAAAATTTCCTGTTTTTTGACTCAGTTACCCAACGTCGTGGGGGAGGTAACTGGACTACCCCCTCCTCCCTTAATTTTTGAGGGGGGAATTATTTATAGTTCTCAAAGGTCAGAAGGTCTCCTTCTCATGGAGGTTGAAGAAAATGTCATTTAAGTTTATATAAAAATGTTTAAGTTGTGTTGTACATCATGTTGTAACAGGTGGCGGCAAAAAACCCTCAAATCTGAGAATTGAATAACGGTCAAAAAAAAATTTCCTTCTAGATAGATGCTTAGAACTTTCAGTATTACTACTTAACAAGAAGTATAATATTTCAGGACACTTTTGAGGAAGTTTCAGTAAGATTAGGGATGATGAATTTTTAAGGTGATTTGACGAACGCCATATTTTTTGTCAGAACCCCCCGAGGGGGGACCAAAATTTTGACCCCCCCCCCCCCAAAAAGATGGTCCCCTTTAAGATAGGAACATTCCCAAAGTTTCATTACCCTAGCTCAATTCGTTCAAAAGTTAGCAGGGGTGGGACGGACTTTTGGTACACCCTATATACAGATTACTGGCTATAACACTCAAGAAAGGAGGAAAAATCTTGGTTTAAGTGCTTGGTATCAGATGTTCTAGCAGCATAATGCCCGTCCAATGTGAAGATTGTTTGAATACCCAATGGTTGCAAGTGCAAGAATCTATGTATGACCGCAGAAAATGTATCACTAGAAGAACACTTATAAGTATATTTTGACTAACACGAACAGTGTAAAAATCGTGTGCAATGTTAACCCAAACACCGAAAACACGGCAATTTCAACTGAAGAACAAGCTTTTAGATACTTAGGTGATAGGGATACACACATATAACTAACACAGTTTTGGAAGCTATTTCCGGATTTTCCAACGTTCCAAGGAGATTGCAGGTCATCAAAGAAAGGCACACACTAGCAATTCACAATATACCTGTTAATAATTATGGAACACTGAACAGTTTAATAAGTTTACAGTCCCAGAATAGAAAATTGTCGAAGGCTATTTAGTCTTAGGTGGCTTCCTAAGAGTAAACAAGTGATTAATATTGTGGATATCTCTATAAAGAGAGCCATTAAGGGAAGGACATTCGATTACTGATTCTATTTAGATTGCTGTAAATGAGAAGTAGGAAGTTTTCTCCAAAATATTTACTTCCCGAAACAAAACACAAGGCTTCGCATCATGAAGCTTCAACATGGTCAGTAACAGTGTCAGGATTTAACCGGCCGATCTGTTGTTGTTTCTGAAGTTTAACCAAAAACTATTGCAAAAACATATGCACTCAACATTTTCAAGAAGAATTATTTCCAAATTCACTTCACTACCATGGAAACTCAGTATCTCAGTGTACTGAAATGACTGAGTAAACTAGCACAAATTTGGTCAATATTTTCGGATTTTCCAACGTTCCAAGGAGATTGCAGGTCGAGATATTTGTAAAGCAGGGTTAGATATTTTAGTTGAACGAATAACAGTTCAGAAAATATGCCAAAAACTAGAGAAATGTTTGTCAAAAGGTGAAATTGATAACAGCCAGTTGGTTGTTTTGATTAGCCTCGATATTCGAACGCGTAGAGGCAATACCCCCTAGTAGAGGTCCCACTCGCAGGCTTAGTAGGTTGCGCACTCTAGATAGGTATAGTTCATTGACCTTAGTCGTGTAGACTAACAGCCACCGCTAAATAATGGGGAGTTTAACATGAGATTTGATTACTGATTATGTAGGATTCTAGTTCCTGGTATAGTTCGATTTCAGTTCTTGCTAAGATGGTTTTGGAGTCAATTATCACTTGAGGATCCGGTATTCTCATGAGATTGTAGATGTTTATAGGTTGTTTGATTTTTGTGCAGTGAAGGAGGATGTGGTCGATAGTACCTATCTGGCCACAAGTGCATTTATCATTATCTTTCAGTCTGATACGGTTGAGATGTTCTGGGAATAACCCGTGACCAATTCTCATTCTTGTTGGTAGCTTTCTTACTTAATATTATGCGGCTGAACCAGGCTTCCGTTGAGATGATTGGTTGGATCGACCCTAGTCTGACTCCCTTAGTTTGTGTACTCTCTGTCCAGTCTCTTTGCCACTGTTGCAATACTGAACTTTTGGTTAGTCGTTGGTAGTTGGAGTAATGGATTAATTCCTTAGAGTAGTCTATGGCGTTAGTGAGGTCTTTGGTTTGTTTGTCTTCCAACTAATTGCCTGCTATATTCTCATGGCCTGGGGTCCATGTCAGTATTAAGTCTTTATTTTGAGCGAGGAAATGATGAACTTCTTCTAATTCGAATGTGTGGCAAGAAGCCAGGGGGTAATTCCGGCGCCATATTGAATTGCCACTAAAGCGCGGGCAAACGCGGCATTTTAAAATTTCGAACTTTAAAAGTCGTTTTCGGAGGGAAAAACGGATCGGAAAAATCTGAAAAAATTACTGCGTGATCAGGAGACAATATGGTTTCTGAAAATGCAAGAATTAGAAACAGGTTAACAAGCTAATTCTACGAAAACTGTCCAATTTGACCTCCCAAAAACTAAAAATTCAACTATGTTATTTTGGATCGAGAGTTTTTTTCTTAGTTCAGCATAGTATCAGTCTTAAAAATTCTATACAAGTACCTTTTTTTATCAGGCATTTTTTTTTTTTTTTTTTTTTTTTTNNNTTTTTTTTTTTTTTTTTTTTTTTTTTTTTTTTTTTTTTTTTTTTTTTTTTTTTTTTTTTTTTTTTTTTTTTTTTTTTTTTTTTTTTTTTTTTTTTTTGTCATACTGTCAGGTCTTATGAAGAAACGGAACAACGAAAAATAGGGACCCAATGTATATGTTCATCATAAAATAGCAAATGTTTTCTATAATTTCTGCAGATTTTTCAGCTTTTTTCTCGAAATATAAACAAATGTTTCTTGATTTAAGGATAAAATATCTACATATTTGTTTTTTTCTTAAATATCTGAAAAATATCTCTCCAAATCCCTCCAAAATAGCCTCCAAAAATTATTGTACATCGTTCAAAAATTATGCATTTTAAAAACTGGCATTAGTTGTTTTGTAACTCTGAAAAAGTGTGACGGTCGTGACATTTCCGTAACGATCGTGACATGATTCATTCATTTGAAATTTTTGGTCTTTATATTACCGTCAATTTATTACTTCATGCTTCCTACTCTCTTAGGAGCCCCCCCCCCCCCCCTCCAGGTCCTATATCGTCTTTTGGATTAAAGTTTTGGCCAACAAATTTTCATTTGAAAATTGCACTAAGTGTACCTTGTACCTCGAGGAAATCCATAAATGCATTAATAAAACAAACCTTTTATTACCTGGGGTAACCCTTTAAAGTTTTGGTACAAAACTTCAAACATATCTCGCACAAATTCGATTTACTTTTTGATATATTTCAAAAGAATAATGCCGAGACGTCTCTTTCTTTGGTGGCTGTGACAGGCACAGAATACCCTTAAAGGGTATCCCGGGATAAGCATGTCAAAATGCCCTTGTGAATGGATTTTTATTTTAACCATTTTAAGTCATCAAGGGTGTCCTAAAACTTAGGTTTTGGGGGATTTTAGCCCCCCAACCCCCTCCGCCCCCCCCTCAGACCCCCAAAAACCGCTTTTTTGGGCTATTTTTGACTATGATAACGTCATTTCCTCATAACTTTCGTAATTTTCGATAGAATTGAACCAAAATTTGTCAGAATCTACATCAATTAGCTTAGTTTTTTTAGAAAAAAATTCATTATCATCGGATAATATTTTAGCCTCCAAAAAAATTCGTAAAATTTTTGAAAAAATCATTTTTTTCCTTTTTTCGCGGCTAGGTGGCGTATGGAAACATGCGGACAAACAAAAATTGTCTCTTTTCTTAATTTATACATTCAATAAGATACAGTAAAAATTTCGTGTTGATCGGAGTGGTGCGCCATACTTAAAAACGCAATTTTCTAACCTCAAAACGGCCTAAATGCCACCATTAGCCTTCTTTGATGACTAGGCGTGGAGAAATGTAGAGAGAAATATCCGGTTTTATCGTCTCACCTCTTAAGTGATCCACTTAAGTACCTTGAGTCAAAATTTCGAGTCGATCAGAGTGGTGCGCAACACCCAAGCACGCAATTTTCTAACCTCAAAACGCCGACATTGCCCATTTCGGCACCCATTATCACTCCGTGTGAAAAAGTAAGAAGAGGTACATCCGATATTATTGTCCTACCTCATAAATTGGGCACTTAAGTGCATTTAGTCAAAATATCGTGTCGATCAGAGTGGTGCGCAACACCCAAGCACGCAATTTTCTATCCTCAAAACGGCCAAAATGCCTATTTCAGCACCCATTATCACTCCGTGTAAAAAAAATAGAGGTGGGTACATTCGATTTTATAGTCCTACCTCATGAATTAGACACTTGAGTACCTCGAGTCAAAATTTCGTGTTGATCAGAGTGATGCGCAACACCCGAACACGCCGCTTTCTGACCTGAAACCTCCCAAAATTCCCATTTTGGCATTCATTATCACTGTATGTCAGCCAAGATCCCGCTTGAAAATTGCATGATGCACATTTCAAAGTTTATTTTGGCACCCTGCCGCGTAGCAGACCCGGTCACTCAGGGAAACCTCTAAACTCCTAGGATATATATGACGGTAGGGAGGCTCGCTCATCCCCCACGAAGAAGCGTTCCCTCGTCCAAACTTCCATAATACGTAGCGGTGCAATGAGTGCTGGGGATTCATGAAGGGAATCCCTCTGGGCGAGCTGAAGGGTATACTGATGCCAATGCTACACCACGGTAAATACGACTATATTACGGTAAATACGACATTATTACGGTAAATACGTCTACTGTAATCCGTTAAGTTCGGCTATTTAAGCGTTAAATCCGACTAATTGTCCTAAGTATTACATGACAGATTAACTTGAATTTGCCAGCACTCATTGCACCGCTACGTATTATGGAAAATTGGACGAGGGAACGCTTCTTCGTGGGGGATGAGCGAGCCTCCCTACCGTCATATATATCCTAGGAGTTTAGAGGTTTCCCTGAGTGACCGGGTCTGCTACGCGGCAGGGTGCCAAAATAAACTTTGAAATGTGCATCATGCAATTTTCAAGCGGGATCTTGGCTGACATACAGTGATAATGAATGCCAAAATGAGAATTTTGGGAGGTTTCAGGTTAAAAAGCGGCGTGTTCGGGTGTTGCACATCACTCTGATCAACACGAAATTTTGACTCGAGGTACTCAAGTGTCTAATTCATGAGGTAGGACTATAAAATCGAATGTACCCACCTCTATTTTTTTTACACGGAGTGATAATGGGTGCTGAAATAGGCATTTTGGCCGTTTTGAGGATAGAAAATTGCGTGCTTAGGTGTTGCGCACCACTCTGATCGACACGATATTTTGACTAAATGCACTTAAGTGCCCAATTTATGAGGTAGGACAATAATATCGGATGTACCTCTTCTTACTTTTTCACACGGAGTGATAATGGTTGCCGAAATGGGCAATGTCGGCGTTTTGAGGTTAGAAAATTGCGTGCTTGGGTGTTGCGCACCACTCTGATCGACACGAAATTTTGACTAAATGCACTTAAGTGCCCAATTTATGAGGTAGGACAATAATATCGGATGTACCTCTTCTTACTTTTTCACACGGAGTGATAATGGGTGCCGAAATGGGCAATTTCGGCGTTTTGAGGTTAGAAAATTGCGTGCTTGGGTGTTGCGCACCACTCTGATCGACTCGAAATTTTGACTCAAGGTACTTAAGTGGATCACTTAAGAGGTGAGACGATAAAACCGGATATTTCTCTCTACATTTCTCCACGCCTAGTCATCAAAGGAGGCTAATGGTGGCATTTAGGCCGTTTTGAGGTTAGAAAATTGCGTTTTTAAGTATGGCGCACCACTCCGATCAACACGAAATTTTTACTGTATCTTATTGAATGTATAAATTAAGAAAAGAGACAATTTTTGTTTGTCCGCATGTTTCCATACGCCACCTAGCCGCGAAAAAAGGAAAAAAATGATTTTTTCAAAAATTTTACGAATTTTTTTGGAGGCTAAAATATTATCCGATGATAATGAATTTTTTTCTAAAAAAACTAAGCTAATTGATGTAGATTCTGACAAATTTTGGTTCAATTCTATCGAAAATTACGAAAGTTATGAGGAAATGACGTTATCATAGTCAAAAATAGCCCAAAAAAGCGGTTTTTGGGGGTCTGAGGGGGGGGGCGGAGGGGGTTGGGGGGCTAAAATCCCCCAAAACCTAAGTTTTAGGACACCCTTGATGACTTAAAATGGTTAAAATAAAAATCCATTCACAAGGGCATTTTGACATGCTTATCCCGGGATACCCTTTGACGCGCTGGACATCTTTTTTTGAAGGCCATCTGAAGTAAGCATTAAACCTTAACATAAATGAAGCGGATATGGTCTTCTTTGGAATCAATCTTTTTTTATAACGCCAAGGAACCGTTGTTCATCATAAATCACGGCCACCCACTTTCAAAATTGAATTTCCGATTCAGGTACGTCATGTTCCTCGACAGTATTTACAGCATCACATTCCTTGGGCACAAAAGCTCGTAAATTATAGAGTTAAGGAAATTGTAATTAACGGTATAGAAAAAATTGAAATTACTTAAATGCATACGAGGGAGGGGAAAGGAGAGGGGGAGAGAGAGAGAGAGAGCAAACATGAGATGAGCTAAAGAAAGAAATAGAAGGGGAGAGGCAATGATAGAGAAGGGGAGGAAAAGGATGATACTTATGGAACACGTGATGTGAGGGTTTATGGTGGTAGGGAGGGGGGAGATGTTACTAAAGTTTAAATATTTGGAGTCAGTGGCTTTCAAGATTAGAAGGATAAAAAGGATACCATTGATCTTAGCTTCAGAAACTGAAATGTCAAAATCAGGTCCATGATTCTAGTGTCTGCAATTCTGCATTCAAAAGAGTTTTGGCAATCCAAGCATGACAGATATCTCAAATTTAAAAGCTTCCAATTTGGAGCATAAATTGCAACTTGATGCAATTTAAGAGTTCCAGGGATTCTTGAGAGGTTGAGAGCAGATGCTTTTGTGTCGATTTCATTTATTTCCGAGTCGTTGATGACGAATATCTTTATTTTACCATTTTTCTTTTCAAAAGCTTCGATGAATTCATTGATGCTCGCAATGTCGCTACCATATTTAACACAATTATCGGCGGTGGACCTCATGGTGACTCCGACAACATCTGCCGTACTTTTGCCATGACTGGCCCCACTAAAGTTGTAAGTGGCCAGCTCAAATCCAAGTTCTTTCATAAAATGTGCCAAAAGAAACATGTTCGTTTTGTTCCTATATTGTGTGTACTTTTCTGGACCGTATGGAGGCGAATCAAGTTTAAAGAAAAACGCCTCGGTCTAATTTTTAGGGGGAATGGGAGGCCGAGTGAGTCGGTACGGCAGTTTTGTATAGGGTAGTGTCATCATACAATAATTGTAGTGATATTAAAATGAATGATTGACTCAAACACGTCTAGAGGACACGATCGTCACACTAAATATCCGATGCGGTGCGACGGTCGTGACTGTGACGGTCGTGACAAATTTTAAACAAAAACGGCGGGTGTACTCAACAGTAATGAGGTACAATCTCGAAAAATGGTAAACTTGCAATTGATATTAAGGGCTACGAAGTGGGCACAAATATTTTTCAGAATTTCACACGCTTCATAAAATAAAGGGCGTGACGGTCGTGACGCAAAAAAAGGTTCCGTTAAGTATACTTTCCTTTCAAATCGTAGTAGTATCTTCAAAATGACTTTGGGCGATTACTGCGCAAGCTTGCACCATAGGAACACTTCACATCATTTCACTTGTATGTATACCCTCAAATCATTTTCGCAGCGATTTAACAGCTCCTAGCGGCCGTTTCGACAAGCAAAAACACCTGGGACGGTCGTGAGGTGAAATTTAATGACAGCATATTTTCGAAATATTTTGGGTGGATGACATATGTTTTTCACAATCAAATGCATTGTTTACTCAACTGCAAGTATTTTTGATCAAATTAGTACAAAAATCAGAAAAATTTATCAGACCAAAAAAAAGTTATGAGGTTGTAAACATTAGAACCTACCAAGCATGACAGTGACGGTCATGACATTTTAAGCAGTAAAAGCTGAAAATGAAGCTTAATCCATTATAATACAATTATAATGGTTATAATTCGTTTAAAACACTCATTTTCCATCAAATTTGGTAAAATGTGAGACTTTTTATCACAAATTTTACAAATAAAACGATCATGACTGGAATTGGACAGTTTTCGTAGAATTGCCCATCTACAGGATACCGCGCTTCATAATTTTTTCCATGTTCAACGCTCACCCATGTTTTCACACGTTTTTGCCACAAGGATTAATGCTAATATGAAAATCAAAGATCGTATCGCCGCACGGTGTGGCGAAAGGCCGGTTTGTCCGGACATGCGCTCGACCACTTGCGTTTTGTTGTCAACTGTGGCCCTAAAACGCATAATTTTTAATCAAGGAAGACCTATCTATGGCAATTTTTGTCGTAGAGTTCAAATCTGCCTTTATTTTTACCATTAGAGTGATGAAAATCCAAGAAAAATTGCTATTTACATAAGTTGTTCCTGAAAAATACTAAAAATATTGATTTCCACCTAGAAACTGTGGCTTTAAAACGCATCATTTTGAATTGAGGAGAACTTTCCAAGGGCAATTTTTGTCGTAGATTTCAAATCTGCCTTTACTTTTACCTTTTGAGTGATGAAAGTCCGAGAAAAATTGCTATTTATACAAGTTATTCCGAAAGAATACTATAAAAACATTGATTTCCTGAACCACCTCGAAACTGTGGCTTTAAAACGCATCATTTTGAATTAAAGAGCATGTGATCACAGGGCAATTTTTGTTTTAAATTTCAAATCTGCCTCTACTTTTACCATCAGAGTGATGAAAATCCGAGAAAAATTGCTATTTACGTAAGTTGTCCCTGAAAAGTACTAAAAACATTGTATTCCATCTCGCAAATGAATGTATTTCTATAATTTAAATTTTCGAAACTTCTTAAAATATTTGCAACCGTCTTTCTCTCTTTCCACCTGGCTTTATAAGTAGCATTGTACGTATTCATATTTGTATATCTTAAAACTGCTGTTTAATATAGGAACAAAAAAAAATTAACAAAATAGAAGAAATGAGATTTTAAACAACATCTCTATTTGCCCTTCATGACCAAACAAAACGTTAACTCTCGACTTCTTCATCCACTACCACATCCAGCTAATTATCTACATCCAGCTTAATTTATCAATATGAATTATTTTTTTTTCAATTTTTGGTAAAATTAATCAGACTAAAATTTGTAATAAGACTATATTTACATTATTAGCTCTATTAATATTGACTTTCTACAGGTGAAATTTAATGATATTCTACATGATATTCGGAATTTCTGTAATTGCCGCGTTAATAATTATTATAACATGAGGATACCAACCAGCGCGAGTAGAAGCCACATTATTTAAAGTATAATAACAGTTCTAACCTCTTTACCATTCATTACTATAGTATGATAAATTACAGAAACAATTTAAATTTCTGAAGTATCCAATATATAGAAGTAAATAAATTACACTACTACTGCTGCATCCAGTAACTTTTTTTACACGTAATTAGCCTATTTTAACCTTTGACCACTTACCTGCGTGATGGATCTTAGAGAAATGTCAACAATTGGTTGCGCGGAGTGATTAAAACCGATTTCGCGCAACCGACCTCATATCAGATAATATCATGCTGCCGTCGGAGTAGCAGATATTAGCAGCTAAAAATTGTTCAGGAGGCTGCTCAGGGGTCCTGTGGGTCTGACCCAACAAGTCCCAGCGTGGCACTCCTTGGCACTTGCAACGAAAGTTAATGTAAAGTTTTATTTTCAGCATTTTCGGCGCGAGGACTTTCAGACGGCATAAATCGTCTTCAAAGCTATTTACGGCTACATTTTAGTATAGTGAAAAATGATCAGCAGCTTTCATAGAGTAAGATTATATCATTGGAAAAGGTCTCATTAAATTTTTAAATTAGGCTAAAGAGTGCACAAACATTGGTGCGTTTTTAGAGGAAATTTTAGATTGCCGACTTAGTGGACTTTAGAGGCCTCTACCATCAATATGGGGGATGAAAATTTAAAAACTATCATCAAATCCATACAATAGAGTATCCGTAGAACACATTTCCGGTCCTAAACATGCACAATCCCTGAACCGCCCATGTCCGACCTTTTACCCATATCGCCACACCGTGCGCCGATACATAATAGGTTTATACGAATTTTCGATGAAATGCTGCGCGCGAAGATGATTGGCTATACCAAATAGCCACTGCTCCACGGTCAGGAGAGAATAATGATTTCCACTTATTGATCCCCTTCCGGGATTTACCTATTAACAATAAACAATAGACAAAGAGAGCAACGTTGTAGGCGGAGATAGGAACTCTGATAATGAACTTGATGATGGGTTTTCGTGACGTGTAATAACGATCTACATATTGAGGATGAAGTTCAAGAGAATGGCAATTTTAGAGGTCTTTCGGAGGGTAATTTAATTTTCGTTATAGATGAATGGGATAGGTATACCTATTTCAAACGAAAACGTATCCTGAATTACGCGGGGAGTGTGGGAAAGCGTTCTTGCCAGTTTTACGATTTAGAATTCGTAAAATTGCACCATATCTCATGGCAACTTTAAAGATCGCCTACTTATCGGGTTCGAAATTGGTTATTGGTCTATACTACGAGTATTTGAGGGGCTTGGAGGACAAGGCGCATAAATGCAGTTTTTGCAATTTCGAGACGAAATAAAGTGTTTGAAGTTTCGAAATTACATGGATCCTAATGGCAGAAAGAGAGTTCAAACCGACTTTTTAATGCTTAAAAATTGGAATTTGGGAGCAAAAAGTTTACAGAATGTGCAATCAGACTAGTTTTACTTTCACTTGAAAACATTAATATCTCAACTTTTTCAGAAACTGCACTTATGCGCCTTGTCCTCCAATCCCCTCATATAAGAAATTGTATTTGAGTGCAATCTTAATCATTCATGAAACGATGAGTTATACTCTGCGCATTTTAAGGAACAAAGAGAAAACCAGAGCCACAATATGACTTGCAGGCCGAGTGGCACCCCTACTCTTACGAGTCGACCTAGATTCGCTGATTCGCTTGGTGCCCACTTTCTGGGGCGCTTACGGTAAATAGCGTGGGCTTCATTTTTCATCGAAAATATCTTGCAAACAAGGAACGACTCATTCGTCGGAGATATCAGAAATCAATTCTCCAGATTTTTCTGAGGATATTGATGGGATGGGTGACACTTCTAACAGTTCGACCTGGAATTTTGTTTTTTCATGACTCCAAAGTGTCATATTTCAAGTTGAAAAAACAAAATTTCAAGTCGGACTGTTCAGTGTGTTTGAGGAAAAATGGCATCTAGGTATTAATTGTATTACTCATCAATATTTTTAGAAAAATCTGGAGAATTGATCTCTGAAATCTCCAACGAGTAAATTTTTCCTTGTTTTAGAGGTATTTTGGATGAAAAATGAACACCGTGTTATTTTTCATAAGGGCCCCCTAAAAGGCACCAGGCGAATCAGCCAATCCGAGACGACTCGCAAAAGTAGGAAGTGCCACTCCCCGCAATTCTATTGCGGCTCTTCTTTTCCCTTCGTTTCGGAAGAGCCCTGAAAATTTGCAGGTTAGTATTTAACCCTGTAAATGGCTAATATACATATGAGTTTTCGACGTATTTAAATAAAAAGGAAAAATATGAATAAACGTTGAATTCGGCAGTATTATAATATAATAATGCAATTACTCACGAGCATTCTGGCTTCCTTTTTGAAAATTCATGGCAGACGCACGTTTCGCCCCCCCCCCATGCATAGGACTTCTTCAGTGCCGAAAGTAACGCTAAAATACTAAAAACACTATAAAATCCATCGATTGTCCTCGCGGAATTGGACATATTTCAAAAGTTCGTATCACATTTTTAGAAGAAACAATTAGAATAAATAAAAATCAACCGATTTGCGAGTTCGCACCTTACTGGTGTACCTAAAGCTTCCTGGTGGCTTTCATTCTTCTTATTTTTATGATCCTCGATCCTCTTACCCATATAAACCCTGTGCAATTCTTGCAATCTATCTTCTAGGCCACATATTTTTTCAGTGTTGAGGTCTTACTTTTTAGTTTGGACAATAAGGCTCTTTTGGTGCACGGGGTGTGAAAAACTGGTGTTTCCAGTTAAAGCTTTCCAGCATTTCTTCAGATTTTCTCCTAGGCCGTTCCCGTTCACGTATGGTACTTTTATTATTCCGTTCGGGTCAAGTTTTGGCTTGGTTGTTCTCGGAGTTGTCCCTCTAAGTATCATTTTTCATTATTTCAGCAATGGAGAATTTGCAATGGTCTGAAATTCGATTAATTTCGTATTTAAGTGGAATCTACTAATTGTAAGTGAACTGAACATGGAGATACCCTTAATTCATAAATTGAGCAATTATAATAGGAGATATGACAAAATAACCAATTCTACTAAAATATATGGGTTTAAATGGGAAATGCCGCCAGATGACGTCACAAAGCGGTGCATTTTCTCACTTCTAAATCTATTTTTAAATCATTACCCATGTCAGAAGAGAATTATAAAAAATACTGTAAAATCAGCTCTTTAAGCACTTTCAGATGAAGCAATAAAACATTTACGTGCAAATTCTCCATTTATGCAGAAGACCTAAGTATACTGAATATCCATTGTCCACAATTAGTTTCATGGCCTTTTTTCCATTTGGGCCCAGTAAATAGTCTTTTGAAATATACCCGATTTCGCGAGGATAATCGTTGGATTTATGAGTGTTAGTATGTTAGCGTTAGTTTTGGCACTGTAGAAGCTCAAGCTCCATATATAAGGCGAAACGCGCGTCTGCCATGAATTTTCAAAAAGGAAGCCAGAATGCTCGTGAGTAATTGCATTATTGAAAAATATGAATTTAATAACAGCAAGTAATATCAAAACACTTGTTACAATAAGCAATTTACATGCCATTTCTTATAATTATTAATATCAATTACCAAATCATCAAAACAACCGAGAATAAATAGAATTTGATGATTATTACGCAGTAAAGTTTTCTTTCAGGGGATTTCCGTCGTTTTAATCCCTCTCGAGCAAATAAAGCCGTGACTATGTGGTGCGAAGCGCTATATAGGGGTTGAGCTGCGGACTGGCCAGGGGGCGGGCGGGCGCACTGGCGTACTCTGGGGCGCGGCTTATTTTTGAAAGTCGGAAATTCGATGAAGTTCGCCCGTCAATCGATGACTTCTTCCAAAAATACAACTTTAATCTTTGTGCGACGATTTTAACCCGATGCTCAAGCCTATCAAATTTGGCGCGTAAGTGTCATTTTCGGGTTAACCTTGGGCCGCGCCCGGCTGGCCCCCGACTCGCTGCTTCGTCCAAATCTGCGAGCCGTCGTCGGCACGCGCATCCCTTAAACAATGCTTATGTGCGATGTCTCCCTCCCTCTCTCCCCCCCTCACCTCCCATAGCTGCCAGATCCCTCGCATTTGGGTAATTCCACATCAACGCAACCAGGCTCGGAACCCGACCCCCAATGGTCAAATTCAAAGAGAGCGTATTATTTTATTTATTTTGAAAGAGTATTTTAAGAACTACGCTTAATAATTGTTCCCCGAAAATTTTTCTGGATGTTTAATGACAAGGTAAAAACAATAAGTTTATAATTCTTTTTTAAAAATAAATCGCTCATGCGTAAAGTTTTAAAATCAAATGTATCTAATTATATAATTATTTTTTAACGTTTGATTTGTTTATATATTACTAGCAAAAATTTACCGAACTTTGCGCGAAAGTTAAGTTTCGTAAACCTATCTCTGTGTGAACAAGGCCTTCTATTCTTAAGAAATGAACGAAAATATTATGAATAAGAACAAACATAAATGTGGTCTAATGATTTTAACTTCCGCCGCCGCGCCACGCGGACTGCACCGTGTCGCAATGCGTGAAGTATTCCGACAGTTTTGTAGGCGCTCTGAGTTTCACACCGACCGCTGCTAAACGCACTGTGTTTGACGCAATGCGTGAAGTATTCATGCAGTCTTGTAGGCGCTAATATGTGTTACATGCCTACCGCCAAGCCGAGGGCTTCTCCTTTTCATCTCAAGTCCTCGTCATCATTTCTCTCTCAGTTGCGCCGTTCCAAGCCAAATTGCGCGTTTGGTCCCTCTCTTAACTCGACTAATTAAAGGTGCTGTCTCTTGTATCACTGAAAGAGAACAAAATTAGAAATTACTTTATTCCCAGGAAATAAGAAATTTTGTCACCTTTTCTCGTTTGTAATTTTTTTATACCTACATTTAAAAAAATTGCAAAATTTGCCGCCCCCTAGATTTACCGCCATGAGCTGCGGCCCATGTGGCCACCCCTTAATCCAGCCTTGTCTAAAAATTCAACTAGACCCAAGAAAATATGACCTTATATCACCTCAATTAACAGTAAGCTATAATTTTGAACTTTCAGTATAACAACAATGACAGAACAATGAACAATGCAGTTACATGAATCAAGATACATTAGAATACCCCCAAATGAGTACAAATTAAAGATCAGATAAAAAGAAACCTGATCCTAATTTTGCATTAGACTGTGATAACTTTTTAATTAATTGATCAAACCTGCAGCTGTATGCAGAATATTGTTGCGTTTTCCTCCATTGTCTATACGCATATATCTGGCCTTGATCTTATACGTCTCTGCAAATTGTTTTTAAGGGCATCATGAATGAAGAAAGAGCTAATTTGTGTGTTATCGAATAATTTTAATTCGAATTCGAAAAATAACACGAAGCTCATTATGAAAGAAATAAACTGTAAATTTAAAAAAAAAAAACAAAACAAAAAAACTGGTGATTGTATTTATGAAGTAACAGAATTTACCGATTAAAAGGTTTACTAAAATTACGAACATTTTACATTCATCTATTTGCTTCTTCATTTTTATTTTCTTTTGACATTTACTTCACTTTATCTTTCAAAATACATTTTGTTTAATTGTTTTCTACCAATGCACTTGTTTTACTTTTAGTTTTTTTTCTGTGTGTAGATGTCCGAGAAGCGAGGACAACTTGTGAAAATCGACTGTGAAAATTACAAGAAAACGCTGTCAAATCCACAACTTTCCGCTAAAATCGCTGAAGAGGCACCGTTTACCTGGTGATGACGGTTCAATTGAACTACGGCCGATGCACAAATAATGCGGCTGATGAACTAAAGTGAGCTGAAATCGACGGACTAAACAAAAAGTGAAAAATTAAGGCTCCAGCCTTAAATTACAAGTCAATAATTTGGAGATTGCTACCAAAAGAATGTAAAGTAGCTTCTAAAGATAATTAAAATGGTTTGTAGATAGTGTGTTACTGAATAAAACTTACGTGAAGAGAAGGATGAAAGTTGGCAGACTTGTCAGTTTAGAAATATTTGCAGTCATTCAAATTCTATCTATGTTATTTTTTTTAAGAGAGCAAATAAATGGTATTCGCTGATTCAAAACATGTCTTTTTCTGAATTGGAAAATTCTGCGTGTGTGTCTTGGGGTTTGATTTAACGGAAAAATTTGATAGCTGTAAATTTTTGGATATGAATGCAAAGGCATTCTGCTTCAAGACCACGCACAATTTGAAACATTGAAGTAAAAAGTACCTATTTTCTACTGTTTCAATCCTAAGCTTCGATGAGAGCCTAGGATACGCTTTCACACTGATTTTTGTTTAAAATAAATTAGTTTTTATTTTAATTTCAATTTTTAAAATTGATAGTTTAAAAAAAAAATAGTTTCTATTTTAATTTCAATTTTTAAAATTGATATTCTGAAAAAAAAAAATTTGAATATTAAGCTAAGAACCACCGTTACCCTAGTAGCACATCTGAAAATTTATACATATAATATACATATAATATAGAGCATTCTATAATATATGTTTAATATATATCTTTTATAAGTATAAAATATATATAATATATTTTGAGCTGAGGGTTGAAAAGGCCATTCTATATTATATGCATATTATATGTACACTATATGTACAATATATTTATAATATATGTATAATATAAAATTTTAGAATACATATATTATAGTTATAAAAAACGTATAAAAATATCTATATTATACAGCTACAAGCAAAATCTTGGAAGCACTATTTCTGACGAACTGCTGGACCGATAAGGATGATCTTTACATGTATGTCATCTGTAGTAGATGTAGATGTGCAAAAAATTATGAAACCCCGAACTTTCAATGTTGTAGAGCTTTTAAAGCTCATGTCACTTAAGTCCAATGTTAATAGCGTGAGAGATATGTCGTTTCCGCTAGAAACGTCGAGGTGTGGGATTCTACCTGAGTGACTCGAATAAACGATAAAACAATAGAAAAGCTCGTGAAGGGCTCCTCATTCGAAGAGTTGAGGAACGGTGCATTACTCAGGGTTCAAGGTTCAAGGTCCAAGGTATAAGGTTTAACTCAATTTTTCCTGCATTCTTCCGGCTTCGATTTGTGGCATTGGTCAATTTACTTGATTGCTGAATTTCTAATAATATTTATAGCAGACTAACAGCAGATACAAAGTGAGAAGGCAGGCGCTGCGTCGCGTCGGGACAGACCAAATATTATTAACTCTTAACGGTCGAAATCCGATTTTTTATTTTAAATTAAGTATTTAAAAATAACATTAGAAATGGAAATTTCTCCAGTAAGTGGACTGTAAAATTATATGCATCCAGCTATTCCTCATCATTTACAAATCTAAGTGTTACGTCAAAAATTTTGAAATCGATGCAGCTCGAACACAAAATGGTGTATTGAAATGGAAGAACATTTTTGCCTATACATATGCGTAAAGGGCCCGCGAAGCGGGCCTGAGGGCGCGAGGCGCCCTCCCGGGGGTTGGGCCGCGTAGCGGTCAGGGGGCAGGCCCCCTAGTATATATTATATTTATAATCTATGTATAATATAATGTCAAAAATTCCTTGGGTTCTGG
>NW_017559016.1:0-12162 GCF_001854935.1 Bemisia tabaci
TCCTCCTCCTCCTCCTCCTCCTCCATTCTTTTCATCTCCTCCCTTATTTTTCGGTTTTTCCTCCTTTTTGTGGCACTTTCCCTCCTCTGTTTCTCTCAATTATGTTTTCTCTCCTCCCTTCTTCTTCCTCATCTCTTTTCATTTCTTGCTTTTCTCTTGTTTGCCTTTCCTTCTCTTGCTCATCTTCATTCCGTATTTTCTTCCTATTTTTTCTTCTCTCATTTGGACGTATTTCTGTCAAACGGAACTAAGCGCCAATTTGAGTCCCTTTTGAGGAATTTAGAATGCCGGATAGCGCGTTCTGTCAAACGGAACTAAGCGCCATGGAAAAGCATTGCGAGTATAGGACGGAATGAGCCCGACGCCCGGTTCCGCCGCCAATCCAAGCCCCCCTCTACCTTCCTCTCCCAATGGCGCTTAGGTCCGTTTGACAGAAATGCGTCCATTTATTCTCTTCATCTTCCTATTCTTCTTCCTCCTGAAGTTCTTCTTCTCTTCAGATTCTTCCTATTGCGTGTCTTTATCACTTTTTCCTATACTTCCTTTGGTTCCTGTTCTACCTCTTCCTCCCTTCTTCTGATGTCCCCTATGCAAAAAGGTGCCCTTATGGATGAGCCATTGGCGATAGCTTTCTATTTGGCAACAATGATTTTGCTGTATTTAAATCCATTAAAAATATCGATTTTATGTCAGGCAGCGTGCCTCACTTAATATCAATTTTTTTATACGTTTAAATGTAGGATAAGCAGCGTTGCCAACTCTCAAGAATGGCTACAGGGATGAGCCATAAATAGTAGTTCATGATTGCAAAATGTAATCCATGTGGTATTTCTATCCAAAAAGCACAAGGGGTTTGTTCGTTAAATTCTTATTGGCAGAACTCTTCAGAAGAGACCATTGTAAAGCAAAAGACCTTGGTTAGAGGCAAACCGAAGAGCTTAGTATATGCGACTCGAATCAGAGGGCTAAGACTTCAGTTAAGCGAACCGACTGCTTCAATGGACAGAATCGAACTTAAATTTTGTAAACAAAAGTCTCAGTTCTACGATCTCGAAAATTTTGGTTCATGTGGAACATGTTCCTCATTGACAGAACTTTTCCGGTTCAGTAAAATGAGACTTCGGTTTGTTGGATTGAACTTTAAGTTTACCGCATTAAAGCTTGGTTCTGTCCGCTGAGGCAGGCGAGGTGGGAGCTCATTTCTCCATCACCTAAAAACGCCCATTTAACAATTCGGTTTGTTTGACAGTGTTTTCGGCGTGTGTACGTCAAGAGGTGACTTTACTGCCATGTCAGCTCGCCTTCAATTTTTAGTGTAGGCAACACGGGCTCCCACGTGGTCGAGTAGTGGTATCACCGTAGATGTCATGGTTGTATGAACCATCCACAAAAAATATCCTTTTACCGAATATGGAGAGGTGATTCTACAGCACTGAAACTGTACTATTCGTGGTGTAAGCAACACGAGCTCCCTTGTAGTGGAATAGTTATATCATCATAAAATGGCAAAACTCAGATCAAAGGTATTTCATCCGTCCATAAAAATAAGTGAGTCCGTTTTTGATCCGATTACCAAAGAGAGCAAGCATTATATCGTGCAAAGAACCGGAATAATTGTCAGTTTACCCAGTGCGAAAACGTATTCCATAATATTTTTGGTTTTTTTTTTTATATGTATAGTTAAGTTTTAAGTCCAAAGAAAAAACATCGAAAATTAAAATTAAAGTTTGTTATCATTAAAATTCTGTGGATTGTACACAATAAACGTAGTATCTGTGCGTATGTAAATAATATACGATGCAATTTGTTTTATTTTATACCATATAAATCGTAACGAAACTCCTCACGAAGTAAGAAACTGATCATCAGAATACATGCATGATTTCTCATAAATTATTGCGAAGATGAGGTGAACGTGTCTGAAAGGTTCTTTGACTCTTAGATGAAAAGTAAGCATTCTTATGTTAGATTTGCCAGATAACCTTCAGATTTGCCATTGAACCCAAGCATAAGTCAGTCAAATTGGGCAGAATAAACTATCTCAGTGTGCAATCAGGGCTCCGTATTATTTTCGACAACTTAACTGGACAACTTTTTTACTGTGTGTTAAAGTGGAGACAGACTTAAAATATTTAAAACTAAAATCGAATTGTACGGAACAAAAAGTTTGCTTCGGTGGCCGATTTGGCTCACTTACATATATGCTGTACATTGATGATGTATTTTAGGAGCGATATTTATTAATTTTCCGATTAGAATGTAAACTTCTTCAGCAATTTCCTCACTTATTGGTAAATTTTGGACAATCACCGTGTTTAACGTATTCTGCAAGTAGAATCTAAAAAAATCATTGCTTTTCTACTGTGTTCAGTGATTCATGATACGATTCCTCATTTTTACGGTATAAGGTAAATATTTCTCTAGCTCTGTAAAAACCGTATCGTTTGTGACATATGACGAATAAATAAAAAATATTAAACGCGTAAATATTAGCTTTCATTGCTCAAATTTAGTTCGCATTTGCTCGTTATCATAATCAAGCAATCATTGAAAGAACAACAATCATTGAAAAAAGTGTTTATCTGTTCCATCTGAGTTCTGTATTTCACGATTAAAATGAAATTAATTATGAGGCAATGGAGAATTTGCAGGTATCTGAAATTTAATGAATTTTGTGTTGAAGTGGGGACTACAGAGTGAAATGGATGTCCATGTTTCATGAATTGAACAAAAATTGGAGGTGATATGACAAAATTATCTAATCTGCTAAAAATATATGTTCTCAAATGGGAAATACTACCGAGGCGTCACTAGGCGGTGCATTTTCTCACTTTTAAATCTATTTTTATACTTTGTTCCAAATCAGAAAAAAATTATGAAACATACTGCAAAATCAGTGCTTTAAGCACTCTCAGACGAAGTAATAAAAAATTTGCGTGCAAATTCTCTATTCCACTGAACTCTTACTGCGTGATTGACCAGATTTCTGCTCCATCTTGAGCCTCTACTTGATCGTGAGAACACGGATAAACCAGGTATGCTTCAATCATGTAATTATCGTAATTCATCGATAATCAGTATGCGGAAAAGTGTTGCCACCTATTTAACTAGTTTACTTCCGTAAAAGCGTTTATCTCATTCTCTCTCAAGTTGGTCCACACAATCATGCTAACAAAGAACGCCGTATGGAAATTCGGGCGTTGCCAAATTTCTCCGGATAAAATATGTAATTTAATTTTGAGGAAAGTGCACACTTTTCCTTGACATATTTGAATATTTTAGATCGAATCGCGAAAAAAATTGTGTGAAAATTTTACAGAAAAATACCCACAATTTTTCTGGTAAATTCGTTATGAATTGAAGGAAACATGACAGTGTCTAAAGGCTTACACGGCGTTCCTCCTTATCATCGCAGTGCACTGCTGTGGTAAAGAAAAACGCCGTATGAACCTTCTAGCGTTGCCAAATATCCTTTGATAAAACACGAATTCCCTTGTAACCATATGTATATATTTCTTCCAATTTTTCATATTATTAAGTTCTCAATTTCACCTAAAGTTCCTGAAAATGTCAAAGAAAAATATTCATAAGTTGCCTCAAAAATGACCATTTTATCGAAGGCAATTTGGCAACTCTCGAATGTTCATTCGGCGTTCTTCCATAGCACGGCAGTACAGGCATTAGTCTACTAATGCTAGAGTCTCAAGATACACTGTTCGAGATCGTGAGAAGCGATCGGAGAAAAAAAATAAATCAACAAACAAAGCGCGTCCGAGATAGAGTTAAGATTAAATTCGCGGAAATGAACTTGACACGATATTCGCTTAATATTGAGTCAAAGGCACGTGTGTGCATCTTGACCTGGTGCACTACTTGCGCTTCCAGCCCACAATCGCTTTGAAATCTGTTTTTAAGGTGAGTGCATCAATTCAATGCGCGAGTTAGCTGTGTGTGTTCATAAATAAACGTCAGCCTGGGAGGTCAACCGCGCGACACTCCGTCGAGGCAGTGAACTGCTGCTGCTTGCCGGTGCGATGAATCGAAAAAATCAATGAACTATGAAAAAAAGAGTAAATATGAGATTTCAGATTCTTTTTCTATTTTTTTATGACGGTACTTCCTGTTCTCAAAGGAAGCGAGAGGATAGAGTAGTCTTTAAGACGGTGGAGCTCGGAAGTGACTATCAAGGTTAATAGGACGTATTTCTATCAAACGGAACTGTGTGCATTAAGACATGAGCCCTGAGACCCATAAGAATATATGCACACCAGGGCTCATGTCATAGTGCACATAGTTCCGTTTGGCACAAATACGTTCGATAGTCTAGGCAAGAGTTTCATTTTTTTATCGCTCATGGAGAAAAAATGTCGTAGAAAAATGGTTTGAAATAATTTAACAGCGTCAAGCAGAGGTGGTCTTAACTCTCTATGGCATTAATTAATGATAGATCTCAGATTCTGGGAGACACACGTCTATCTTTTTTAGCTTGCACCAAAAACATAAAGTAACGAATTTGTCTTCAAAATTTTAAATTCTTGGGAATCAGTTATTCAAAAAAAGGTAATACTATTGACAATTTGCGAACTAATGCCACAGAGGAAAGATTCATTTTTTCAAGACCCAGAAAATACGTTGTTACGAATTCGTAACTCTATGCCATAGAGAGTTTTGAACTTCCAGTAATTTTTCGGCCTTTTTTTACTCAAATTGATGAAGAAAATCTTTGAAGTCGCCAAAATCTGGTCCTATTTTAAGCTATGTGTTCAGCGGTCTATAATGTCATGGGTAGGCGTGGGAGTTTGCATTCGCTGATTGACTGAAGCCCAGCCGATGACATAGCCTAGTTACGCCGTCAAGACCATCGGCCTCTGGTTGAAAATATTTTAATGAGCTTCTTCTCCCCTTAAAAGGGTACACAGACTTAATGTCCACTTTTTTTACGTCCACAGACTTTTCGTCCACAATTTTTACGTCCACAGTTCTAAAGCCCACACTAATGTTAAGTCTATTACTTAGTGGACGTTTGTCCACTAAGTTAAGTCCACAAATGTAAAGTCTACTAAAATTAAATTCAAGCGACATATTTTAGTCCGCGTGTAAAATTATATTGACAATATTGAAATGAGAAAATTAAATGAGAATGAGGTGTTGTTATCGTAACTCATATTTTAAATGAAATGTTAATTTCTTCTTTTGATTCATCTTTTCAAATTGTCTGTGGTAAATACTTGGTTTCATTTCTATCCTTGAAATTTCCGATATAAAATATGCCGTACATGCACATTCTTTTTTTTTAGGTTAAATTGATTACTTCATTTTAAAAACATTAACATTTTTAAAACGTGGTAAATATTTGTAAAACCTTTTCCAAGCAATGGCATCGATATGAATCTCAATGAGCCGTAGTTGTGATGAAAGAAACTATACAAAAATTAATAACAGCGGGAAAAAACTAAGAAACACGCAATTTTTTGTTTTTAATTTATTTGTACATCGACCTTCCTGAGTCAAATACGTCCAATTTTGAGCGTTTAGTTGCGCTTACACCACACTGCAGCACAGTAAAAGCCCAAAACATAAAATAATAAATTTGAATGCTTTGGAAATCATTAAAATTGCACGGAACGACTATTATATTTACAAAAAAACACATTATATTTTCCAGTAGTACATCTTTCTTTTTTCAGCAGTTTAAAAGGGAATAATCAATGCAGAGAGTGCAAACATTTCAAAATCATGAGTTGAAAAACGCTGACTCCGCGAGTTTAAATATTAGAGCTTAACACAGAGCGGAGCGGCGTGTTAGCAGCGCAGAACGCGCACTAGCGCCTACAAACCTAACGGGATACTTCACGCATTGCGCAACGCGAGAAGTATCCCGTTAGGTTTGTAGGCGCCTATGCGCGTGTCACGATGATTGCCTGCCGCGCCGCAACGCTTTAAACAACTACGCTGGCCAAAAAGGTTAATATTTAGTTACTCAGTAATTGTCCTATTATTTAATTTAAATTTGCAAAAACAGGAAGTAGGTAAGTTCAGATATTTCATGTGGGGTGACGAATTATCAATTTGAATTATCCTTATTTTAATTTATAATAAGATTAATCAGCCCAAAATTTATAGTAAATCTATGTTTATGCTATTGATTTTACTAATACTAACTTTCTACAGATGAAACTTGATACGCATGAAACGCTGACGCTTTTCGCGTCAAAGGCGTTGCACAGTATCCTACAAGATTGAAGGCGCGCGAAATAACTAGTTAGAGGACTTTCAATTTTGACTGCATCTGTTACTGAAAAATGTTTAATTTGGCATTGGAGCGTTTCCTAGGCTACTGCTCTGGTTTTCATCTTATCATATCCGTACAGCGTACACATGGACATATGTTTTCATTGCTTTTAAAGACGTTAATAGCCTGTGACGTTGAACGTCTTAAAATGTACTAACTAACTAACTAACTAGTAGTAGTATGCATTTATGTTTGAGGTGGTTCCTGTCATTTAAATGAGAAGAAAAAAATGTGGACATAACATGTCCACAATTTGGACAATTTTGGACATATTCATGGTTGGACATCAAATCATGTGGACTTAATAAAGACTGGACTTAACGTTTAGTGAACATAAAAAGCGGTGGACCTTTATTGAATGGACGAAATGTAGGTGGACATAAAGTCCTGGAAGCCTTAAAAGTGCTTAAACTTTTGATGGACTTTTTGTTTGTTTTATGAAACGATAAGAAAAGACCCCTCCAGCCAATGGGACGTAGCTCTAAAAGGGGCTTGCAACCAGTTAGGTAGAACAGGGGAGCGCTTCAACGGGAGAAGGAGAAGCCATCTTCACCAATCGGTAAAAAACGGTGGACAAAATTCGCTAAAAAATCGGGAGAAAATCGTCTACCAATTTTCCCGAAATTTGGAATTTGTCTTGAGAAATCTGGCAACGCAAAAAAGCCATTATGGCGTTTTTCCTTAGCACGGCCGATGTATACTCAGGCACAGCACTGCCGTCCTAAGAGGGCATGCCGTATGAGCCCCCGGGCGTTGCCAAATTTCCCTTGATAAAATGCGAATTTTTAAGGTTCGTAAATATTTTTCTTCCAACTTTCCAGACAATCTTGTTCACAATTTAATTTAAAATAATAAAAAATTTTGAGGAAAAATATGCATAATTTTCCTAAAAAATAAGTACTATATCGGAGGAGAGTTGGCAACATCAGAAAGCTCAAATCGTCACCTTCCAGGCAAAGTATCACAAGCGCCATGCGACGTTTAAAAATTTCCGCCGCCATTTTATTTTATTACAAAGAAATTTTTCAACGAAGCTGTCCGAAAATTTCACTGAATTTTCTTTGTGCTGCCGATAAAATTTAGTGAAATTTCCAAACAGATTCAATCAACAATTTCTCAGTAAAGAAATAAAATGGAGGCGGAAATTTTTAAACGTCGCATGGCGCTTGTGATACTTTGCCTGGAAGGTGACGATATGACGTTTTCCTTAGCAAAGAAAAGGAGATAAGTCGTTTTTTCTCAACGATGCCGGCTCAATGTGCGTTAGCGCCACGCTTATCGCTGCGGCGCACAGTAGATTGAGTCAATTAGAGAGGTCGAACATGAAATTTTCGACTTGATCTGCAAATTTTGATGTTTAGTTCGTCACATTTTAAACTTCAAGGGGTGCTTCTAACGGAAAATTCCACGAGGAAACCGATGGAACGACTTTCAGAGCCGCAAAGTTTTGTATCGGCAGAGTTATAGGCTTTTAAAGTTTCCAAATTTTGTGCGACCTCTCCTATTGACTCGATCCACCGTGCGGCGCTTATAGCGAAGCGTGGAACGCACGGCATGGCATTGTTGTGTTAAGCGCTCGTCGTATTGCTGAAGGCGGAACGACCGGTCGTTGAGTGCGTTCAATCGGTCAGTGTATTTTACCCATCAGTCGCAGACGCCAGTGGAATCGCATCAGTGTGCCCCCCAGTCCCCCAGTGAAGCCGAGCAGTGTTTTGATCGTAGCTCCGCGCGTCGGAATCGGATCCAGGGGATCCTCTAATCGTCGCCTTCCTGCTCCACTGACTACTTTCTCTCTGCCCACGACCACGCCGCCACACCGCGCTCAATCCCAAACATCAACAAACCAACTCCGAACCGGTCCAATCCTACGGCTCCCCTTCAAATTCGTCTCGCTTTCTGCGCCTTTTTCACGAGTTTTATCAATTCCGGAATTTTTCCGGAAATTTACGGATTCCGACAATTCAACTGTCGATTGACTCTACGGTTTGTGCTTTTTTTACGATCAACATGTGCTGATTGTGAGTGTGTGTGTTTGTGCGACCTGAATTTTCCGATCGAGGACGACCAGTTTTCTTGATTTGAGGTAAATCATTTAAATAAAGTACTAAAAAGCAAAGTAGCACACGCTTGGTGGTGGAAGTTTATTTTCTCGTATGCGTTTCGGGAGATCCCATCATCAGAAAGAAAGTTTTTTTTTTTTTTTTATAAACTGACAATAGCAATTGAGAGGCTTGGGGGACAAGACGCATAAGAGCAGTTTTTGCTTTTTCGAGAAATACGTGTTAGGAGTTTCGAAATCATATGGATCATTATGGCGGAAAGAAAGTTCAAAATGACTTTTTGATGCTTGAAAATTGGAAACTGGGAGAGAATTTGTCAATAAATATATATTAAGACTATTTTTACTTGAAAGCATCAATCTCTCAATTTTTTTCCAAAACTGCACTTATGCACGTCTTCCAAGTCCCTCAATTACACTAAGAACACTTCACAAAGTCAGTTATATATTAACTGGAATTATTCTTGGTAATTCTTCTGTAGATGTGTGTTTGCATGACACTTATTTTGTTGTTGCACATTTTCATTATGTCTTATCAATAGGAATTATTTTTGCTATTGTAGGAGGAGTTAATACGTAGGAACAATAAATAAAGGCTCAAACATTAAAAGACATAAAGCGGTTGAAGTTAGACGGATCACTAAAACTGAGGTTGAGTAATCAGATATTATCACGCGAGATGCGATTTTCTAATTAAATAATTTACTCCAAAACCATCATCTTCACGGTGGTGCAAAACCACGTATTGTCGATCCTCTCATTCCTCTCACGAAGAGGCGTGACTGCTTTTCGATGTTTTTTTTCAAATTTACCCTCGCAAATTGCGTTTTTACTTTGAGAATCTTCGGCATTTCTGGTTGAAAATTTCACAGATTTTTTCTCTGATCTCATTAAATAATTTGAGAAAAATTGTTCACAACTTTTGACGCGCGAGGTGTAGAAAGGGCATTTGGACATATTTCTATCAAACGGAACTATGTGCATTAAGACATGAGCCCTGAGACCCATAAGAATACACACATAGCCGGGCTCACGTCATAATGCACATAATTCCGTTTGAAAGAAATACGTCCATTTCTGGGCTACGGTGTTTCGGAATCTCCACTCCTAATTTATATTTTAGAGAGGAATCGGGGTGAATTTTCTGATTTTTTTCCCAGCATTTCAAACTCACAAAGAAAATTCAATAATAGATTTCAACGAATTTCATACATGTTCTTTTATTATAATGATTGAAACGTTAGGAAAGATCCTGAAGCACCGCAACCAAGAAATGCCCTTTTTGCACCCAGCGCTTCTTTTTCACAAGTAAATTCTCGTAGAAAATTGAATTGTTTGAGACATGTTTGCAAACTTGGAATTAGGTTACGTGCCTTTGTCTGAGAGATGACGGTATCTGATTGCGATGTTTCAAAATGTCCGCTTCCATGTTATTTCTTCCAAAAGAAAGCGCAAACTTTTCAGCTCGGAATTTATGCAGAATATTCTGCTAATAGTGTAAACAAATTAAGGGAGTTTTCGAGAAAATATGTGGGCTGGATTTCCAAAGAAAGAAGAAAGTATGACAGGAAGTCGGCAACGTTGCAATCCTGGCCATCGATATGATTTCGGTTTTATTATACCTTATCATTCGAATAATTGGTCTTGCATTGTATGTGCGCGCATTGATTGCTTACTTCAATCCTGCATAGCCGACGCGGTGAGAATGCACTTAGAAGATACTACGCGCAATGCTAATTGTTCGCTTTTTTAGATTCGGAGAATTTGGTGTTTTCGTAGATTTGACCCTCGGATTGGTCTGTGGGTTAAGTGTTAATATTGAGCTAATTGGACTGCATTTGCAATTTGGAGCTATAAATTCCAACTCATCTAAAAAAAAAACACTTATGTGCATAGGGAAACTAATGGCACATACGTTGTTTTTAAACCGGGCCGAAATTTATAGTTCTTAATTGCAAAATGTAGTCCAATTTACATTCGAAAATTTGGACTTAATTTTGCAATTAGGAACTATAAATTCTGGCTCACTTAAAAAGCACGTATGTGAATAAGGAAACTAATGGTTCATACGTTGTTTTTATACTAAGCCAGAATTTATAGTTCTTAATTGCAAAATGTAGTCCATTTGACAACATGACCAATTCAAATAAAGGATTTAGATGGTTTAGACAGTGTGAATCACTATGTGTACACACCGAAAATTGTATACCGAAATTTGCTCTCCAAGTTAAAGGCTCCTTCGATGGGTTCATCACTATAGAAACTTGAAAAAATACCTAACCGATCCACAGTGGAGGGAGTTATAGGAAGCGGTTGGACATTAAAGTTTTGACGAAAACTGTAAATTTTGATGTTTTTTTAGTCACAATTTAAATTTTAAAGAAAATTCCTTGAGGGAAATCTTACAAGAAAATCAATAATGCCCATTTCAAACCTTCAGGTTCTTTAATAATGGATTTATAAGCTTTTACAATTGTCACATAATGTCAGATTTTTCCGGCTAAATTTTGATGACTAATTCCATTATGCAACCCACGGATTTTTAAATAATTTGATACCATATCTTTATTATATGGCAGCGCTGTCTCAGGTAGCTATTTTTTTTTAAAAAAAAAATCGTTTGCAAATCAAGCCTCTTCTTTCCTCCAACCATAGGAGGACACGATTTTCGAATTGTTTATCATGGCGGGATTCAATTTTCATCAGTCGAGGAACATACATCAAATAACACACAATAAAATCTTTTCAGCCAAGTTGTTTATTGCTGTTTTTGACGTCATCTTCGCAGTTGCGCCCTTGATCGCTGAGAAAATAGTGCGGTGAAATATGGAAAACTAAATTTTTCTGAGCACTGGGTACTGTCAAGCGGACTTTGCAGTAGGGAGTCTGGTATCATTATCAGCACCTCAATTAAACTCTTGAATGTGTTAAACTGTGCACTTACTCACAGAGACGGCGATAAACTCTGATAAGAAACGAATGGTAATAGTTGTTCTAGGAAAGGCAGAGGCGAAATGAAATTCGCAATGCAGTCCGTGAGAGGTAAGGAAAGGAGGTTAAATGAGCTTGCGCTCACAGTCAGTTTTTCTCGATTTAAAAAATAGAATTAACCATCGAGACGTACATTTTTTGCCGCGAGTGAATGTCTTAAGCGATGCCTCTGCATCGGTCTTAATGCGCTGATCATACTACGACCGAAATGATCTCAATGTATTTTAAGAAAACACATCTCAAACAGGCCTGGGGAGTCGAACATCAATTTCAAAAAAAAGTTTAGAATTTCGTTTTTTTGGCCTCTTTTTTTTGGCATGTCCACACGAGCAAAACGAGACCGAGTACTCTAGTTTCTGATGGGTAGTTCTGTTGGAAGGAGCTTTTGAGGGAGTCAAGGTCGAGGCGTATCGCATTAAATCAGCCATCAACTGTTTTTCCTACCAAAAATTCAAGTCAAGTTTTCCGTGAGTCAGTTTTTATCACCAAAAAGAAGGTATCTTTTCTCAGATTCTAGCGGGTCTTTTTTCAAAAACTTTTGTCTGTTCGATTCCTCCCGTTTTCCTGCGCACACATAAACACGTGGGTTTCATAAATATTGCGATTTTTAAAAATGTTTAGGCCTCTTTGAATGTAAATTTCATTAGATTTCTCAAGTCGATATTTAAAGAATTGTTCAGAAATCGAAATTTTTAAAATAAACAAAAAACAAGCGGGAAAGTTCTAATACTGTCGTATTAGAAAAAGCGCTCAGGTGTTATTGAATGTATTTAGTGAAGAAAGGAAGTATAAACTCCGTCGACTTGGCTGGGAAATGGAA
>NW_017559056.1:0-19252 GCF_001854935.1 Bemisia tabaci
ATAAATTAAATAGGGTAGATCGATTCGATCTTTAAAGTTACGGAACACACATTAGTGAACCTAGCGGCCGTGTTGCAAACTGGTCGAACAGAGCAGTTTACATTATCAGCCACGCAAGCGAGCTACTCGGCCAATTCGGCAGTGACGAGCAAAAATAGCCGCGAAATGTTCGAATTGCGAAAATTCCCTGACTTTCACCGGTTTTCGATCGAATTCCCTTACTTTTCCCGGTTTTCCAGACAGTGATCAAATTCCCTGATTTTTCCCGGTTTTCCCGGTTTTCCAGACCTGCAGACACCCTGAAAATGCAAAGTTCCGAATCTTGGGGCATTAACTTTGAGAGAACCACCGTACCGATTTGCCTGATCTTTTTTTTAAATGAAAGCTCCTGAGCTGTAGATTTGCAGGCTGTAATTTTTTTTTCGATTTTTTCAAATTTTCTTTCATAACTTTCTCAAATGTTCTTTGATGCATTAAAACGGAGGTCCGAATCTTTGGACGTTAACTTTGAGAGAACAACCGGACCGATTTGAATGATTTTTGTTTTAAATGAAAGCCTGTGATCTGTAGCTTTGCAGGCTGTGATCGTTTTTTCGATTTTCTCAAATCGTCTTCCTTTTATCGACGAGTGAAGTTTAGCTGGGCTCAAATTTTCTCCCATTTATTCAGACTAAAGTCCGCATTTTGGGACATTAACTTTGAGAGAACCACCGGACCGATTTGCATGGGGTTTTTTTTAAATGAAAGCTTCTGATCTGTAGATTTGCAGGCTGTAATTGTTTTTTCGATTTTCTCGAATTTTCTTTCTTTTATCGACGAGTAAAATTAAGGTGTTTCGAGCGGTCGTCCGGCCGCTACCTGCTTGCCCGTCCCTAGGTACCCCCCTCTACGGCCTCAGCCACCCCTCCCGCCACGTTCTTTCGGCTATCTCCGTTTTCTTTCGTATAGCTCTTCTCCCACCAACCTCAAAGAAGGAAGTTTGGGTCGCATTGTCGTTCGTCACTCGCCACCCACAATTCTTCGCAATCCCTCGGCTGCTCCGCTCCACAGCTTCTTGATATCCTGGCATCTTATTCTCTGCGGCTTGACTGACCCTAACTTATTAACTGCAGTATTGCGTATTGCTAACAACACGTATTGTTACAGAATTTTATTCATCATTATTAAATAGATTCAACTAATTTCTCCGATTCCAATTAAGCTACTGCACCATCATTGCTAGCTGTGGAGGGCGCCCGTAGGGCGCCCGGAGCAGCTAGTAAGTTCTTAATATTTGTTCTAGTTGTTAAATTCCATTTCAGGAGACTCGTAAAAGGATTTCACTCGAAAATAAATTCCTCACATTTTCTCAAGGACACCAAAAGAAATAGAGGGAGAAAAGATACAGTTCCAAAAAAGTTCTGAAAAATGCGATTGTTTTTAGACTATTCGTTCCCCAACAAGAAACTAAGCTTTTTCCTACCTCTTTGAATCTCTCATGATTCTTTATTTGGATTGAGGAAAAGGATTCGTTACTTAGTTAGTGACTTTACAGCCTTTCCGACAATTTTCAATTAAAACACAATTCGACGCAATTTTTGTACTTGAGGAAGTATCTACGAAAAGCGCAAAAGATGATGTTAACTCGTTTACCTGCACTGGAAAAAAAAGTCTCTTGGATTCGGAGTTCGGACTCTCAAAAAATACTCTCGAATCAATCGGATTTTTGCTTGAACAAATAGGAAATCCGCTTGAATTAGGAGGCTGGGCTCGACTCAAGGAAAACGATTGAATCAAAAGTATTTTTCTTGTCGAATCTTGAGTCTGGATTTTGGATCCAAGATACTTTTTTTTCCATCCGAGGAAAAAATTAAGTAAGACTGAACATTTTGAAATCTCGCCACCGACAGACATCGATTCCATCCAAGTTTGCTACTGCGCATTGCTGACAAGTGAGAAAAACTATGGGTTAAATGGGAACATTCACCCAACAGCGCCATTTTGTGAGGAGAGGTGGGTGAAAAGTTGACCCACTGGACTAAATGACACTATATTTCTACTCCAATTTGCCAACTTTTTTTTTTTTTTTTTTTTTTTTTTTTTTTTTTTTTAGAAGTTCTTTATTATAGTTTAAAGATACATTCATACAGTTGATGATTCTTAATTTTATATTTTATTCTAATTATCTAATCTTAGTCTACATCTATAATATGGAGATCCCGGAACCGCCTGTTGGCATTACGTCGGGGTGTGGGTGAGGGGGTGGCTTTGATACGCAGTATTGTTTATCTTATCATTGTACATTTTATTCTTATCTTCTAAAGTATTCTTAATGTAATTGTATCCTGAGTTCCAGTATTTCCTATTCTCTAACATGAGTTGTAATAAGTTATTTGCACATATTTGATGATTGATTTCCTTTTCTAATTTTTCCCTATCTTTTTCGTTTAATTTACAAGCAAAAAATGTGTGTTCAGGAGTATCTAATTCTCCGCAGGAGCACAGAGGAGAATCCGTGAGATGTCTTTTATCCAAATAGCTTCCGTATGCGCCATGTCCGGACATATACTGAGTCAGATAGAAATCAGGGTAGCCGTGAGTTCTATCCAGCCAGGCATCTGAATCATTTAGTACTGTTTTTATCCATTTGTTTCCAGTTACTTTTTCCCAAATTTCTCGCCATTTGTCTCTAATTTCGCTTTCTACAGTTAGTTTATTCTCTCCTCTTGCTATTCTTAGTTTTAGTTCAACGAGGAGCCTGGCTGGAGGAACTCCCGATATTACATCTTGGGCAAAGTTAGATATCGAGTTATAGCCGCAGATTATAGTCTTTTTTAAGGGTCGAATAGAAGTTTCAATTAGTTTCATAGATTTTTTCCATTGTGTAGCAGTTATCCAAATAGTTATGCCGTAGAAGAGGATTGATAAGAGGAAATGAAATATTATTTTTCTTTTATGAAAAGTGGGACCGAACGTGTTTGGTAGAATTCTACTATAATAATTGGCAGTTTTATTTAATTTTTTACAAGTCATTTCCAAGTGTTTATTAAAATTTAAATTTTTTGTGAGATAGAAGCCCAGGTATTTAAGGTCAAGCTCAAGTGACGTGGTTGAACTGGCATGCGATATATCGCATCTTTTAGGTAAAAAATCTCGGCAGATTTTGAATTTTCAGCAAAAAAAGGACGATAGCCCCTGCGCATGAGCCTGAAGAATCATTCTAAACCTTAAAATCGGCAAAATTCAGAGAAATGAAAACAGGATAGTGTTTGGAAAAAAACCTCGCATTCGATACCGAAATCGATAGCTGAATCGAATGCGAGGTTTTTTTCCAAACACTATCCTGCTTTCATTTCTCTGAATTTTGCCGATTTTAAGGTTTAGAATGATTCTTTAGGCTCATGCGCAGGGGCTATCGTCCTTTTTTTTACTGAAAATTCAAAATCTGCCGAGATTTTTGACCTAAAAGATGCGATATATCGCATGCCAGTTCGACCACTTCTTTTGAGCTTGACGAATCACCTTAAGTGTTTCTTTGGTTTCAATTTCAGTTTCATCTACCAATTTGCTAACTGTTACTGCATATTTCTTCTTCGAAACGTATTTTAAATGCCTAAAACGAATAAATTAAGAAAGTTGGGACTGCGTCCTCTTATAATACACCTACTTTTGCTCGGTAACAGGCAGTAATCTCAGATAAAGTTAGTTTTTCTTCTGCTCATGGTGGTTCTGACGGTTCAAACGGGCCGTTACAGTCGTAGATGACCGTTACTCCCGAATGAAATTAATCGGTCAATGACGGACCAAAACTAACCTAAAGTTATAAAAATATAGGTGTGTAAGTGAATTTGGGCAAAAATCAACCTCAAATACTTTGTTTCCGCAATTTTATTTAGTTCGCGCCCTACATTTGAATTTCAAACTTGTCCCGATTTCGCCGCCAATCCTCTAGCCAATAGTAGAGGTGATTGAAAAGAAGCTTCATTTTTTGCTTTTAGCGCTCCGTCTTGATGTCTTTGGTCCGAAACCCCCCTTAAAATTAGTTTGAAGTAATTTCTGTGATTTTTACTTAAAAGTGCTTACAATTTGGTAAATTTTCCCGTTTTATTTCTTTCTTTACGATGATTTGAACCGGAGTTATGATTTTTAGAAAATAGGTCAAATTTGACCTTTGACCTATCATAACTCGGTCAGAAATTAAAATATTGATCTGCGGTTTGTGCCAAAATTCTTAGTTTTTTATGTTCTTTCAAATGATGTATCACAAGATAGGGGTTACCATTTAAAAAAAAAAAATTTGGGGGCCCCCGCGCCCCTCCTGAGGGGGGTACAACAATTTTGACCCCCCCCCCCCTTAGAAGATGGTCCCCTTTAAGATAGAAACATTCCCAAAGTTTCATTTTCTACCTCTAACCGTTCAAAAGTTACGAAGGGGGGTACGGACTTTTGGGACACCCTGTACGTAATTGGCTCAAAAAAATCGGAAATGAAGTGAGCCAGGGTCCGATATGTTAATGAGTATATTGTCTATCCGTTAATAGAGCTGTGTTTTTTCGGCCAAAGAACTTTGCTGGCCCCGGTTCTGTTTAAATTGTGGGAAATGGGCATATGACTTTATATCTCTTAGTAGGGTAATAGACGAATTTCAAGGGCACGAATGGATTCTGATGGGAGATTTCAATTCCAGAATTGGAAACCTGCAGCTATTTCCGGCTGAATTGATGGGAGACCAAGTGGCAAGGAAATCGGAGGTGTGTAGAACATCAGGACCTGTTAGATAAATTTTCCTAGACCTGTGGTAGTGTGTTACTCATGCATTTTGAGACGCTGAATCCGAATAACCTCCGTATTATCCAGCACTTTCAACTTTTCCAAAAAAGCCGATTTTACTCGGAAAAATAGCAGTTTTTGGTGCTTTTACGATTGTAACCCCCTGCAGAATGTGGGTGAATGTGTTCTCAGGTTCAAGATAGAGGTAGTCCGATGTATTTTAGTTGCTAAGTCCGAGAATGGCCTTTATTTTTCCCTTTCACCTCTCAATTTTCCGGAGAAGCAACATTTTCCCGGAAAAATGAGCAAATTTGATGTACATTTGTCGTGCATGCAATTTACTTTTATAAATTTTCCTTTACCCGTGGTAGTGTGTAACTTATGTAATTTGGGCTTCTGAATCCGAATAAGACCTCGGTTTTTTTCTATCACCATTCAGTTCTCCGGTAAATCCGATTTTACGAGCCGAAAATTGTGTAAAAGCTTTCTGGGACTATAAAAGTGTATTAAAAATTAAAAGACATTTTAAAAATGTCTCCGAATTGTGACACATCTATTCCTATGTATTTTCAACTGTGGAATCCAAATACGATCTCAGATTTTTCTCTTCACCCATCCTTTCCCCGGAAAAGTCGCTTTTCCCTAGAAAACGCTTTTTATAGGTATTTTTGCAATGATTTTCCTGATGAGGGAAAGCTTTTATCATGTACTTATCACTCATTGCAAGACAAAATGGTCGCACAGAGGGAGGGGTCTTCGCTGACTGAAGTGTTTTTTGGAGAATCAATTGAAGGCAACAAGGAATTATCCTTGTACATACGTCTGCTACACTGCAAAGAAAGGTTTTCAAACGCAAATATCTAGGTTCCTTCTCATAGGATTTAAGTGATTCTCTTTGCGTCAAACCTAAAATGAAATTTATTTTAACCTTTTGAGGTTCTAACAAAGTCTACTAGGTGCTACTAATCTGCTACATTATTGCAGGGTTTTTGACTGACCTACGTTCAGAAACTATAAAATGAAGCACAATACTTTAACGTAAATTACCATCAGGAGAAAAAGCAGATATATGGGTTCAACATTTAAAAATGATCATCTAAAAGTCATAAAAATACTTAAAAAGAAAAATACTTGTTTTATGCGGTAATTAACATAAATCAAAGTCATACAATCAAGAGGCACTTGATTAACAGCTAACTTTCTATTGAGCTCTGTCAGACAACTGTTTCAGAGGACTAATCCTCTAGTAGGTCTTCTAATCTTTGCGCTTCAATATCTTCTCACCATAAAAAATTGGAAATTAGGTTTTCATGAAAAATTACAATAAATTGCGTAATTTAGGATTCTTGCTGAGATAGTCTCGCAGTTTGATTTTCACGCTGTACAACCAACATTTGTTGGGCTCTTGAAAGAAGACACTTTCTTCAAAAAGAAGAGCCTCATAGAGCCTATTTGTTCATTTAAATTATTTTAATAAAAGTCACTGCATAAACGTCTAATTCCATTCTTCTTAACAAGTGTTCAAGGTACAAGTGACAAGGGTCTTGGGGCGATTGAAAGTTCAGGAGTCATATGGAGTCAAAATTGACCCTATGCAAATGGGTCAGTTACGCTGGTCACAGAATTGTGTTTTGATGCTTGATTCTTGTAGATCAGCTAAAAATATTCAGATCTGCCCGAACCGCAACTTTCTACGTTCGATATTAACCGAGATATCGCCCTTTGAAAAGTCGGGTTTTTGACGTCATCCACCGCACTAGTGACACCCTTGGTTTCTTCCACCTTGCTTTCATCTGCGTTTCTCGTAGAGTAGCCGGTGCTTGTGTCTCCCTGACTGATAAAACCAAGGTGTAAGAAACCAAGGGTGTCACTAGTGCGGTGGATGACGTCAAAAACCCGACTTTTCAAAGGGCGATATCTCGGTTAATATTGAACGTAGAAAGTTGCGGTTTGGGCAGATCTTAATATTTTTAGCTAATCTACAAGAGTCAAGTATTAAAAAACGATCCTGTGACCAGTGCAACTGACCCATTAGATAACCTATAACTCATGATTCTCTTTCTAAGACCTTCGACATGATAATCCAATTTTTGGCACTTGACAGTTTTTCTCGAAAACTTGGCAACACAGCAAAAAGGTATGTAACGCCCTTAATCCTACTCTTTTTATGTCAATGTGGCAATCAAATTTGGAATCCGAATTTCTGTTCCCGCAGTACCACCGGTGCAATTTCAGACATTTCATGAAAACTAAGGCCCCAATATCTCTTGATAATAAGGAGGTATACAAGTAAAAAGGTTCAACCTTTGACTCCCTGTGCTTTCCCCTATGGTTTCGGGGATTATGTTTCTTGGGAATGTTTCCTCCTGCAGATACAACATCTTGATGCTCTCCAATCTAGACTCACCAACCACCAAAGTTCCAATATTTACTTTCCCAACCAGTGTCTCCGTTGCTTGCAATTATGGAAGTTAACAGACCTCAAAGCTCATATTGGATACCTATCATTTCGACGATATTGTTCCATTGTGTGTAAAATACTGAACAATTCAGGAACATAAACATGGAACATAAGACACATTCCTAGAGTCCTGTCATTTAACCGTGGGACGCCCTGCATGCTGACACTTCTTTGATCAGAAATGAGTCACTGTCATTGCTGATCCTCTGCAGTGGAAGATCACTCTCAATCTAAGGCCTGAATCAACATTTCCCTTGATTAAATACTATAGAATATTGAATATATTTTTGAAGAGGATTAGTTTGATAATTTTTAAGATAGAATTTAATACTATGTACTTGATAGAACACCTTTTTTGAAATACTGGATACCTAATAAGAGCTCTGACGTCTGCATACTGTTACACTTGCAAGGAAGGGGGACAGTGATAGAAAAAGCTGTATATATTTGGACTCTAATGGTTAGTGCACCGAGTTAGGAAAGCAGCGGATTCTACATATTGCATCTGCGATTGATAACATTGCTGAAAAACTTACTATTCAAAAGCGTTTGGAGATCTGAAAATTTCAGAAAAGAAAAGTTCAAGTTTGAGTGATCAATGGACAAAATTTGGAGGAATGGAGATGGTGCATGTGTGAGGGATTTGCAATTTGACTGTTGTTTCTTATGTAAAAGTTCGCGAGAAACACAATGGTGCCACTGGTTTTCTCTGAAATCAACTCCAAAGCGCAAAAAAAGCTCTCAAAGTGAGGCCAAAATGGAGGGGATATCCCACCCTACCCTGAGAGTCCAACTCTACATCAAAACAAACTCTCCATGCAAAGATAGGGAGCAAATACATTGACAGGGCTGCCACTTCATATGGGGACTCCAAAACTGAAAACACAGCAACCCTGCTAATGTATTTGGTCCCTATCTTTGCATAGAGAGTTTGTTTTGATGTAGAGGTGGACTCTCAGGGTAGGGCGGGATATCCCCTCCATTTTGGCCTCATTTTGAGAGCTTTTTTTGCGCTTGGGAGTTAATTTCAGAGAAAACCAGTGGCACCATTGTGTTTCTCCCGAACTTTTACATAAGAAACAGCAGTCAAATCGCAAATCCCTCACACATGCAACGTCTCCATTGCAGGGAGGGGGGGGGTGGGATTTTTGAAACATGCTCTTGCACATTCTCAATTTTACACTATCATGGAAATACGAGATATGAGACTAAATGACTGAAAAATATTGCGCTGTTCAAGGAGTATAATTGATTTAATGAGAAAGGGAAGTTAATTAATGAATACTATTAAGTGTTGCGAGTAAGACAGGAAGAAATAGAGTGCTTAAATGAAACAATTGAAACCTTCCATTTAAGACAAACATTTTTGACTAGATTTCTCCTTTGAGCTTGCAGATGTCTTAGGATTGATTTGGCTTTCGTTAAATAGTAATGAAAGTATGTCAATTAGACGTAAATAGGTTTCTCTCCGGACAGGGGCTGTGAATTTATTCACTAAACATAAAGTTGCCGCTGCAGCAAATACAATATTGTAAAGAAAAACAATTTTAAAGTTACCTAACCATTCAATTTGACCAAAATCACCTAACAGGTCAAAATTTGTGATACCGAGGATTCTTGATAAGAGAGGTAAGGCAGAGCTGAGAATTACTAATAATGCACAGTTAGAAATGATGTGAGTTAGTGGAGTCTCTTTATTTTTTGGACGTACCTTCGTTAGTATGGGTAAAGAATATAGTCCAACAAAGGATGTTAAAATTAAAAAAAATATAAGAATGATTTCTACAGTTGCACCAATAAGGCCGAGTTTTGAAAGGGAACTAATGCCTAGTGTGAACTGCCTTGTACTAAGTGGTAAAGCTTTAATACCTATGAGTAATTCAAGGGTATTTTGAATAACTAATAAAACAGTCATAACAGTTAAAGCCAGCAATGATACCATTGCTATTGGATAAAGCAAATTTCTTTGCCAAAAAGCAGTTTGCTTTTTCATTTCTAGGACGGCTCGAGTTTTTTGGGCTACCTCTAATTTTTCTAATAGACCAGCTTGCAAAGCACCATTTTGAAGGTGTAAGACATTATCGCTGTTTGTGGCAGAAAACATTGGAGGGACTGATAAGTACGTCTTCCCTGTTTTTGTTGCTTGAATCAACTGCCTTTGAACTGTTTCCTCGTTCATTTTTGCAACTTCATACTTTTCATCTAAATCACTAAGAAACTGTGGTTTAATCAATACTCTTCCAACCAAAGAAAAAAGCCTTACAAACCCTAATGGTGTGCTAAGTAATAGCATTAAGACTCCAACAAATGAAATGCACGAGTACAGAAAAGGCAAATAGTAACTCCATAAATTTAGGAGTGTTTGGAAGCTTGAATTACTCCCATCAATCCAAGCAGATATTACATACATAAAGCCAAGAACAACAACACCCAACAGAAGTAATACTGTAAATGTCTCATAAACTCGTGACCAAACTCCCTGAAAAAATAAAGAGGAAAAAACAAGAATTAGCATAAATGGTTCAGTGAAATACATGGATTGTTCCAAATGTAGTGCAACAATTGCAATTACCAGTGTGAATGGACAATCTTTTGACATCTCATTCGGACAAGTAACAAGAAATAGTTCTGAAAATTTAAAAATGCCTCTTCAAGCTCATTTCTTTGAAAAAATTTTGAGATGAAGTCTTTCCAGGCAATGCCCCCGCCCCCTTTTTTTTTTTGCAATTCTTCCTGACATTTTCGGGATATTTTACAAGGGGAAAAAGGTGGTTCCTTCATTGACAAGGATAATGCACATATGACTCGAGCCTAACGACCAACCATTAACAGTGCTTAGCATTGTCAAATATTCCAGACCCTCCAAAGGCAATTTGCCTGAGAGAGTCTGACCCCCCAAAATAATAAATTCAAGCGCACAGTTCATAACTTGTTAATTTTTGAGGAAATGGGATTAATTTAATGTCAATTGATCAGAGATAATGTAAGTTTTAAAATGGGACCAAGATCAGCTCAGTGCTCAGTGGCTATTGTAGTTGTGGAACCACAGCATTAGTCTGAGAACTTCTTGTTGAAATCGTAGATGTTGATGTAATTTTCACATCAACAGATTCTTATCTATGTTAACAAAAAATTTGTTTAGTGCTTTCCTTGCTAAAGATGCGCACCTCTCAATGATTCTTGGTGATTCGGTGGTGGTTGATCAGTCATAAATGTAACAGCTCAAGTGGTGATTGGAATATATATGTTGAATGCAAACCAGGTGTTTCTTATTCAACCCCAGTATTTTCATGCAATTTTAAAGCTTTAAGGACACTCAACTTACAGTAAAATAAAACTAGATTCCTTATAATGTATGATCTTCGAAAAAACTAGTACTAGATTACTGACAGTGCTTATCTCATCACTGCTGGCAATACAACAATTCCGCTGCCTGATTGACATTGACAGAGATAGTGCTGGCCAACAGATTTTTTAAAGTTAGGAGCCCAGTAATCTAGGACACTCTTTTTTATACAGGGTTATCCAAAAGTCACCTACCACCCCTGTAACTTTTTTCCTAATTGAGATAGAAGTTTGAAACTTTGGGAACGAATCTTTCATTGGATTTTTGAAAATTTTAAAAACTTTTATCCCGTATTGGGGACTGATGTCACAGGTTTAGCAATCCTGCGGACCCCACCTGGTAGCCCCTGCCTCAAAGGGGGCTTGGAGTTGGTCACCGGCTTTTAGGCGTAGGAATCACCCAAGGGAAGGGCAGACAGGGCTCTTAGCTGCAGTGAAGGCAACCGGTCTAGGAGAGGCAACTCCGAAATCAAACCCTGGTCCTCCAGGTTGGGGGTTGAGTCATCGGGCTAACTCCCCGATACTCGGAAAAAGAAAAACTGTTAAAAGACCCAACAATTGCCTCGGTACAAACGGAAATAAACGGATTTATCGGAAAAAATTACGAAAAAGGATGATGGTTTTTGGAACTTGGAATATACAAGGAATTTCTACAAAAATGACGGAAGTGGTATCGGAGATAAGGAGTCACGGATTTGATGTCGCAGTATTAACGGAAACAAAGAAAAAAGGACAAGGCTCTGTAAGTGTGAATGACTACGATTTGTTTTATAGTGGCGTCGAAAAAGATCAGCGAGCGCAGCAGGGTGTTGCAATTCTTACTCGCAAGAGCCTGCGGAAGTGCATTACTACATGGGGAGCTGTTAACCCCCGAATGATAAAGATGAATATGGCAGTGTTTGATCATAAAATCACCATTTTGGGAGTTTATGGAGTCAACGATGATTCTACTGTCGCAGTGAAGGACCAATTTTTTGAAGAATTGAACGAGGAGATTGGCAAGATTGGATCCAGGAGGGAAATCATTGTGTTGGGAGATCTGAATGGGAGAGTAGGACGACAAGTTAAACCTAAGATCGTCGGCCCTTTCGGAGAGGCGACAATAAATGATAACGGAGCTCGTATCATCGACGTATGTGAGCAAAGGGAGATGAAGGTGCTCAATGGGTTCTACCAACACAAAGATATTCATAAATATACTTGGGTCCAGTCCACTCGCAGGTTAAAATCAATCATTGTTTATGTGGTGGTCAGGCAAGACACGGAGATGAAGATTCAGCAAGTTAGAGTGTGGAGAGGTCTTTCCTGCGGCAGTGATCATTACTTCCTCGGGGCGAAAATAGCTTTTCCAGTTAAAGGGAGCCAGGAGAGCAGGCAAGCACAAAAGCAGGTTCACCAACAGAAAGATCATGTCAAGCTTGTAAGTTATAATATTGACAGCTTGCAGCATCCAAGTGTAAGGGCATTGTACGGAAAGCGCTTGGATGAGAAGTTGGGCGAATCAAGGCACAGTGATACCGAACAGCAGTATCAGTTCCTTAAGGATTGCATTCATTCGGCAGCGATGGAGGCTCTTGGTATTGCTAATGATAGAAAAGTTAGTGAAAAACCTTACTGGTGGGATGAAGAAATTGAGAAGGAGATTCAAGAGAAGCGGAAAAAGTACCATCAGTTCCTTTCTTCTAAAAAAGCAGAAGACAAACAGGCGTATAGAGAAGCTCAGACGCAGGTGCGAAGGCTCATCACCAAGAAAAAGAACGAATCTTGGGAGAGGAGCTGTAATCGAATAGACTCGTGCATAGGAGGGAGGAAAAGTACTGAGAGCTGGAAGTTGCTGAAAGGACTGCGAAGAGACATGAAGTGGGACTTAATATCTCCGATATCCATTGATAAACTGGAGGGTTATTTTAAAAATTTACTGACAGAAAGGCGACCTGAATTTCAAGATGGAGGTGTAAGCTTGGGGTAAACTAATGATAATAATAACTTGGAGATTCACATGAAGGACGTGGTAAAGGCCATACGAGAGCTGAAGAACGATAAAGCTCCGGGTCCGGGAAATATTCCTGCAGAGTTGATCAAGTGTGGAACCTGCAAGCTGTTTCAGCGTTTGAGAGATCTGATGCAAGATTGCTTGGCAGGTGGCAAGGTACCGATCGAATGGAAAGAGTCTTGGGTGTCACCTATATACAAGAAGAAGGGTCGAAAGGATGAGTGCGATAATTATAGAGGACTGTCAGTCGCATGTACCCTAAGCAAGGTATACGGAAAAATTCTGAAAGCTAAAATCGAAGATGAGTGGCAAGAACATGAAGCGGAAGAGCAAGCAGGTTTCAGAGCCGGTCGGTCAACAATTGATCACTTATTTACCATCATCCACGTGATCGAGAAAATGAAAGGATTAGGCCAAGAATTACATCTAGTGTTTGTGGATCTCCAGAAAGCTTACGATAGTGTGCCATTGATGAAACTTTGGGAAGCCTTGAACAAGAGGGGTTTTAGTGGGGGGACTAATTAGTGCAATAAAAGAATTTTATGATGGGGCGTTTTCTAGGGTTAAATCTCATGGGGAGTTATCGTTGGGGTTTTCAATTACGAAGGGACTCAAACAAGGATGTTGTTTGTCACCAACCTTATTTAAAGTGTGCCTGGAAGAAGTTTTAAAAGAATGGAAAAGATGCTGTTCAGGAATGGGCGTCCCGCTACGAGAAAATGGCACCCTTTATACTCTGTGCTTTGCTGATGATCAGGTGGTAATAGCTCAGGACGAAGAAGATGCGAATTACATGACGCGTAAGTTAGTGGAAGTCTACCGTAAGTGGGGGATGGAAGTTAATGTGGTAAAGACGGAGAAGTTGGTTATCGGTGGTGATCAGCAAAGCATTGAACTGAAGGATGGTCGGAAAATTCAGGACTGTGAAGAGTATAAATATCTGGGAGTATGGTTAACGAAGGATGGAAATTTAGATCGGGCCATTAAAGATCGGAATGTACAAGGCAGGGAAGCTATCGCGATGCTAAATGGGGTTCTCTGGGACCAGAGCATCTCCAAGGAGACCAAAAGAAAAATTTACAACGTCATCGTGAAGAGTATCGCAACTTACGGGAGTGAGGTCTGGCAACTCAAGAAAAGAACTGAAGATATGCTTAGGGCAACCGAGATGGGCTTTTGGCGAAGGTCTGCTGGGATATCGAGAAGAGAGCGTATCCGCGATGAGAAGGTACGCGAGATAATGGGTGTGGAGAAGGACATTGTGCACGATATCAGGTCCAAGCAGTTGGTCTGGTATGGACATGTGCGAAGGATGGCAGATGATCGGTTGCCCAAGCAGGTCTTCGATTGGGTTCCTCCCGGAAGGCGACGGCGTGGACGTCCTGTGAAAGGTTGGCGACAAGGGGTGGAGGAGGAGATCAGAAGGTGCCAATTGCCTGATGATCTCTGGGAGGATAGGGGGCAATGGCGATTGGGCGTCGCAGAGCGCGAGGCGGCGCTATAAAAGCGGCTTTATGTATGTATGTATGTATGTATGTAAAAACTTTAAAATGACGGCGAAAAAATGACGGAAAATCCATATCACGGCTGTTTACCGATGGATTTGCACAAGAGTCAATACTCTGGTGGTTTTTGGCTCGAAAAAAATTAATCTTTCATTAGATTTTTGAAACATTGAATATCGTCAAAATGGTGGCGGAAAAATAACGGAAAATCCGCATCCACCATCGCCATTCGCATTTTTGCCGCCGTTTTAAAGTATTTAAAAATTTCAAAAATCCAATGAAAGATTCGTTCTTCTCGTGCCGAAATACCCCCGGATACCAAGTTTCATACAAATCCGACGATAGGCAGCCTAAATATCCACTTTCCGCTCTAAGCCGCCATTTTAACCGCCGCCATTTTGAAAAGGACTGACATTTCCGGAAAACCAACCCCAGAATCGTTTTTCTCGTCCCGAAAAACCTTGGGATTCTGAGTTTCAGACCAATCCGTCGATAAAAAACGGAGATGCCAAATTTCCGCCATTTTGAACTTCGACCAGCCGCCATTTTGTCAAAAATCAACACTTTGACCTGCGGTTTGCGCCAAAAATTTTCTTTTTTTATTATCTTTCGAATGAAGTATCAAAAAAGGGGGGTTGCCATTTGAAAAAAAAAAGTTAGCCCCCGCCCCCCTTAAGGGGGGCCGCCTCCCAAAATTTTGGGGGGACCAAAAAGTTGCTACCTTAAACCGAGGAACATTCTCAAAGTTTCAAACTTCTATCTCAATTAGAAAAAAAGTTACAGGGGTGGTAGGTAACTTTTGGACAACCGTGTATGTAGATAATACAGGGTGATCCAAAAGTCCCTTCCACCCCCTCTAACTTTTTACCTAATTGAGATAAAGATTTGAAACTTGGGGGATATTCCTAGGTCAAAGGAAGCTACTTTTCGGCCCCCTAAAATTTTCAGGGGGGCCCCTCTTGGGGGGGCAACGGCCCCCAACTTTAAATTTTCAAATGGGAAGACCCCCTTCGTGATAGCTCGTTCGAAAGAGCATAAAAAAAGAAAACTTTTCGCGCAAACCCGAAGTCAATATCTCAAACCGTTTTAAAATGGCGGCCGGTTAAAGTTCAAAATGGCCGAAAATTGGCACCTCTGCTATTTGCACATGGATTTGCGCGAAAATCGGTATGTTGGGGTATTTTGACAAGAGAAAAACGAATTTGACGTTAGATTTTCAAAAAACCGAAATTTCCAAAATGGCCGCCGGTTCAAAATGACCAAAAATTTATTTTATTATAAATCTAAGTTCAAGTTTGTTTATCTTATGTCAAAATACTCTCCAATTCCAAGTTTTAGGCAAATCCATCGGGAAAAAACCAAGGTGAAAATTTTCGGCCATCTTAAACTTTAACCGGCGGCCATTTTGGAAATTTTAGTTTTTTTGAAAATCTAACGTCAAATTCGTTTTTCTCGTGTCAAAATACCCCTGCATACCGATTTTCGCGCAAATCCATCGACAAATAACCGGTGTGAAATTTCGGCCATTTTGAAACGGTTTGAGATATTGACTTCGGGTTTGCGCGAAAAGTTTTCTTTTTTTATGCTCTTTTGAACGAGCTATCACAAAGGGGGTCTTCCCATTTGAAAATTTAAAGTTGGGGGCCGTTGCCCCCCCCAAGGGGGGCCCCCCTGAAAATTTTAGGGGGGCCAAAAAGTAGCTCCCTTTGACCTGGGAATGTCCCCCAAGTTTCAAATGTTTATCTCAATTAGATAAAAAGTTAGAGGGGGTGGAAGGGACTTTTGGATAACCCTGTATAAAGTAAGCTTGAAGAGTCATATTGTCATGTTATGGAGCCTAAATTGTGACAAACTTGATTCCTTCCCTCCCTCCCTCCCTGTTCACAACAGGACCAGTAAATTGAGGTGACGTCCATTTGGCGACTTGTCATTGAGTGAAATGGGAGGGCGATAGTGAGCATATTATTTGCACCCACCGACATCACTAGGTACACTTAAAAATTATTTAAGATGATCTTTTGCTTTCCACTATATTTCAAGAAGTACAAAAGATTTTAAGTAAAAGGGGAGCTCTGCCCCCACACCGCCTCGCGGTCCACCCCCTTGAAGTGTTTTGCACCTCAAGTCTTATGTGTAACACGATAATCTTATGATTCGGTATTGTAGGCTACCTATGATATGTGTATAGTATAGTGTGAATTTTTTTTGCTATATTCACTATTTTTGAGTTATTTGGAGACAAAATTGTAACCAGTGACGTTATATGGCTGTTAAGATTGTACATAGCACTTTCTGCTTTTTTTCTAAAGCTGGTCGTGGTGACTGCCACATTGAAGGATAGAGATTTTTTTAAGAATCTCAGTCCTAAAGTGCTCAGAAATTGGGGCATGGGCAAATGTTTATGTCATACAATATAATATATTATACTATTAGTGTAATACAGTTAATAAAAAAATGGTCCCTGGATCGAATCATGAGCTAGGGTGATTTGGCTTGTAATTTGGAAAGAAAAATTAGGGTCTTCCAAAATTTTAGGAGATCTCAAAAGTAGTTCCTTTTGGCCCAGGAGCACTCCCTAATTTTTAAGTTTCTAAATAAAACAATGGAAGAGTAAACAGGGAGAAATGGTCTTTTATGAAACACTGTATGGTGCAAATATTCAACCACATGTAGAGCACTGTAAGAACTACAGAAGTCAAAGGAGGAACTCCGGCCAATTTTGGCAATACAAAGGTCGAAAGGTCGAAGGAATGTTCCCAATCAATTTAAAAGATAAAAGGGGTAAGTGCAGATTGGGTCCAATCTTGCTCGTAGCAAATGCCTTAGAAACTAGCCTCATTTGATCACTAAACAATGACCTATGAGCATCCATCCCACAGTATCAAGCAGCCCCCTCCCCACAAAAAAATTTTTTGGAAGACACCGNGGGGGGGGGGGGGGGGGGGGTGTTATACGAATTGTCCTTTCAAAAAAAATATCATTATGCTGTCATTGTCTTATGTTGTCTACAGCAACTTAGATTTTAAAAAGAAGTATAAATCCTTGCAACAAAAGTTTTCGTTGAGAGTCATTGAATTCAGTGTTTCTATATTCCGACTTGAGGAGCATTTTTACTGACCACCCCCCTACCAACCTATTATGAGAAACATTAGAGCTACTCTGAGGTACACTTACTTTCCGCTGGCCAGCAAATCCCTCCGATTCAGTGAAGAGGTAAGCAAAGGGTAAAAATATAAAGAGAGAGAGGTTTGATGAGAGGAAAACGACATTCCATAGACCTGAAATTTAAATCACAAAGAATTATAAATGTATCACAATCATTTTCATTGTCAAGGAGATAAATAATCGATAGACTAAATTAGCTAGAAAAGAGAAACAAATCTTTGCTTTTTTTTTTGGGGGGGGGGGGCATTCACCTACGTTTCTTAGGATAAAATAAAGTTAAAAAGTTAAATTTGCAATGAAAAAAAATCGTCGCAGGCTTTAATCAGATGGTGCAAAAAATGCTGATGTCCATTTTTCCTAACTTTGAAGGAACTGGAAAAACTACTAGCTTTCCCATCACAAGATTGAATGCTAAATGAGAGATAATTACTCTGATAGTAAACTGTAGAAAAGGGTTTGTACTGGTCCTCTCCTTGCCAAAACTGAGTAAGGAAAATCATATCTTGGAGGAGACTTATTAGTAAAACATAGAAAAAAACAAGCCCCCCTAGATTTTCTGAAAAAATAATTCATACAGAGATGAAACTAAATCTACTCAGGTATGAACACATAGTTAGAAATATGAATTATGATGAGGAAGGAAACTTTAGTTCTGATACTTGAAACAAATAATTTCGAAATATTGAATAATATAAAAGAATAAATATGACATTATTTAAATTTGAGAACCGACAATGAAATAAACAAGTCATGAAACTATTGAATAAAATATAACCGAAAAAATTTACCTTGAATAAGGGAGTGATTCAACCATTTCACATAGTAACTGTTGGGGTACAAAAGGAGTACTTCATTGCTGGCAATGGAAAATGGGAGCAGCAATGCAGCACAAATTGCAACAGAGAGGCTGAAAGTACAAAGTGCAAGACTGCAACAGAAATACAACGCTAAAAAATACATTACCGACTCATTCACAAAAATATGTTATGAACCGGGGACAAAAAGAGAAATAACACTCAATATATTTAACATAAACAACTAGATAAGTAGGTACCATCACTTTCAACCCAGCATCTAGTCCTTAAGTATTTTACCTTTGATCCTTAAATTCTATTTTGTTCAGATATTTTTTCTTATTCTCGTTTAATTTTGTTACTTCATTTGCATTTTCTTTTCTCCTGACATCCTACTCTATTTTTTGAACCCTATTTCACCTTCTACTACATATAAGGATCCGATGATGATAGTGGGGTGAAAATGACGACTTGACCAGGTAAAAAATCCAACAGCGTTGCAGGATGGTGCAGAAAAGTACGAATTAAATTACAGTGTTGTATGATGATTATTGTTCAATATGGCAACGCTGTAAAGAAGAAAGTATTGCATGTTGCCCCTCCAATATGCGGGTTATTCAATGGTGTAATGTAGCCCCTTCAATATGCTGGATATGCAATGGTGTATTCTTCAAGATGGCGGTTACAGCGTTGCCGGACGGTGCACTTAAAGAAATGATTTAATGATTGGTGGAATTTTGCAACATCGAATTTTACAGTGTTGCCAGATGCTGCAAGAAATTAGTTAATTTTTCGATACAATGTTGTCAGATTGTGCAAAAAAAATTCGGATTTTCGGACTTGTAAAAATTTTCGGTTTCGAAAGACCGTCTCCTACAGTATGGGCCTGGTATCGGAGACTGGAGAGTAGGGTCTGATTCGGGAAATTGAAAAATTTTCGGAAAATTACCCTCCTCCGATCCGCCGCGGACGGATGCGATTCTTTTCCATTATCGAGGATCGGAAAACTGTACGGACCGAATTTCGATACGACTTTTTGTTTTCGAGATTTCGGACTTGTAAAATTTTCGGCTTCGAAAGACCGTATCTTACAGTATGGGTCTGGTATCGGAGACTGGAGAGTAGGGTCTGATTCGGGAATTTCCATTTTCAGTAGTGTGCGCTTGGAGATGCGTATGGGAACCTTGTGTTTTGCGATGTGCGACTGGGATTGGATATTGCAATATTCAGTTTGATGAAT
>NW_017559056.1:52301-65408 GCF_001854935.1 Bemisia tabaci
CCCCCCTAACTTTTGACAGGGGGGTCAGATTGACTTCCGGTTTGCGCCAAAAATTTTCTTTTTTCATGCTCTTTCTAACGATGTATCACATGATGGGGGTTGCCATTTGAAATTTTTGAGTTGCCCCCCGCCCCCCCTCCCCCTGGGGGGGTGAAGAACTGAAAAGTACCTCAAAAAGTTTCCCCCTCGATATGAGGAAGGACGCCACAAACCGCAAATCGATATCATAATTAGAACTAAAGTTGTGGCCAGTGGTGCGTAACTTTTGAATAACCCTGTATATAAGCTGTACTTTTTTCGAAAACTAATTGATCGAAAGCTCTGGAAACGGGGGAAAACAGCTAAATTGTTGTTAAATATTGACTTCATGCTTTTGAATTATTCGTCTCACAATGAAGTCATAAAAGATGAAGAGGTGAAATTATTATGTATTCTTAAGTAAACTGTGACGTACTTTTCAGTGGTGCATGTCGTTGTTTTTAACCTTGGATTAATTATTTTGACCTAAAATTGGTCAAAAACGCGAAAAAAACGCTGACTTGCAACTGATTTTGCCGGATGTTCTTTTTAGATGACAGTTCTCTCTCAATATATCTACAAGGAGTCTCACGGAAAAGGCGAGCCACCTTGAGTATCTGCCAAACGCGTCGGAATTTTGAAAAACGGTAAAAGACGTGTTCGTCTATATCGAGAGGGACACCTTTTGGCGTATTTGACATTTTCCCAAACCGCGGGAGGGACGCGGGGTGGGGATGCCCCACCCGTAAGTCGAACTTTTCAAATGGCGCCCCTACTTTTTTATTTCAGAAAGCAATTCTACGCAAAAAAAAACAAGCCACACTGTCCAAACCGAATGTAAATCGGACAATTTTTCAGTGATTGGCAGAGGTTGAAATATTCTTTATCATTCTCTTCTCGAAGATTTCCTACGTCAAATGGAATTGCCGTATCAAACCAAACTCTCCGCCAAAAAATTTCTTAAAAATTGCACTTTCGATAAAAGAAACAAAAATTCTGCTGTACTCGAACTCTGGAGCACGCGGAGCCTTTCTTTGCGACATTAAAATTAGTTTTACCGAACATTTCCGAGGGGTGCTTATTGGGAGGGAGTAGTAAATTTTAGGCAAGAATTATTATTCTTTTTTCTGAAGCATAAGAAACCATGTCCATGAAGAAACAGCTAAGTAGAAAAACAAATGGATTAGCTTTTTTTTTTTGGGGGGGGGGGGNGGGGGGGGGGGGTGTCAATGACTTGAGCCGGACCTTGATACTTCTGAGGACGCCATTATTCCGCGGTGCGTTGTTTTTCGACTTAACTGCTTCTTCGTGGACACGGTTTCTTATGCTTCAGAAAAAAGATGAATAATTCTTGTCTAAAACTTACTACTCCCTCCCGATGAGCGCCCCTCGGAAATGTTCGGTATAACGAGTTTTAATGTCGCAAAGAAGGGCTCCGCGTGCTCCAGATTTCGAGTGCAGCAGATTTTTTTGATTTTTTTATCGAAAGTGCAATGTTTAAGAATTTTTTTGGCGGAGAGTTTGGTTTGATACAGCAATTTCATTGGGCGTGAGAAATTTTTGAAAAGAGCATAAAAAAAATGTTTCAAACTCTGTCAATCACTGAAAAATTGTCCGGTTTACATTCGGTTTGGACAGGGTGGCTTGTTTTTTGCGTAAAATTGATTTCTGAAAAAAAAAAAGTAGGGGTGCCGTTTGAAAAGTTCGACTTACGGGTGGGGCACTCCCCGCCCCGCGCCCCTCCCGCGGTTTGGGAAAATGTCGAATACGCCGAAAGGTGTCCCCCTCGATATAAACGAACACGTCTTTTACCGTTTTTAGAAATTCCGATGCGTTCGGCAGATATTCAAGGTGGCTCGTTTTTCGTGAGACACTCTGTATATCATCATTGATATAAACTTCGAAGGATTTTTAGCGATTTTTAAGTGACTTTTAAGTGATTCCACCTTTTTCTATTTCTCTCAATGGGTTGCCACATTGTGAGTGTTCATCTGACAACTATGTCAGTGTCAGCTGATAAAATGTATATTTTCTCATAAGAGGTTAATAAAAGTTTTCGGTCAGTCTTTGACATCTACCGAGAATTGTTTTGGTATTTATTTATAATTACTACGTAATTATAAATTTTTCTTATTAAAAACGAAGAAAAACATGGTGACCCCGACGTGATCTTCATCTGCGCAATTTAGAAGACGTTAACGAAAATTAAATTTTTTTACAAAAGTGAAATATGCGGCCGAATTGAAAAGATAATTATCATCTTGTGGTTGAGACATGCAGTGATCGCTCGATCTCCGTGTCAATACCAAGTATTGAAGTGATCGATTGATATCCAAGTTATACCTAAGTTATTAAAAATCGTGTAGTAATCGACCGATTTCCACGATTCAATTTGGAAATATCAAACAGTAATTCGGCCTAACAATGCAAAAAGCGAAAAAAGCCAGGCTTTTGGCAACAAAACTTCATCTTAACTATTAGCTGTCAAGCCTTGAGAACTTTGTAGCCCTGACGAACTTAGAATTCGTTATGAGGAAGCCAAGCAGATTTTTACCCAATTTTCCCAAGCAAATTTTGAACTTCAAATGATCGAACCAGATGTAAATCCAAATGAGTTGAGTGAATTTGAAACAAGATTCTACAAAACAATGATAAAAGTCTAAGGACACTAATGGAAGAAAAGAGAGAAGAAACTGACAAAAATATAAAAAATAATACTTTTAACAACGATCAAAAAACCAAATTAAAAACTCCAGATCCTCCAAGCTTTTCTGGGGGATATGAATTGTATGGTAGAGCTTCAAACCATTTTTCAACAATTGCGAAATTCTATCATCTCAAACGTGCATTGAGGTGGCAAGCCGGACTTAATCGAACACCTAAAGCCCACTGAAGAGAATTATGACATAGTATGAACTCGCTCAGAAACTCCTGAAAATGGATGATATTATAACCTATTATCCTGTCCACCTTTCCGAAAATGGTATGAAAAACTACTATTAAAATTATTTCAGTTTTATATATTTTGTAGTCGAATCATCGTACGATTTAAGTATTGTTGAACTATGTTTAACGATTGTATAACGTTAATTTAGGTCGGCATTGTTGCCAAGTAAGTTGCAACAATTGCTACAAAATCACATCTAAGCGGATCTACGGAAGTACATTTAGGCAAAAAAGATCTAACGAAGCAGGTATAGGCAACAACGTCGAAAGACAGTCATCTCAAAAAGAAAGCTTGACTCCAATTTACAACCTGAGTGAGAAAAAGAAAAAAGTATAAATTTGAGTAAGAAGAAATAACCTAAATGCGAAAAAAGAGTATAAATCTGAATGAGAAGAAAAAATATGACCTAAGTGAGACTGATTGTGAGTAAAGTAAAGATTGTAAGCAAGTTTAACATATATGGATCTAACTAATCCTAATTTATCATCGTTGCGGACTAATTATCATAAACTATATTAACACATGGTGAAAATAATGCAAAATTAATAATTCCTCAGTAAATTATTATGGCATACCTAAAAATCGATTTAATGGCGCTCTAATTGGAAAACGAATTTCCAAAAATTTGGGATTTTCTTTTTGGTGCGGAAGGAAATCATCCAAAATGTATGATGTATTTATACTTTTAATAATCCTCTTGAATAGAGACAAAAGACTTAAGAAATTCGTTGTGAGAAAAAGTAAAGACATTTAAAGAGGTATTTAAAGATTAAATTCAGAGCTGAAAGACTGTGAAAGACTAATAAATACTGCTGAAATCAGAAGATAAAAGAGAAGTGTTGACAAATTAGTCTAAATTCCGTGGTTTACATAATAAGAATGCAGATCCTTTTTGATCGAATGTGCAACAGAGTAAAGTTCAAAAAGTATTAAAATTCCCGTATAGACGATTAGTAGCTACTGAAAGTGATTCTTACCCATGGTATAATTTCTAGCTGTGGAGATAAGTGGTATCTCTGGATAAGAAAGAACGTAAATGAGATTTTACACTAGGTGTAGAAAAGACGGACTAAATTATCTGATACTATCAGACATATCATTATGATCTCAAGTTAAATATCAATGTGAAAATCAGACATATCATTATGATCTCAAGTTAATATCAATGTGAAAATAGATTGTTCGTTTTTCTGTTTCTGTTGTCATCTTGTTTCAGGCAACATACTATCAACTAAGAGCAAAAAACATACTGCAGGAACTAAACCAAGCCTATCTATATTCTCTGCTGTCCCATCCGTCCTATGTTCTCCTATCCATCTTGTGTTGTCCTATGTATCCTACATCCTATGCATGAAATCTTGTATGAAACCCTGACTGCTCATCGCCTATCGATGATGAAAAGAAACGCAAAAGAAGAAAATAATGAACAAAAACAGGAGGAGAAATTCAAGTTTAACTTCCTATATCTTTAAACCATCTAGAATAACGAGCAGAGCAGATAGTACTTTAACATTCACAAACACACGGAAGCGTGCACTCACACTGCAACAATTTTATTTGGCCAGGAATGATTATTCAAGAAGAATAAAAAATCATCACCCGTGATCGCTTACCCAAATCAAATGATCAGAGTATAATTTAATTGAATGCTGCACCCTTTTGAGCGACTCTTCCTGTGCCCCAGAGCATAAACATTTGAAGTCAAATGTGAAAATCAATCATCAACTTCAAACAATCTCTTGGTGAACTTGAGACAAACTGACAGAGCTTATTGGAAAAGAACAGATCAACATCGGAAAACATCGGAGAAGGCGACAACAATCATTCTGTCAATGCTTATCTGAATCAAACAAATCAGAATTCAACTCAATCGTATACTGCGCTCTTTTTCCCTTGCCTATGTTTTTATCCAATGGTTTTTCTTATGGTTAAGGTTTTTAATGAGGCAGTATTTCCTATTGATATCCATAAAAATCTAATTCCATGCAGTGATCTATTTGATCTCCGTGGGCAAATAATTCCATGCAGTGATCTATTTGATCTCCGTGGTCTAAAAATTCCATGCAGTGATCTATTTGATCTCCGTGGGCTAATAATTCCATGCAGTGATCTATTTGATCTCCGCGGTCTAAAAATTCCATGCAGTGATCTATTTGATCTCCGTGGGCTAATAATTCCATGCAGAGATCGTTTGAATCTCTGTGGGACTAAATCAGTTCTGAAACAATGGACTGTTCAACTGCAGGGGACGCCCGTAAGACAGTGACATTTCAACTGCAGGGGACGCCCGTAAGACAGTGACATTTCAACTGCACGGGACGCCCGTAAGACAGTGACATTGTATGCATATACCAGCACAAAATTGCATAATTAGCATATAAAATGGATATCCACAAATACATCAATAAATTGTAATATATCATAAATAAATTTTAATCACTTTCGCTCCCTCGAATTAGTCAATAATAAGTCATATTTAAATTTTAATAATTTTTGCTCCCTCGGGAGAATGTTCATCTGACAACAATGTCAGTGTCAGCTGATAAAATGTATATTTTCTCATAAGAGGTTAATAAAAGTTTTCAGTCAGTCTTTGACATCTACCGAGAATTGTTTTGGTATTTATTTATAATTACTACGTAATTATATATTTTTCTTATTAAAAGCTAAGAAAAACAGTGAGATTAATGTGAATATTTTATACGGGTTTAAACTGGAAAAAGTCGTGAAAAAGAAACTTAACTGGCAACGGTAAAGTCTGGGAGGGACGAGAGGCTGCAGTCTTCCCGGGAAACCCCATGATTTAGCGAGAAATGTCATTAAAACAAATGGGTTCCGTTTGAAGGTTCAAATGTATACTAGGGAAAACTATTTTTAAAATAATAATTATAAATGGGCACAGATGCTACCAAAAAAGAAAAAATGAAAGGGAAAGCAAATGAAATGAGGACATAATTACTTATGAAATCAGAGAGAATAAAATAGAAACATCAGAGAAATGTATATGTAATAAAAGTATAAGAAAAAAACATGAGTGGGCTCATGGCGATTCGGAACTCGAACTATACTATCGTTGATCAGTTTTTTGGATCCCTGCGCCATCGATAATCTTCTCGAGAAGTAAAGATGAACTTTTGCTACTTTAGCGAGTCAAATCGTGGAAGGAGATCCACGGTTGTACCTTTCTTCCACCCGATGGGATTGACGTCCCAGTAGTCAAATGCGTTTTTAAAGAAATGATCGATCCCCATCATCGCTTCATTTCCACACATCTGTTCATGTGCAAATGATGGCACGTTCCGGCAACAAGGTTCTGTGACGAAATCATTTTTGCCTCCAGAGTCTCCAAAATGTATACATCTTAGTGATCAAATGCCCAATCACTGAGAAAAATGGCTCGCGGAGCGAGCCGAATGTCATTCGCGTAGCGAGTGCGCGTCCAGAACGGCCAGCTATGCAGATGATTCTCTAGTATAACAAGAAGTAGTATCGGCATCCGTTCATCCCATCCATCCCAACTAATTTCTTCCCCTTGAAATTGATAACTATTTCCCCCAAATCAAAATCAATATTGGGGAAATCAATCACTAGTATTTTCAATAAAGAATTAGGGTAGAAGGGGACAAAAAGCCACACCCCCGTTATTTTTCCGAGGATTTCTTAGATTGGCACCGGAACCGTATCAGTTATGATGGTAGTGGTGGTGGTGTTGTTGTGTTGACGAAATTTCGGACCGAACGGACGCGACGCGTTCCCTCGTAAATATGAGAAGAGTTAATTTTGTCGTAAAAAAATCAGGGTTTTCAGTTTTATTTTGGTCAATTTCAAGTTCTGTAGTTGATAAGGAAAAATTCGGACGAGCTGCAGTTCGAACAACGATAAGGATGGTTTGTACATCCCGCAGTCACTTTTGGGCTAATGGCCTTGGCTTTGAATTTTGAGGTTATGTTTACCTATACGTCATCAAATGGGGCAAAAAGCCGCAAGTCCGATGGGGCAAAAAGCCGCATGCGACCTTTACTAAAATACCACTACCAACACTAAACCTTTTACTACATATTTTATGAAATATTATGAATGATTATGAACAATTAACAAAGATCCTAAAATGTCGGGTAGGTGGGGGCAAAAGGCCACACTTTTCGGTTGCGGCCGTTTGTCGGCCGCCGTAGGTATCGCATGAATATTTCGGAAACGGCACACTTTCGAGAATTTTGAAAGCATTTCCTAAATTTGTCTGAAAAGTGAGTCATTTTGGGCCTAAGGATATGCAGTTGATATTTTACCACAATTCCGAAATTTTCATGCGATACGGCGGCCGACAGACGACCGCAACGGAAAAAAACGGCCTTTTGCCCCCACCTACTTACCCTACAGTCACAGAACTTACGACAACAGCATCAATTTTGTTGCAAATCTAACACCATGTAAAGAAAGACCACGAAACTAAAAAAAAAAAAAAAAAAAAAAAAAAAAAAAAAAAAAAATTTTCTTAGACCTTCGATTTTTGTCAAAATCAGAAGCATTTTCCAAAGTAATGACGTCCGTTTATCCCACCCATCCCAGATGTTTTTTTTTCCCTTTGAAATCAACATCAATATCAGGCAATATCAAACAAAAAATGTTGCAGTTCTGAGTACCTACTACGTTCACAGCACTCTCTTTTTATCTTGAACTCCGCACTAATTTCACCAAATAAATAGTCTAAATATATAAAACTGTAACGGTCGAAACATTGTGGTCCTTAATTCTGAGGAGCCGCCGGACCGATTACCTTGGTTTTTAGTGCAAACGAAAGCTGCTGATATTCAGATGATACCAAAATTCCGAAACTTGCAATATCCGCCCTTGAAAGTTTTCCTATGGAGCTTTTCAAACTTTTAACCCTAATCTCTCCCATGAGAGTGAACACTGTGTGTATGAGTTACTCTATGTAACCTACTTGCTGATTGGTTCACCTCTTCTCACTTCTCAGCGAAGGGTTAAAGCGCTGAATAGGACGTCTGTAAACTCACTTTATCTGTCGTACTCACTGTTCACGACGTCACCGTCGTGAAAACTGGCAGCTCGCATCACGAAATCGTCGCTCCTCGGTCCGCGTCCCGCGACCGGTGCGGTGCTGTCCCGCGACCGGTGCCTTCCCCCGCTTCCCCGCGCCCGGAGCATCTTCCATCTCCCGGTGCGCGGCTCCCAGAGACAAGAGACCCTCCACTAGTAACTTGGCCATGGTGGAAGCTTTTACTTTCGGGACTTCAGCATTCTACTGTTGACTTACCTACATGGTTGATGTTCAACAACGTGTTGGCAGTTTCGTTTCGCAAACAAGCCGAAAATGGCCGACGTTTGGGAAAGTTGTTTGGCTTATGACGTCATCCGAAGCTCATCATCGACCATGTAGGTAAGTCAACAGCCGAAAATAGGATGATGACTGTTGCTCGCTCATAATTGTCCATAAGGAATTGTTGAAACCCCGAAAGTAAAAGCTTCCACCTGTCGCTAGGAGGCCAGTGGAGGGTCTCTTGTCTCTGGCGGCCTCCCCGCACCCAATGCCGCGTCGCCTGCGGCTATCTTATGCCGCAATCACACGCTGAATGTGGAAGTCAACAGTCATCGCCCAACCATAGAGAAAAAAAAGGAGGTGTTTGCATTTCGGGCATCTTGGAATTTTTTGATGACTTGATGACGTAGGTGGGTACAGTGTGAAGGGAACGTCCCTGTACTCAGCTGTACCCACCTACGTCATCAAGTCATCAAAATATTCCAAGATGCCCGAAATGCAAACACCTCCTTTTTATTCTCTATGTCGCCCAACGGCTGAACTTTCGCAAATTCGAGTTATTTTCATCCAGATGTGTGTCAAACAAAGACATAAAGATAAAGACGGAGTGCTCAAAGCATGGGGAAAAAGTGAAGCCTGGTTTGGCGCTGGGTGCTTGTGTGAGTGTGTAAATGAGCGCGGGAATCCATGGCGGCAAACGGAAATTTGATTTGAACTTGTCCTTTTGATTTTTCCACATTTCTTCTTCGAATCGTATTTTAAATGCCTAAAACGAATATATTAAGAAAGTTGGGACTGCGTCCTATTATAATACACCTACTTTTGCTCGGTAACAGGCAGTAGTCTCAGATAAAGTTAGTTTTTCTTCTGCTCATGGTGGTTCTGCAGGTTCAAACAGGCCGTTACAGTTCTAGATGACTGTTACTCCCAAATGAAATTCATCGGTCGACGGCGGACCGAAACTAACCTAAAGTTAAAAAAATATGAGTGGGTAAGTGAATTTGGGCAAAAATCAACCTAGAATACTATGTTTCCGCAATTTTATTTAGTTCCCGCCCTACATTTGAATTTCAAACTTGTCCCGATTTCGCCGCCAGCTACGTTTATGCGAGGCTCGAATCCAAGGTTTCACGAAACCCGAATTTGTAATGCTAGTTTTCGCCGTCGGATTTATGCGGGCGCTGTAACCCGACTTTCGCGGGAAATCAAACTTTCCGATTCTGGCGCTGTTTATGCGCAAATTTTCGATTGAACTTGAATTTCATGCGTTGGCGCCATTTTCACAAGCTATACTTAATTTTTTCATTATGAATTGATTCAATAAAATTATTATTACTCTTTCATCCCGTATATGTTCCACAATTTTTCCGCAATATATAAGCGGAGGCTTCATCTTCACTGAAAAAGCCTTTACTGACTTTCTGAGCAACAGTTGGAAAAATGACAGTGGATTTTTAATCATTTTACGTTCATATTTAAAAATTGAATGAATACCTAAGTAATCTCAACAACCCTTTAAATCATGCTCGAACTTATATTCTGAGCTCAGAAAAGTTGCCATAGGTAATTTTAGTGATGTTAAAAATAATTGTGGCAGGCGCAGAAATTCATCATGTTGTTTATTGAGCTTCTAATGATCTGACAATAGGTAGATATAGGCATTGAAAGTGTAGGAGTGCTAATCCAGTAAAGCACCACAAGTTCACTCCATGGTGTCGTAAAGATTGTATGTCTGCCATTATTGTAGTGAAACAAATAACTAATCGGGAATACTTATGGGAATCGCTCCTTCAAAATATGATCAAAATAAGCGGATATTGATAGGTCAACAATGTATCGCTGAAGCAGAAGCGTCTAAATCCTCTTGAGGCAACGGACGGTGACAATCTTAACAAACTGATGACGCTTCACAAATTTTAAATTTCCACATTCCCAGAGACACGCGCTGAAATCCTGTTTCTCACCCCTCTTTCCCACTGCTCTCCGAGTCCATGAGCAAGACAGGAAGAAAATAGGCAAACTACCTACTACTGTTTGCCTACCTATGTGTTTTTTTTCTTAAACGTGATTTTCTAAGGTGACTCATATAAAGACCAACTGACCGACAAGATTTCAGAACCTGCCATTGCATTTCACTAACCTAAGACACAAACCCAACCTTACCATTGATATTCTTTCGCTTACACTGTATATTATTCTCCCATTGAGATTCGATATGAGCTCAATTCAAAAATGCTTTTGAATTTAATTATTCGGGTAGATTGGAATATGGGGCTTTCAGTCTACCTGTAAAGCGCATTTACTAACATTCACTGCTGTCACAAGATATTTTTGCACAGGCAAAGCTACTGTCCACAATAGATGGATCTCTAACGCCAAGGCTCAATTATGACTAGTGATTCAACGACCAAAAATTTTTTCACGCCTCAATAAAAACCGTATTCTTATCTCAAATTGCAAATCTTGGATAACAGAGCACTCACCAAAAAAATCTCCTTCCTTCTGCCTCAGTATGAGAAGAGTGACGATACTTTGGAGCAATAACTTTGAACTAGTTTCAATAAATGATGACCTCAGAATTTGAGTCATCATTTACAAGAGATTGGATCAAAGAAATAAGTCAGCAGGTCACGGTTGTGGCTGGAGTCACACTTCCAGTAGGACAACCAGGAAATAGATACATGGATACCACACAAATTCATGAGCTACACAGCTCTGATTGGATCAGATTTCAGATTTAATCGGTAGATTGAAATGAAAAAATTCGGTGCACTACTTAAAGGGAAGCAGGGTGCCGTATCTTGAAATCCTAGGCAAATCGTGCGGATGCAGTAAAAAAGTTCTCCGCAGATGATGAACTGGTGGGGAAGGCTATTACTCAATTGTAACCTGTAAAGCTCTTTGCTTGCTTTGCTTCTGTAGTCATAAAATGTTGATTAGAGTTGCAAGAATAATCTGAAAAAGCAGTAATAAGCCTGGATTCCATCTGACACTAAACACCTTCACTAGAAAATAACGTCCTACGTTTAGCTAAATAAGGATAAGTAAGCCACATATAACTGAAGGAATCACGTAAAAGTGCTTAAGCAACAATTATAGTAAAATTATGATTGTAAAAAATGTTGAATAATGACAAAATTAAAGCTAAATCGTGGGATAAGCACCAGTTGTTTACGAACGGTATGATAATAAATCCGCCATATTGCCGACCGCGCACCTGAAAATCGCATTTGAAGTCGAATTTCAACTAATTTCAACCTCCGGTTCGTTTATGCGGAGTGCGAAAACCTAGTCTTTAGTGTAAAATAAGGTTTCAAACACAAATTTCGGAAACCTACATTTCGTTAGTTCCGTATCGTTTATGCCGTGATTTGAACCTTGGTTTCAAACTCAGGTTTCGATTGAAGTAAGAGGCTCGCTCTGGCATAAACATAGCTAATGAATCACCATAGAGTACCATAGAGTACATAGAGTCGTAATGTAAATGGGAGAGCTGGCGCCATGTTCTGCTCGACGAATTCCGAACCCGGTGTGCGCCGAGTTCGGGTCGCTTTTTCGATACATTTTCGATCCAAAATGGCGGTGTGGAATACGTGGTAAATCCTACCTCCTTTGTTGTTGTTGTTGTTGTTGTTGTTGTCATCGGATGGCCGGGTACCCGTCAGAGTTGCTAAAAGAAATTTCATCGAATGAAATTTCATGAAATTTCACAAGAAATTCTTTTTTCCCAATGAATTTCTTTTTTCCCAATGAAATTTCTTTTTTCCCAATGAAATTTCTTTCGACCGACAAAATGTCAAAAATGCTTATTTTTTCTAACAGAATTTGTTTTTATTTTCAAAGAGAATAATGTTCGTCGATTAGACCAGTTGGAGCGCGGTCTTCTCTCAGCTCTTCTCTTCTGGTCTTCTCTTACTACTCTTTCTCTTCTGGCAGTTCTGGCTCATCATGGGGAGGGGGACCGGGAACCCTAACCTCAAATTTCAAACTGTTAATTTCTGAAAAAATCAGAGACAAATGAAAAAATCATTTAAATTGTTTCAAAGATAGTTCAAGATCCCTCCCTTTTGTACCAAAAAAGAAACGATATACTATTAGGGGGTACTAGGATTCTTTTTAGTCAAGAAATTTGTTTTGCTCCAAATATGAAAGCTAACGTCTTACTTTATCCGTCAAATTTATTTTGGTGTTCAACCGGTACGGCTGTGTGTTCAACCAAAATTTAAGATAAAAAATTCAAAATTATGTTTCTACTGTTTTACTCAACTTTCTGGGCATTTCTAAAGTTCCCTTTCACAGTTTATCACGTTCCTTTAAATGAACTTGAGGAGATTCATAAGTTTCAAGGGTTTAATCCTGAATTCTGCGTGTTAAATGAAATTTCTTTTTATAATCTTTCATGAAATTTCTTAACTCTGGTACCCGTGTATCGCAAACAATCGATTATGTATCGAAAAAGTGACCCGGCGTCACACAGGAGTCTCGGAATGCGGGACATGGAAAATGCTTAAAAGTGGCGCCAGCTCTCCCAATTACATTACGACTCTATGTACTCTATGTAAATCACGTAGATCGTGCATCCTGTGTTATGCCGCAATCACACGCTGAATATGGGAGCTGAAAGTGGCTTGAATGTGGAAGTCATCGGCCCAAAATTCAGCAACGATTCTCAGCAACCACCGGACCAATTTTGAATTTGTTTGAACTATTCGAGTAGATTTGATACACATCTGGATGAAAATAACTCGAATTTGCTAAATTTCAGCCGTTGAGCGATGACTGTTGACTTCCACATTCAGCTGCTAAATTCAGCGTGTGATTGCGGCATTACGGAAGGCGAGACCAGAGACAGGAGACCCTCCAC
>NW_017559056.1:87000-120524 GCF_001854935.1 Bemisia tabaci
ATGTAAAAATATTTTGTAGCTTCTGAATAATTATATTAAAAAATATAAATATGGGCATAATAGGTATAGTAAAATATATTAATACAAAAGTTATTGTTATAACATGGTGTAATTTCATTAATGACGGTTTATCACCGTGCGAAGCACGGGTTGGTTGCTAGTAATATATACATGTGAAATAATAAATATTTAATAATATTTAATAATAAATATTTAATAATAATTAATGAAATTTTTTTGGCTTATTGCTCGCAATGATTAGTTTGCATTTACATTAAATTTTGCCAATACTCACTCTGTTATTTAATAATAAGTATATATTAATATATATACTAATAATATAAAAATAAAATAATAAAAAAATAATAAACCATTATAATGATAAATAATTACAAAATAATATAATAAATATTAAAAATAACAAATAATTAAAATAATAATAATGTTATTTCTATAAAATGAATAAATTTATTTAATTCTTTTTTAATTTTTTTTCATACTCCTTTCTTTCAAAAACCTGTTTCTCCTAATATTATTTTAAGTATACTTTGTTGTAGAATGATGCACAGAAATGCAAGAATATCATTGCTTTCAATCATTGAAGCAGATCTGGGGACGTTTATTAGTGCTGAATGGACCGTGTTAAACAGAAAGGAACCAAGCCACATCAGCTATTGTCAAATTTAACAGGGAATTCAATTTTTACGAGAGAACGTTTGTGCGAATTCCTTTGAAAATTTTCAGAAATTTACTTTGTATTATGGAGAAAATCCATGGAAATTTGCACAAAAATCCATACAACCGTTTTCATGTAAAAGTTGTAGATCCATATTTGTAGATCCATATTGATAATGTAAGAGGCTGTAGCAAGCAGCGTGCACAAACTGAGGAAAATACAACGCGTTCGCCAAGACCCCGCATCCACGGTCCTTCTTATCAGTATCCGATACATGACTATCTGATACGCTCACCTGTAAACAAACCCCATGGATGCACTGTTGCCAAAAATTAAAAATTCAGTATCATCTACCCTCGCCCAAAAGTCCTATGATTGACAAGGGCGACCAGCGAATTACCTCGCCCAAAAGTGCCCTGATTTCGGCCTCGCCCAAAAGGGATGCGATCCCGAAGGACAGCAACGTCGGACGTAATTAGTACTTTGATGGGAGGCTGCTTGAGAACCCGGGCAGAGCGCGGCTACTCTCAGACTTAGAGTGAAATGCGGGTGCCTAGGAAACACTTCTCCGCAGTCCGCATTAAATTTTAAGAGTAAAAATGTGGAGTGCGCCTCAGATAAATTACCGAACTTTTTTTTCACTATACGTTAGGACAACTTTTTCAGCAACGTTGCCAAAACGTTAACTCGAAACGTTGCGCTCCGCGGCCAAAAGTAACGTCTTCCCAACGTTGTGAGCCAGGATCGTTACTCGATTTTTTGCGACGTTGCTACAACGAGCCATTGCCGGGCGCGCTATTCCACCCGTCAAAGTTGTTAAATTATTATTTCACCGCACTCAGAGAGAACAACTCTACTGATGCAGCACTTTCCACCGAACCTAGTGACGGCGAACAAACCTTGAGCGATCTCACAGAAATTGAAGGAGGTAATAACTCTTTGATAAATGTTTCTCTGCCTAGTCAAACTAAAGTGCCCACTAGCATAAATTAACTAAATGAAGTTTCAGGGATACTAACCCACTCAATCCCTGGTCATGCATCTGCTTCAAACTGTCGTACAAATAGCACATCAAATAATACTAGCCAAACAGATCCTACCTTGTTCAATGATGATCCTCTTGGGAAAAGAAAAGAACAACAGAAACAGACTACAATGGCGCTGGACTTTAAGGACACCGAGGCGAAAACCCATTCTCTTCATTTTTTCTCGGACAGCCACGGCCGGGGCCTAATGCACCTTATCAAAGAGGGACTACAGCTCAACTCTACTGACCAACTTAGAGTGAAGGTTATCAAGCCGGGAAAATCCTTTTCTGAAGTAGTTACCACTCTCTCAAAAACTGAAGCCAAAGAAGTAACTTAATGGGCTGGGGCTAGTGATGCATATAAGAAAGAGGCTATGAATTTTATTAAAACGTTTTTGTCTCTTCTACTTAAATGAAAATAAAGATAAGAAAATCTATCTAGTAAATATTCCGAGGAGATGAAATATTACCACTGACCCCTATTAATTTAGAGATCTATGACACCAATAAAATTCTATATATGAGTTGAGTAAATTACATAAAAACCAGATAATTATTCGGTCAGATATTATCAAGTCTCAACACTACTGTAAAGACAAAGTCCATTTGAATGTCATTGAAAAACCGCTAGGAAAAAAGATACTTGAGAGAACCGCAAAAAATTGCGATTTTTTTCAAATTTCCCGCCATTTTCAGCGCGCTCAGGCGGATGGTATACGCATGTTATCATAACTTTGATACATGATTCTAAACTAAAATTTTATGTACTTTCATTCTGCAAATAGCTCTTTTTGCCACCCGACGCACAAGGAACGAGTTATTAACGATTTTTAGTCAAAAAATGAGATTTGGCAATGTTTTTTCAAGATGGCGGCTTTAGCGGCAAAAGTCGACGGCAGAAAAGTTCAGATTCGGTCTCAGCGCTAAAAACTACATGGTAAGCATATTCAAGAAAGTTTTTCGCAAAATTTTTCAGGTAAAATTGAGTGGAGCGGTTGCGTGAAATGCACCGCCGCGGAAAACGCCCTTGGAGACCGTAACTTTGGCAACGCTGCGGAGCCGTCTCGTTACGCCCTAGGGACAAGTCTGATACACGAAATTGTAGCATTTTGAATCTACTTTCATTTGGGCACATACGCTAACCTTCTAAAATTGCTGGAAAACAAGTTGCAAGCAAAAAACCTTAAAAAAATGAAATTTTGAACATTTTGGGATTTTTTATGGCAACCTTGTAGTGGGCATATTTTTTATCTGAAAAATTTCGGACCGCGTGGAAAACGTCCGTAATTTTATCTACTTTAAGGCAAGTTCTTACACACGTACTCGAAAAACGAGAGAAAATCGCCGATTTTTGGCCGTTTTTTTCGATTTAGGGGGTTTTTGGGGAGGGGAGGGGGGTTCCCATAAAGTACCGATGTCGCAAATTTGGATTCTCGTTAAGGACCCTCTACGGATGAGAAATCAAGTGAGAAAAAAAGTTCCCCTCTCAAAACCGCATGGGGGCCATTATTATCCTCAAATGACTGGACTAGTAGTATTTGATATACATTTTTTCTGTTCGTCGGCTGGTCAACGTAAAGCAACGCGACGACCCTCACACACGGCACACGGCTGAACTTTTATACAGAATATCTAAAAAACGTTTAAGCCTATCAAAAAAATTTAAAGACGAATCTTCTGTATTAATGAGCGCTTTATTTAAATGTGTAGTCAAACCTGCATTTTTTTCAGCGTATGAATAAAATTTGACCCATTTTGACGTGAGGACCCTCGAATACCCTCAAAAACTTTCTCAAAATCATTGATCACCTAAAATTTAAATTTGCTGGTCTGAAACTGCTAGTTACAAATTTTCATGGCAATCGGCTTACAGTTGTCCCTTTTTGGAGAAAAAAAAAGGATGTACTTTTAAAAACTTTAGATGACTGTAGCTTTGTGGGGTTCAACTTGAGGCAAAAAAGTCTCACTTTGACATGATAAATCGCTCTCTGAGATCTCTCTAGTTCAACCTGGGACAACCAGAGTGAAAAAGGATAAAATGCTATATCTCTAAATTGGCGTGGAGGCGGCCTGGAAAAGGAGAAGCGATAAGGTAATCCACAAGCCTCTTGCAGCCTTGTAGCAATCTTCCTTGCAGTTATGGAACCTTTGGTTGCCGAAGCAAATCGACAGTGCAGGTCGGCAATCACATATCTCGTTTGCGGTGTCTAAAAATCTCTGCCTCTATGTTATTTTTTTAAAAGGAGAACAAATTGATATAATTCCTTGAGGTTTTTGCAAAATTTTCCTCGCACAGAGAAGGAAAATCACGGCAGTTTTAAAGATTTGCCGTTGAGTAGTTTTCCGTTTAAAAAATGAAGTATGACACGAAGTCTGCAACGTCGCAAATCGAGTTATGTGATTGCCGACTTACACCGCCAAAATGTAGTTTTGCAATCTTGTGGCAAGTTTAGTGGTAGTTGCTAATATTGCAGGCTTGCAACCCAAGCACAAAAACTGCTTCATTTGCAATCTTGCTGCAAGATTGCAAGATTGCAAGGAAATGCATCCCAGTGCCAATACTGCAATCTTGCAATAACCTTTTTGAAAGTCACTGTGCTTACTGGGGTTTCACGTGCTTACCAAGCAGTGGTAAAATCGGACCCATCACGTGAGGAGACGAGTCCAATAAATGTTGAATATCTCAGGCATGCATGGATCATGTGTCAAAAACTACAGTTCATTTTAAAGTTAAAAGTATAAAACAATGACAACAGTTTTCCTTCATCTATAGCAGTTGCAAAGAAAAAACAGGAAATCTTACATATAAGGATACACTTAAAAATCCTAAGTTATCTACATGTTCAGCACAATAACTGTTCTGGAAAGACAAACCTTTGCAGTATGTTGTAAAAAAAACCCTCTGATTATGCATTATTTTTCTAGAATTGCTTCAGGCCTTTGATTGTTGGGTGGAGAAGTGAAGTAATTACACAAATGAGGTATTTGCAAACAATTATTTTATTACACTGATGTAAAAAAAAGAGAGAAAAAAAACTGAAAATACACATAAAACAACAGATACAATTGCCTTACCATTTGGCTGAGGGACACAGTTAAGCCTGTCTACATCGGGAGGAGACTACAACAGCGAGACAACAATGCGGAGAATTTTGACAAGAAAAAGAGTGCTCCTATAATTTTCATTTGAAAACTCTGGTCAAAAACACATTTAACTCAGACAAATTTTCCACGAGGCCGAATTTTATAAAAATAATATGGGGATTTAAGAATGAAAAATTCCTCATCTCAGTGTCTCCCCCCCCCCCCCCCNAATACCCTCCTCTTGCCTTTTTTCTTTCCTTGCTCTTTTGTGGTTCTAAAATCCCGACAAAAGTAAAATACTATTATTTTTAAATACTAACTGTAAGAGGACATCTATTGGCTTCGTTTTTAAAAGGATGCATGCTATCGAAAATTAGTTTTGGAAGTTGATACATAGATTGTGCAGTCTATCTTCAATACATCAATAAATTTTGATAGATTAAGGACACAGAAATCTTTTCTCCACAAATGATTTGGAAAATCTGGCTTTTAGACTCATGATGGGTACCGATTTTACAGAATAGTCCTTACCGTCACTTTACTTTCTACCATAGTTCGTGAGTGATATTTTTTTAGCCACGATCGCGTAGTCCTGACCTTAACATAAACTTTTGAGGTTTTTCACACATTTTCACCCTCGAGGTCATTGGAGGAAAATTTTTTTTAACAACCTCCGTAAAGATGTACCCAATATTTAGTGATGAGAAAATGACGAGCGTCCTTTTTACAAATCTATTCATTATGCCATTTTCAAGAAAGCAATTTGGCTCAATTACAAAAAAAAATGCGTCCTTTCAGTTTCAAAAAAGTTAATATGTATCTGGTCACTGATACGAGATGTATACATCTAATAAGAATAATACAACAGACAATAAACCAACAGGGACATGCATGATTCATCCTTTTTTTGTTACAAAAATAGAGGTACCTACGAAGGATGTAACATAATTAATCTAATGATTATCATTTCAACTGTCATTAAAATACAGGTTGAGACGATGCGACTCAAGATGCAATAATAAAGACAGTTACATTGATGAAACCAAGAAATCAAACGAATTCATCATGTAGAACCATGGGTTTGATGGGGAATAAACTCACTCATGTGATTTAGTTTTTCTTTACTTTTAAGCAAGGTCAGTAAAACAAAACAGAGTATCTCGAGTAAGTCCTCCAGGATTTACGCCTCTAATTGTTTACTGATAAGGTATCAAAGAAAATCATTTATTTGTGCATTCCTGAACATTTTTACTTGAATGCGCCTACAATACGTGAAAGCGCTTAAAATATGCAGAATATCAACGAGAGAAAGGAGAAAAAAAGCAGTGGTGAGAGAAGAGAAATTAGTCTTCTCAGGGCTTACCATTTGGAAATGTATTTTTTGTTACAAAACTGCCATGTCGACCCATTCCTTCTAGGTACAGTTTAGCGCCTTTCGTTACAGTCTAAAAAGAAATGAAGAGAAAAAAACATAAAAAAACGGAAACAAAAGATACAAACAATATGCTAATTCAGAAGGAAATTCTCTCAAAAAATTCCTCCTAGCAATTGTTTTTTTAGATCTCAGTAAAAGCATTCGCTCAAAAATAGTATCTCTCTAGTGGATGACTTACTTTTTTGTTGTGGTCCGATCCTTTAATCATATTTTTCTGTGATTACACGATGGCCATTTTGAGTGTTCGATAACACATCTTCAGGTGTAAAATTTTTTCGCGATTATTCCGCACTTCAAAAACTAAAACGATAACATGAAAAAACTGTAGTTTGCAAAAACGTTCACTAGGTATTGGTACTAATTAACTGGTATCCTTGTTATCATGTTGTTGTTTTTGTCAACTGATTCGTTTATCATATCTGATATTAAAAATCTAACACATATAGATGAGCTATTGAACACTCTAAATGGACGTGTAATCACAGAAAAATACGAACAAAGGATTGGGCCGTAACAAAAAGTGAGTCAACGGGTGATCATGACATCCGACAGAGTGATAAAACCCTTGGTATTCACCTAAATCGGCACTCGAAAATTTGCGAGGAAAGCCCCAAGAGCTGATGAGAGCAGAGTCAATACGATTTTTCGCATCAGCCCGCGGTTCACGATCGATGAGGGAACTGGGCGTTAATGGGTTTTAGATACAGGTCTAATTACCTCTCCCCGAGTTTTGGGTTTTCCATCGACGAACTCGATGCGATTGACTCGGCTATGCCTTCAAGTTCATTGATTCCGAACTTATACCTGGCCTTTTGGTATTCGATCTTGCTTTAATAGCAAAAGACGCTGGTATTCTATCCCCTCATTTGAGCGGATACCAAATGGCCCGGCCTTGGTATCAGATCTCGGATCTGAACTCAAACCGTGGCGGCCGCTTATTAACTCAAATCGACGCCTACATGATACCTCCACCACGGCACACTTTTGTTCCAATTCACTTTTCACTGCTGAAAAATTACTGCGCGTGACAAAGAGTCTGGGTGTCAAGCTAAGCGTACCGAAGCAAAATGTATGCAGGATTATAACTTGATTGATATGTTATTATTAATTCTTTATCTATTTAAAGTCCCTCGAAAAAAGAATGTTTGCGGAGGGGCTCTTCGCAGACGGGCCAAAACCAAGTCCGCGAAGTGAGGGGATTACAGAGGAGCAAATTACATGAGGGGGGCTCTTAAGGGGAGGAAGAAGAAGAAACAAAGAGAAAAAGAAAAAAAAAAAGATGGTATGACTAAACAGCTTAAGAATTTAGGATTCGCTAAATTTTAATTCAAGTTAAGTACTAGGTTTCGAAAAAAATTCTCTTGAAGAATGACAATATTAATCCTTGAATTAGTCTGAGAATTCGCCTCGCATAAAGAAGAAAAATCACGGAAATATTTAAGAATCGATTGACGATGGGTAATTTTCTATTTAAAGAATAACGTATCAACGGTGAAACTCCCAAACCACGCATCTCGTTTCAGTGTTTTAAAATCGCCGCTCCTATTTGATTTTTTCAAAAGAGAATAAGTCAACATAATTCTTCGAAATTTCTTTCGGCAGAAAGTAACCCATGAGGAGGGGGGCTCCCCTCCCGCCAAAAATTTCTCAAGATTCCTCTTTGGTCGCAAAATTGACGTCGATTCTCCAGAAAAAGACGGTTTTCCAGGTAATCGACCCTGAGGACTCTGAATTTCATGGTCCCTAAGCTCCGCTACCCGCCCTTTTGGGCAGAAACCGCCTTTTTTTAGAGAATCGACGTCAATTCTGCGACCAAAGAGGAATCTTGAGAAATTTTTGGCGGGGGCGGAGCCCCCTCCTCATGGGTTACTTTCTGCCGTTCAGAGGGGTCAATTAAAACTCTTGGGGGTCACTTGAGATGTAAAAGTGTTCTGCTCCTCAATTTGGATGCAATCAATTTGCGATTCGGAAAGGAGCCCCGATTTTTAAAATTGGGGCCCCCGTTTACCCCCAAGGGGAGCTAGAGGAGCTTCGGGACCATGAAATTTGGATTTCTCGGGGTCGATTACCTGGGAAATCATCTTTTTCTGGAGAATCTACGTCAATTTTGAGACCAAAGAGCAATTATGGAGGGGGGTACTGTCCCCCTCTTTAGGGGGTCATTTGTGGGCCTTGGATGGGCCGATTATGGATTTTTAGGGGTCAATTTCACGTGAAATTTTCCGTGTTTTCCAATTCTGATGCGATTAATCCGCAATTCGGTCGGGAACCGTGACTTTTAGCATCGTGACCCCCCCTTTACCTCCCAAGGGGGGTGGAGGGGTTTCGGGACCACGAAATTCGGATTCCTTGGGGTCAATTCCCTATTCAACCCCGCGGTCTCCGACTTCGTACGACCTAAAACAACCGAGAAAAAGGCCTGGTACGGGTGGTCTAAAACACCCTGTATCTTAAATAATGTCAGAAAGAATATGTTATGTTAATATTTGGAGAAATACATAGTTTGTTTGATCAAAACCCTAATATTTCATCATTATATGCTCCTAAAATTTATTTGCCCGAAAAAGAGGACGTAACACAATCGCATTTTTTACAATCTTTAGGAAGACAGGTTCACATTGGCATTTCATGGTTGTGACAACTTCAAACTCCAACATATTCTACTTTAGAATTGACCTTAGGTTGCGCGATTTTATCACTTACGTATCTGTGGAAATAAAGTAAACTTCCAAACGCATTTTACTGAAATTTAAGTTTTTGCCTATAGCCCATTTTTCTGGCGATGTATTCCATTGTCTAAAATTAGTTTTTATATTGACAGCGAAACATACCTCGCATACACTTTGTCTAGAATCCCATATTTGCTCCCAATTTTGTAGAGCTCATGGTCATTTCTTTCCAGCACCACTCCGATGATATTGAGTAGATCTGTTTTCCCTTAGTCAAGATCTGGAATGCGGATCACGACATTTATACCAGTATCTGTTAGTTTAGGTTAGCATTTGTTAAGACGATGTAATGATCGTTTTTACCTGCGCTGCATTCTTGCACATTTGTTAAATATCGGTTTCTGACACTTGGCACATCACTCACATTTATTTTACATACAGTCCTCACTTAAATAAAAATTGTACACTTCAAAAACAGATTCGTCAACTAATAACACAATTCAATTGCAAGTAATCATTCAAATTAAAAATAATAATACATGCGGAGCGACACATCATACGTGCAAAGGAGCTTCCGATAACTGACTTGTTGACAAACACATGAATTCTCCTCTCATCTGTGCAATCAGCTATTCTCACGGACCCACGCATGAGCCATGAACAGGTATGTCTCTTAATAAGTACCCAGTGACATCTACTCGTCAACGCGGTTGTCATATTGGACCCTCAAATAATTTTCTTTAACGTCCGCGGATTTCAACCTTAGCAATCAGTATTAAATCAATCACTTCTTTCTTTTTTAAAAACCAGGGATTTAGAGCTGAGGTTTGAGGCAGCATCATAAACGGAGCGGCATCGGCGCGCAAGGCGGAGGTCCGGCGCGGACTTTCATGCCGCGTCGAACAGTGCGCCGGGGATAACTTTTTGATGCCACCTCAATTAGCAGACACGTCGGACGCTAGCGCTGCGCCGCGGGCCCGGCTGCCGGTCGGCTAATCGCACCGGGCTGTGTTTTCAACCCTTCCTCGGCGTCCACTTCTTAGAACTTTTCGGCGAGGCGTGGGCCGCCGCGCCGCCAAGACAAAGGGGTGTTCCGCGAATTCATCGCCAAGTCCAAGGGTCGCATACCTCGGCGGTCTTCTGGGACAACCCCGTCGGTAATGAAGCTGGGTGGCGGGACCGAAAATTGATGCTGTATTGGGCCGCGAGCCGAGGGTCCGGCTTCAAAAGTTGAAGCCCATGTTGGTCCCTAAGCCAGCATCAAACCTCAGCATCAGCGCTTGATGCCGGCTCGGCCGGCACGCCGGCATTGGGCTTCAATGTCCGAAGCCGGCGACGGCAGGTTGCGCGCATTCAGCGCAGCGCCGCCGCATGCCCGCATGACCGCTACCTGGGCGTACGGCATTAATGCTGAAGCTACGAGTCGATGCTGTACGGCATAACCTCATGAGGCGCCTCAAATGCCGGTTAAAAACGTTCCTTTCAGTTAAAACTGGTCTTCACTGCTCCGTTTAAGCATGCAGTTAGTTCTGGAATTCACTGGTGAAAACTAGTTCTGACAAAGGGGGTTTGTGGACACTAGTTTTCACTGATTTCGAGTTTTTACTGTAACATATACATTGAATCTGAGAAAAAAAAAAAACAAAAACGAAAAGTAATCAATTACAAAAAAATGGCATGGAAAAAAAATCCGCACAAAATAAACAACTGGAAACTTACTCTGTATGCTAATTCCGAATTTTTGACATACTCTTCGTGGATTGATCCCAGTTCACTCTCATGAGGATTAAACGTTAACTCATGAACTTGAGCTCTGTCAGCTAGCAAACTAGCCTGTGGGAATTTGGCGATGCAGTTTGCCAAAGAGAGTGCTTGACCTAGGACTAAAAAAAACGCTGGAAATAGCTTCACGTCAACCTTGTTGTAGAAAAGCAAAGAAATTAATAATTGGTAAATAAATGGTTGCAATGAATTCAGAGACAAATGGATGCCTCTGGTACCCACCAGGCTTGTGCGATTACTTACATTTAAATAAATAAAATTTCTGAGTGATCTAGACCACTCATAAACCATTTGTACCTCATGATAGGCTCAAAGAGAACTGTAGGAAAAAAAGTTTGTTACCTTAATCAGCCCCTCATGATATGTTGAAAATATTTACAGCCCTTCTCAAAAGTCTTCTATAGATATATTGGGGGGAGGGGGGACGCATATTTCTCGGAATTTTAAAACGATGAGGGTGTAACTTCAGATTCGGATTTCATAACAAAAAACCTTGCAATTCCGGTCACATTTTTCAGACTTGCTCTCTTTTGTAACGTACTTGAGGGTAATTTTGCAGCAAAGTCAAATTGGACGTTGCTAATTCACTTAAAAAAAAAAAAAAAAAAAAAAAAAAAAAAAGTAATTAAAATCTCGGAGAGGACGACAAAGCCTCTCTTTTAATATGCCAAATCCTGTCACTCCATCTCCAAAACTGGGGTTTAGCATTTGAGTCCACCAATTCAATTTGAAAGAGTGAAATTTAACTTTAATTAAAATCCTACATGAGAAAGGAGGAGTATCGTTTTGAGCCTTTACCGGCCCCACCTGGATTTTGCTGAATGTTTCACATTTTCAAAGTACTAGTCCTAGCTAGACTCTGTGCCAAATATTTTACCGAAGAAAGCCCGTGCAAAGGTGCAGCAGCGCCTCAAACCCAAAATCCTGGCATCGAAAAATCGTTATTTTCGTTGTTCTTTTCGACTGTTTACACTCTTCCAGCAGATGTTTTCTACATATTTTTTTGCGTACTTTCCATTCCTGGCTTTAAAAAGGCCTTCGATGAATTGTAAGAGGTCTGGCGGTCTATTGTTGCCATTTATGGCCCATTTTTAGGGGTTTTTTCAGTTTTACACACGTAGAACTCAATTTAAACTAAGAACCGTGTACGTTTTTGAAAAGAACGCAAACAAATGAATAAAAATTGATCAGTAAAACTTTTTTCTGCGTTGCCAAATTTTCGAGAAAAATCGTTCCAGAGAGTCAAAAATGGCAAAAATTCGATAAATTGCCACGCCTAAGGTTCAAGAAAGTGGGATACAACTTTTATATTGACGTGCGTAACAGCTCTTACTCGTATATACAACACTAGTCGTGATTCACGTCTAGCCGGGGAGTGCCCCTGGACCTCAGTTCTTCGCTTCGCGATAAACTTGTGACTCGCTCCGCGAGCCGCCGCGCCACCGCCCCGCATGGTTTTTAACATAGATGAGAAGACAACATCTTTGTCTTAACCTTCTTTTTCACCAAGTTTTACAGAAATTGATGTTCCAGGAGCCGGGACCGCATTTTGGTGCGGGGCCGCCATCTTGGATTTTGAAATGTTGAAAATCTGACGAAAAATTCGAGTTTCCCATCGAAATACACCTCCTGATACCGAATTTCACCAAAATCGATGGATATCAGGAAGCGAGATAGCATTTTAGGCCACAGTCACCATCTTGGATTTTGAAAATATGAAAATCTGACCAAATATTCAAGTTTCCCGTCGAAAAGTACCCCTTCATACGGAGTTTCACGAAAATCAATACAACAGGAGGCGACTCAGCAAATTAAGCCACGGCCGCCATCTTGGATTTTGAAAGTTTGAAAATCCGACCAAAAATTCGAGTTCCCCGTTAAAAAATACCCTAGGGTCATTCCATGTCAATTCGAACGGAGTTGTAACCACCCGACTCGGATTTCCATGATTTTTTTTTTACTTAATCCATCGGTCAATGTAAGAAAAAACCCAAATTTTCAGCTCCATATCTTCAATATTTCTTGAGAAATTTTTTTTTGAAGTTTTATGGCCTTCTCTAAAAATGCACTCTCCAGACTCAGAAAACGGGAATGACTCGTGTTTGAAAAAACCTCATAAGTCTTGCAGTTTTAAAGATTTTAAGCTGAAATTTGGCACACTAGTTCGTGTTAGTATGTATTTTAAGGGAAAAATTCCCAATTGAACCCGACTCACTCAGGAGGGCCAACTGAGCCGAAGATACGCCGTTTTAGCCCTGATTTTTAACGCTAAAAACTAGTTTTCTTAAAATGGGCATAGCAACCGAAGCTAACGAGATATTGCCAACTTTTTTTTCTGTAAATCAACTTCAAAGTATGCTCTAACTGATTAAAAAATAAAAATCGTGGGTATGCAGCTTCTTCATTGGTTAATCACACTTTTTAGCAAAAAACGCTCAAAAAAATTGAGTCTGGGGGTAGGGTGCGGCTTATACGAGACATTAAAAAGGTTGAATTTTGAAAATGACAAGGGACCCCGCCAAAACGTTCCTAATAGTGTAAAAACAAACGTTGTAGAACAGTTTTGCAGTTGGTCAACATTTAGAGGTCGCGACGGGCTCTTAAAATTGCAAAATTCGGCTAATTTTCGCATTTTTTCAACCATTTTGGCAAATTTTCTCAGGCCTCACGGAGAGTTCTAATTGATAATTTTATTCATAAATAGGCAATATATAACCTAAAATGCATCCCATCCTCCACCTTAAGCCCCAAGCCCCTCCAACCCCCCTCCCTTACCGATCCAATATAAATACACTCTTTATAAACTACGCTATTTTGGTAGTGACCAGAAATCTAAAGTAACACTGGTCAACACGGTTTCAAATGTGATTGTCTCAGAGTAGTTTTTAGCGCTGAGTCCGAAAATGACCTCCGTCATGCTGGGTCAGTTCGATTTTCCCCGGAAACATCAGGATTTTCCTAAAAAATCGAGCTTTTCCGGTGAAAAATCAACTTTCCGGAAAATCTGTGCATGATGGAGGAAAGATAAGGTCATTTTCGGATTAGCAGCTAAAATTACATGGGGAACCATAAATTGTATGCCTATCAAAGTTTCCGTTCTGTTCCAAATATCGAGGTTTTTCCGGACTAGTGCCCCTTTCCGCCCATGTAACGAATGTAATACCAGTCCGATTGATTTGCGTTGGAAAGGAGGGAAAATATTTTTTCTCAGGCGACTGGTGGAGTAGACTCCACTAAATAATTGCCGCTGCAGCCGCATATGAGCCTCGTTTTTTTGCAGAACCTTTGAAATATCCAGATTCCGAAAAGAGGGGATGTTTTTAAACGTTTTTGATTTAAAGAGGTGCATTTATTTTCGAAAAATCGATTTTTCCAAAAAATTGATAGATTTTGGAAAAAATTGAGGGTCATTTTCGGCTGCAGCGGCAATCATTTAGTGGAGTCAATTCCACCAGTCGCCTGAGAAAAAATATTTTCCCTCCTTTCCAACGCAAATCAATCGGACTGGTATTACATGCGTTACATGGGCGGAAAGGGGCACTAGTCCGGAAAAACCTCGATATTTGGAACAGAACGGAAACTTTGATAGGCATACAATTTATGGTTCCCCATGTAATTTTAGCTGCTAATCCGAAAATGACCTTATCTTTCCTCCATCATGCACAGATTTTCCGGAAAGTTGATTTTTCACCGGAAAAGCTCGATTTTTTAGGAAAATCCTGATGTTTCCGGGGAAAATCGAACTGACCCAGCATGACGGAGGTCATTTTCGGACTCAGCGCTAAAAACTACTCTGAGACAATCACATTTGAAACCGTGTTGACCAGTGTTACTTTAGATTTCTGGTCACTACCAAAATAGCGTAGTTTATAAAGAGTGTATTTATATTGGATCGGTAAGGGAGGGGGGTTGGAGGGGCTTGGGGCTTAAGGTGGAGGATGGGATGCATTTTAGGTTATATATTGCCTATTTATGAATAAAATTATCAATTAGAACTCTCCGTGAGGCCTGAGAAAATTTGCCAAAATGGTTGAAAAAATGCGAAAATTAGCCGAATTTTGCAATTTTAAGAGCCCGTCGCGACCTCTAAATGTTGACCAACTGCAAAACTGTTCTACAACGTTTGTTTTTACACTATTAGGAACGTTTTGGCGGGGTCCCTTGTCATTTTCAAAATTCAACCTTTTTAATGTCTCGTATAAGCCGCACCCTACCCCCAGACTCAATTTTTTTGAGCGTTTTTTGCTAAAAAGTGTGATTAACCAATGAAGAAGCTGCATACCCACGATTTTTATTTTTTAATCAGTTAGAGCATACTTTGAAGTTGATTTACAGAAAAAAAAGTTGGCAATATCTCGTTAGCTTCGGTTGCTATGCCCATTTTAAGAAAACTAGTTTTTAGCGTTAAAAATCAGGGCTAAAACGGCGTATCTTCGGCTCAGTTGGCCCTCCTGAGTGAGTCGGGTTCAATTGGGAATTTTTCCCTTAAAATACATACTAACACGAACTAGTGTGCCAAATTTCAGCTTAAAATCTTTAAAACTGCAAGACTTATGAGGTTTTTTCAAACACGAGTCATTCCCGTTTTCTGAGTCTGGAGAGTGCATTTTTAGAGAAGGCCATAAAACTTCAAAAAAAAATTTCTCAAGAAATATTGAAGATATGGAGCTGAAAATTTGGGTTTTTTCTTACATTGACCGATGGATTAAGTAAAAAAAAAATCATGGAAATCCGAGTCGGGTGGTTACAACTCCGTTCGAATTGACATGGAATGACCCCCTAGGTTACAAGTTTTCACAATAATCCGTCGGTGAAAATACGGTGTACCGATGCGAAACTTTTGGGACAGCCTATGTAGATAGGGATCAGTGGGATGTAGAGGTTGTATATTTAGTGATAGGTTTAGTCAGGGTAGATTGATTAGTGGGTTGAGGTTTGGGATTAGATGAAGTTGTAGTTATAGGTAACAGGTTTTGTGGTGGAGGAGGTATGTTAGTAGGTTGGTTTATAGTATTATTGTTAGTTGATGATTGGGGGGTAGTTGTCCAAGTTTCTTTTTGTTGGGATTCTACATTATTCATTATTTTGGGGGAAAAAATGCTGAAATCCTTTTATCGTATCTAAACTTGGTTTAATTGTTAAATCTCTTGGGTAAGATTTGATATACTTTTCAAGTCACTCATCCGATGGTAGTTTTGGATCATATGAATCGAAAAATTTGGCTCTTTTTCAATGGGGGAAGGTGATTAGGCCAATTCTGAATATGCTCTGGTTTTAATTGTCTTGTTATCTTCAGGGTTGCCCGTTTCCATAGGGATGGAGTCCTCTAGTTTTGTATATTTGTTTTTAAATTGGGGAAAATTATTGATTTTCAAGTCTACAGGGTTTATTTCTTCTCCTGTAGGAGTTTTTTCTTGGATTTTGCAGATGGTCCAGTCATTCTAGCTTTAGACCTCGGACAAATTAGCACAAGCTTTTTCTTTGGTATGTAGGGTCTCTAGGTACCCAATAAGACAGAAAAACAAGTTTACCAAAAAATTCCACCGGGAAAGTGGTCAAATCGCAGTTTTTCAAAATGGCGGCTTGCGGCGATTTTCAAAGAGGACGTGCATACGGATTTTCATTTATAACTCACAAATAATGCGTTAAACAAAAAAATTGCAAGAGATCAGATTTAAAGATCATAAAATTTTGATTAAGAATCATATACAAAACTTAGGCTTTTATTATTTTTTTTCTTTCCGAATTTTACTATTGAAAGCAACAACCGGCAAAATCTGTTGATAATTCACGATTTTTCGCGTTCTTGACCATTTTTAGGTCAAAATAATTAATTAAAGGTTAAAAACAACGACACCACTGAAAATTACGCTAAGTTTTACATAAGTATACCTATTCATTTTACCTTTTCATCTTTTATGACCTCATTGTGAGACGAATCATTCAAAAGCATGAAGTCAATGTTTAACAACAAATTCAGCTGTTTTTTTTCCGTTTCCAGCGCTTTCGATCAATTATTTTTCAACAAAAGTACAACTTATATATACTTTTTTGAAAGGTTATAAAATTTGCAAGATAAATAGCACACTGGTTTTCCTTTAAATTTTACAACATGTACCTGAAAAGCGTATTTAAGGAAATTACGCTAAAAAATGATTTCTCTAGAAATTGCAGAATTTCAACGATTTTCGACTTTTGGACAGCTGGAAACTAACGATACGATTCAACGATGGTAATAATTGTTTAGAGCATAAAATTTCCAAAAAAATTGCATACCTGAAATTACTGTTTCAAATTTCTTGAAGAGAGTTAGATAAGGCGTTAAAGTTGCCTATTGGAAAACCCGGTTGCTCTGTTTAGAACCTTCTTCTTAACATATACCCAAAATTTTCAAGTTTAGTCATTTTTGTTTGAAGTAAATTTTATGGTACCAATGTAATAGCACATAAAAGTTAAAAAAATGTTAATGAATAAATTTTTGAAGGTATTTAAGTGTACTTAGAAGCCAATTTTTGAGACGTTAAAAATGTACAAATTGTTCAATAACAAGGCTTTGTCTCATGTTTTTGTGGTTTTTCATGGCTGCAAAAAATTTCATCAATCAAACCATGGTAATCATCGAAAAGCTAGTAAAATTTTGTGTAAGAAATATACCTTTATTTGTATTTTTGGCGTCTCTCGTGAAAATGCGGAGGCAATGTTGAAAAAAATTGCAATTTGTCCGAAAAAAATTTTCCCGCGGTTTTCCTTATTTTTTAGGTGTTAAAAGGCGTTTAAGAAAAAAAACAAGGTGCGAAATGAAAAGTTCATGAAATTTCCCTGAACCAAGGGCTATTAAAACTTGCCGTAAAACCTATTTGAGGGGTCGTAGCACTGAATTTTGGTTTAAAAAAAGTTAAGAAAAAAATGATGAAATTTAACTTTATTGTTATTTTTGCGATTTTATTGCTTTAAAATGAGCTTTAAAGTTAAAGTGAATGATGTAACTGAAAAGTACGTTAAATTTTGGTCTAGAAAAGTATGTTCAACGTCCTTTTAAGTAATTATATTTGCCGGTAAGATAATTTCTTCTAGGATCAAAAATGACACTTTTCTGAAAAAAGTCCGTTTTTAGCTCCATTTTCCTAATTTTTAAGCATTTTAAAAGTGTTTGATCAAAAAACCACTGTAACCACGTGAGAGTACATAAAATTTACAATAAGATAGGGTACCTTGTTTCAAAAATTTCCATAATTTCTGGGTTTGACACGGCTTTATTTAAAATTGTAAAAAATGGCAATATTTACAGAAAGTTGAGTTTCTATGCAAAACACCATCCCTCAAAAGGTCATATCAATACAGCAAATATTCCATCAATCGTGAGAAGTTATTTAAATAATTTCTGGAGAGCAAAAATTAATTAACGTAATATAAAAAAAATAATAGGAGGGGAAACAAACTGACCCACCTCCTCCTCCCTGCTTTCTACAAAGAGCGCAAATGGATATATTATGACCGCCAGTACGGAAGTAACAGATTCACGCATACAAAGTGAAGACAAACATCGTATTTATGCATAAAATCACGTAAAAATAATCGAATAGGATAGAGCTTGGCGAAATCTATACATTTAAGGGTTTTTAAAAATATTGCGGAATGGGACATCTCACATATGAGGGAAGTTACAATGCGAGCACATCCGCCGCCGCCGCGAAGCGCTTTACGTGAGGGATTGGGCTGTGTAATGGCGGCAGCTCGGGGAGCGGGTCTTTTTGCTTCGGAGGAATTAATAGTAAAACTAATAATTATTATGATAAATTCAACACACCGTTGAAGGTTTGGAACTTTTGGGCGGCCAACTCTAGCATAAGCGCGAACAAGGATTATAACGAAAGTACAGATGTCAGCGGGGGGCGGGGTTGTCAACAGGGGAGAGGGGTATGCACCTATGCTTTACGTGATGTACCGCAGGCTCGTGTGAAATGGTGAAATCTAAGTAAATAAGAAGGAAAATAATAAAAACATTAAAATTTTACTGCCCGCGGCATCTTGTCAGCCGAATATGCGACATCATTTCGCACATTATTTAATATTGTTTAGCTTTCGATAGACCCAGTAAAAAATTAGTACATATTTTATTTCATTACTCAGCTTTGTATTTCTTAATCTGTGTCAATTAAATATTCGACGATACTGAAAAAATTACGTTTTAACACTTATACTCTCAATTAAACAGCTTGGAGGACGAGGTGCACCTCGTCGAGCTATTTCGAGAAAAACATGTTTAAAGTTGCTAACTATTATACACAGCCTTATGACAGAAAGAGAGTTCAAACTCACATTTTGATGCTTAAGCATTGGATGCTTCCGGTGAATTTTTCACAGACTTTATTTTAAACCTAGAATTAGTTGGCACCACTAATGTGTCATTTTTTTCGAAATCTGCACTTATGTGCCTTGTCCTCCGAGCCCCTCAATTACTTTTTTACCCTATGTCTTATTACCTTATATTACAAGTTTTCAAACCAAAACCGACAAACTTTGGTCAAAATACAAGGTAATATTCAATGTCATGAAAATCAGCCGATAAACAGATATTTTAAAAATTAAGGCCGCCATCTTTTTTCCACTATCTTGAATTTTGATTCAGACTGAAAGTAACGTCAAATTCGAATTTACCAGATCAAAATACCAGGATACATCGAGTTTCATGAAAATCTGCCGATAAATAGGTAGTTTTCAAATTGTACCCGCCATCTTTAATTTTAAAAAATTATGGCCACCACCTTCGATTTCAATTCCGGTTAAATTCGACATCAAATTCAAATTCTCTGGGGCTAAATACGGGGTTATACCAAGTTTCACGCAAATCAGTCGATAAACAGGTATCTAACAAATTATTTCCGCCATCTTGAATTTTGATTCAGACTGAAAGTAACGTCAAATTCGAATTTCCTAGATCGATATACCGGGGTACACTAAATTTCATGAAAATCTGCCGACAACTAGGTGTTTTACAGTTTTTTTCCTAGGATCTTTAGCTGCGATAGGCCAAACAGTAAACGATCAGGTATGCCCCTCCCCCCCCCCCCCCGGTCGACCATCCCTCTAAGGTGCTTCTCCCCTTACTATGTAACACGACTAAATTAATAGCAAAATTTATTTCAAAAATAGTCGAATATTCGTGAAAAAGGGTCACACTAATCGAAATTCAAGCCAAAATTTACACAAAGTAAAAAATGTCAAATTTGACACCATTCCATAAAGGCCCTATAATGGTCTTATACCTTCAGTTAAATTTTGATGTAATATGTGTTTTGAAAAGAAAATTTCATACTCTTTCCATTGGTGTCAACAGTTTTGAGAGAAAAAATTCTGCCGAAGCTGTATTTAAAAAGTTACAAACCAAACTTGAAATTTCAAGAAAATTCTAGCCTTTTTTTCGGTGTCGGACCTCGTAGCTCGGCACCAACAAGTCGAAATTAAAAAAACTAATATACATTTGTAATCAAAATTGTATCCCCTAAAAAACGACAAGAATGATTTTTTTCACTGGATGCACTAGAATTACGCAAAATCAGGAAAACGCTGACGAAGTCAAGAATCAATTTATACGTAATTTCAGACGGCCGCCATCTATACTATAAGCTCCAAGACCTCCTAATTTTGCGAAACTGGTGACGCTTAGTTCCAGCGTTCTACCAGGCCGATTTTCATGATTTTTGCGGCAATCGACGAGAAATTGTCTCTAGATAAGCCAACTCTTTTCGGATTTTCAAAATATGGCCCAGGTTTTTTTATATTACGTGGTAAAGTTGCGAATTCTCCCATTTAAACAATGTAAATTTATACTTTTTGTCATAGTTCGTTTGAGCGTTCTACCGGGCCGATATCCATGATTTTTGCGTAAATCGACAGGTAACAGGCCCTAGATGAGCCCGCTGTAATCAGATTTTGGAAAAAGGACCCAGGTTTTTTTAAAATCACGTTATAAAAGTGAGTGAGTTTACAGAATGCTCCGGTACTGCTACCGCTATGCGCGGGAGGATGCGCAGTGGTCGAGGAGGTTGCGCAGTAGCTGTGTAGCCTGCGCATCAGCTCTACACTTATCTACACAAGATTCGCGCCAGTGTCCACACGTCGAGCGGTGGTCGAGTCGTCTAAGACGTCGAATGCGTCCATTTTGAACTCGGTGTGGGTTCGATCCCCGACCCACGAAGTCTTAATGATTACCTGTGTGACTATCACTGTGCACTGTTTTACTGCAATATTTCATCAAGCAGTCATTCCAAAACGCGTCCTTTTAATTTTAAAGTAATTTTAAGTAATGTTTAAAATTAAAGTATACCTCATATCGTAATTTTTTGGGGGAAAAATAAAACTAACACCGATAGGAGGGTAAAAATAGGGCCGCGAAGCGGCCCATTGATGGCGCGGAGCGCCTTCAGGGGGTTGGGCCGCGTAGCGGCCAGGGGGCGTAGCCCCCTAGTTTTGTTATACGCAATTTTGACTGTGTTCCCGAGGGGGGCTAATGGTAAACTTTTTTTGGGGGGCTCTAGACATGTTTTGGAGCGCTTTAAAACACAAGAGAAGTTTGTGCTAATTTGTACGAGGTTAGGCCCTTTTTTTGGCTAGAATGACTGGACTAAGATCCTATCGTTAAGTTTCAATTTAAGGGTTTCTTCATTTCTTTTTTCAGCTATTTCTTTAGCTTTTTTGTAGTTAATGTTGTTTTCAGCCATAATTTGTTTTATTACGTTTTTTTTACCTCGTTCAAGGCAGGAGTTGTTGAATGTCATACGGTTGTTGGAGCAATGGAAGCATTTAATTTGATTTGTACAAATGTCATGCCCTGCATGGTATTCAGTACATCTAGGGCATTTTGTTTTACTTTTGCAAACTAAATTGCCTTAGTAGTCAGTTCTGTGTCCGTAGTTCAGGCACTTTGTGCATTTGGTAACATCATTAATAATTATTAATAATTTTTGGTGAAGCATCTATACCTGTGACTTCAGTCACGGGCTTTCTGCTAGTTAGCATATAACCCTTTGTTGGTGCCAAAAGTGTAGCTAGCTCTTGGACCATCAACAGAAGTTCCTCCTGCTACAGGTCGAAAAAATGAAGGCTGTGAATCTCACGATTGCTCCCTCGCTTTGCACTAACAACAGTGGTCTTGTGCTCCCTATTCACTGGGAAAAAATTGACAATGGACCACTAGACAAGGTACGAATTTCAGCATTCTGATACATGCTACTTAACCAAAATTTCACGTAGAACACGATGCGCACAACGAAAATGACCAAAATCAACTCCTTACGAAGATATTCGATAATTTTGATTCGTGAATTCAAACCACCCGCTCATGAAAAACTCAATGCTCTACGTGATTCACATCGCGCGCTAAACGTTTATCATGACATTCTCTGCGATATAAAAATCTGGCAACCTAAATCTTGACGTTTTGGCTCAGCTGTAGCAAATTGCTCATAGTTTGAACAACACATAGTGGAAAATGAACATTGCTCGATTGAGAAGATTGCTGAAACCGTTGTAGTGCGCGATTTGACTCACGTAGAGCTTTGAGTTTCTTGTGAGCGGGCAGTTCAAATTCCTGGCGACCAATGTGAAATAAAAACGTTAATATCTTCGTTAAGAGTTGGTTTCGGTCATTTTAGTTGCACGAATCGTGTTCTGCGTGAAATTTTGATTCAGAAACATGTATCAGAATCCTTTAATTCGTACCTTGTCTAGTGGTCCATTTGGAGCCAAAAACATTTACTATAGCCTTAACTGTAAATAAAGCTACCCAGAACCAAAAAGAATGTGACCTTGCTCTATTTAACCATCGTGTCTTAACCCTTATGAAATCTTCTGAACTTTCTAATTCTGGAGGATGCAACCTGATTTATTTATTTTTTTCCTTTTGAATTATGGCTTCTGGGCTGAAACTAGGACCCATATCTGCCTCTATAAAGTAGCTCAGATGCTACATTCCATTGTACTAACCAGTTCCACATTGAGTTGTATCAACGAGAAGACCATACTTGTGAGCCTCCAGGGCCTGGATACCACGACCTGTCAGTAATAAATCCATGCTTCTTGTTATACCCACCGCACACTGTAACCTTCTTAGACTCCACTTTGAAACAGGAATACCTAGAGACATTTAGAAGACTAAACATATTTTTGGTAAAAAATAAAGAACAAGAGAAGATATAAAATGATAGCACCACACTACGCAAAAAGTGTGAGTGGGTTTAATGCTCGTTGAACCAATAGTCTTGAAGTACCTGAGTGCATGCATAATTTATCAATTAATTTATTCAATTTCGGTATTATTGAACGTTGTTATCTTTCTCTGTGTTTTGGTACAGTACACTGCTATGTTTGATACAGTGCTCTAGACAAGTATTAGAATTTTATGTATCTTATTAAAATTTTAGTATCATATCCATTCTCACAGATATATTTTCAAATGAAAAATGAATTGTGTTTTTCCTCCTGCTGCATGAAATTTGAAAGTCTTAAAAATTTTCACATTTTTATCTTCCAAAACTTCCACCTCATCTTACCTGCCTATTGCTGTTACATGACACTTATTATGAATTAATTAGGTATCAACTCTGTGACTGACTTACGACAGGTGAGAAGTTAAGATCATCCACTATATTACTTTATTTACAATGATTAGTCATATTGATTACCTCAGCATCAGTACAAATGCTTTTGGCCAATCATTAACATTTAAGTGGTGATCAATGTGTTAGTGGGAATAACTGATTTCACAAGGAAATAGGGAAAACAGATTTAGTCCAGGCAACAGAGGATAGAATAGGAGAGGGGACCTTTCAAAACTTAGGTGAAATCAGGTTATAATTGATTCCTATGTAATTTTTTACGCTAAATCTGAATTTTTGGTCTCCCTACAAATTATTCTTGTGCTAACTCCGGAAAAGAGGAAAAACCGCGAAAAATCACGTTTTTCCGCGGTTTTCCCGAGATATCTCTTTTCCAGCGCGATATATCGAGAAAATAATTAATTCCACAAAATTAAAGCTGATAAAATTTCCTATAAATATGAACCGAACGTTCTTTTCATAGGTTCATTAGGGAGAGTGCTGAAACCGTTGAAAGCTCTAGAAACTCGTAAAATCGCGATTTTCCACGGTTTTTCGCCATTTTGGTGAAATAGAATTGTTCTTTCGCAAAATTTCAGGGTAGTAATACCTTCAAAATTAATACTAATTACTTTTTAGACCAAAGTGATGCCGATTTTTCCTTTTTAGGTCTAGTGGGTGTCAAGTGAAAAGCTCGAAAATCGCGATTTTCCGGCATATTTTCGTATCATTTCCGTTCTTGTACATAGAACTCATTTAAAGTGACTTCAAAATTCAATCTTATAAAATTGTCAACATACATACGTAAACTTCGCTCCTTTGGCGCACCCCAAACCCATCAAAGGTGTAACTTTTTCGTCCATTTTTTCCGTCTTTTTGCTGTGGAAATGCTGTCCAGAATGATGGCGTTTTGGCAACTTTGCCCCTCATTTCTCAAAAATCGTGCGTATACTCACGCTAAAATTTTAACCAGAGTCTTAGGGTATTATAAGGTATCGTTTGGGCCCAGTTTTAGAATGATACCCGCTGGTCCAAATTGTGCCAAAAAACGGTCGTTTTTGGCGTCGCTCTTTATAATATGGTAGGCACAAGTTAACATTTTCAGACAGCAGAAAAGAAAGAAAAAAAAACACCGATAACACCTATACCAATTCAACACTTACGTTCCTCTTGCCATGTTAAAATGAGACCCAATTTTATATCTTAATAGCTCTTTCACCGATAGAAAATATGTTAGATTATACCATTATATCTGTGCTTTTCATTATTATTTCAGATCCTCAGGATATTCAGCCAGCAGTGTACCGGACCATGCGTCTGAATTTTACTTCTTGACATTTAACATATTAACTACTTGTTTTTGCATAATTGAAAAATTGTATCAATACATTCTTTGAATATCAACTTTTTGCATTATTTACCCTTTCGACCCACTCAAATCCGTTATTTCCTTACCTATGCAAGGAACTCTCAACATCATTTAAGTATGTTTAAATGATGATAAAAAGTGGAAAATCACAATTTGTTGCATTTTTTGAGCTACTAACTTATCTAGACGCAGCACTTTTCGACCCACATACTAAAAGCTTTTTACGTCATATGAGTTGAAAATTGTATAAAATTAAATTTCGAAGTCTCTATTAGCCAAGTTTTTGGCACAAGAATGGATATGTTATGAAATTTTGCCAGAAATCTCAGAAAATCATTCTAGAAATTGTATTCATGCATTCTTTGAATGTCAACTTTTTCCATTATTTACGCTTTCGACCCACTCATATCCGTTATTTCCTTACCTATGCAAGGAACTCTCAACATCATTTAAGTATGTTGAAAATTGCACTATTTTATTACGTCGTTTGTTGTCCACACACCTTTCGGTAGATGTGCACACGTGGCGTTTGGATGTCACAAAGCGCCAGAGTGCACCAAAGGAGCGAAGTATACGTATGTATGTTGACAATTTTATAAGATTGAATTTTGAAGTCACTTTAAATGAGTTCTATGTACAAGAACGGAAATGATACGAAAATATGCCGGAAAATCGCGATTTTCGAGCTTTTCACTTGACACCCACTAGACCTAAAAAGGAAAAATCGGCATCACTTTGGTCTAAAAAGTAATTAGTATTAATTTTGAAGGTATTACTACCTTGAAATTTTGCGAAAGAACAATTCTATTTTACCAAAATGGCGAAAAACCGTGGAAAATCGCGATTTTACGAGTTCCTAGAGTTTTCAACGGTTTCAGCACTCTCCCTAATGAACCTATGAAAAGAACGTTCGGTTCATATTTATAGGAAATTTTATCAGCTTTAATTTTGTGGAATTAATTATTTTCTCGATATATCGCGCTGGAAAAGAGATATCTCGGGAAAACCGCGGAAAAACGTGATTTTTCGCGGTTTTTCCTCTTTTCTTGAGTTAGCACAAGAATAATTTGTGGGGAAACCAAAAATTCAGATTTAGCGTAAAAAATTACATAGGAATCAATTATAACCTGATTTCACCTAAGTCAATCCTTGTCAATCCTTATTGCCTGGACTAGTGGTTCTTTTATACAGGGTTATCCAAAAGTCACCTACCACCCCTGTAACTTTTTTCCTAATTGAGATAGAAGTTTGAAACTTTGGTAATGTTCCTCGGCTTAAGGTAGCAACTTTTTGGTCCCCCCAAAATTTTGGGGAGCGGCCCCCCTTAAGGGGGCCGGGGGCTGACTTTTTTTTTTTCAAATGGCAACCCCCCTTTTGTGATGCCTCATTCGAAAGATAATAAAAAAAGTAGAGTTGGGCCGGGTATCCGGCGATTATCCGGATTGCCGGATTATCCGGCCGGATACCGGATATCCGGCTCCGGCCGGATACGATTTTCGCGAGTATCCGGATCCGGCCGGATAATCGCGCTATCCGGTTTTTGGACCCGCCGAATAGTGCTTTTTTGGCCCTGAAAATTTCGATAAATTTTTGGTGGTATTCTTTCTTTTTTCTTCCCTATCAATACAATTTTCTGAATTTTTTCCTGAAACTTTTGACTTTTTTTCAGTCATGGTAATTGTTCGACCTTTATTACCGGAATAACGCACATGTTCTGCTAATTGACGCGATCGCAACGTAAATTCCTTTAGTCCGCGACCCGCGTGTTTCACTATGGAACGCCGTTAGTGTCAAAACCCTTTTCTTGCGCGCGCGGAATTTTTTTTGGCGCGCGGAATATTTTTCCGGCGCGCGGAATTTTTTTTCAGCGCGCGGAAAGAAAAAACCCGTTTTCGATGAAAATCTCTGAATTTCCGGATTCCGCGCCGGTTTTCGATATATTTGCGCCGTTTGTGTCAAAACTATTTTTGTCGGCGCGCCGCTTCAAATCTGTTCCGCGCGCGGAATTTTCGATATATCGATTCCTGCTCGCCGTTTGTGTCAAAACTATTTTTTCCGGCGCGACGCTCCAAATCTGTTCCGCGCGCAGAATTTTCGATATATCGATTCCTGCTCGCCGATCGTGTCAAAACTGTTTTTTCCGGCGCTGCACCAGAAAATAATTCCGCGCGCCACTTTTCCGATATATCGATTTTTCTGCGCGCGGAGAATACATATTCTCCGCGCGGCGCGGAACAGATTTGGAGCGTCGCGCCGGAAAAAATAGTTTTGACACAAACGGCGAGCAGGAATCGATATATCGAAAATTCCGCGCGCGGAACAGATTTGAAGCGGCGCGCCGACAAAAATAGTTTTGACACAAACGGCGCAAATATATGGAAAACCGGCGCGGAATCCGGAAATTCAGAGATTTTCATCGAAAACTGGTTTTTTCTTTCCGCGCGCCGGAAAAATAATCCGCGCGCCAGAAAAAATTCCGCGCGCGCAAGAAAAGGGTTTTGACACTAACGGCGTTCCATAGTTTCACTTTCATAGATGCAGGTGGAAATTCAAGGCCCGAATTTTGTTAGCTACGACCGATCGTGAGTCGAGTAAACTTAACCTCAAAAATCGCGACATTTTTCGCGCGAAAAAAGCACTATCCGGATCCGGTACTATCCGGATCCGGCCGGATACTTTTTTGAATTATCCGGTATCCGGATCCGGCCGGATACAAAAAACCGATATCCGGATCCGGTTCCGGTGACGCGAAAATTCCATTTCGGCCCAACTCTAAAAAAAAGAAAATTTTTGGCGCAAACCGCAGGTCAAAATGTTGATTTTTGACAAAATGTCGGTCGGTCAAAGTTAAAAATGGCGGAAATTTGGCATCTCCGTTTTTAATCGGCGGATTGGTCTGAAACTCAGAATCCTCAAGTTTTTCGGGGCGAGAAAAACGATTCTGGCGTTCGTTTTCTAGAAATGTCAGTCCTTTTCAAAATGGCGGCGGTTAAAATGGCGGCTTAGAGCGGGAAGTGGATATTTAGGCTGCTTATCGTCGGATTTGTATGAGACATGGTATCCGGGGGTATTTCGGCACGAGAAGAACGAATATTTCATTGGATTTTTGAAATTTTTAAAAACTTTAAAATGGCGGCAAAAATGTGGATGGCGATGGTGGATGCGGATTTTCCGTTATTTTTCCGCCACCATTACGACGATATTCAATGTTTCAAGAATCTAATGAAAGATTAATTTTTTTCGAGCCAAAAACCACCAGAATATTGACTTTTGTGCAAATCCATCGGTAAACAGCTTTGATATGGATTTTCCGTCATTTTTTCGCCGCCATTTTAAGTTTTTAAAAATTTCAAAAATCCAATGAAATATTCGTTCTTCTCGTGCCGAAATACCCCCCGATACCATGTCTCATACAAATCCGACGATAAGCAGCCTAAATATCCACTTCCCGCTCTAAGCCGCCATTTTAACCGCCGCCAATTTGAAAAGGACTGACATTTCTAGAAAACGAACGCCAGAATCGTTTTTCTCGCCCCGAAAAACTTGAGGATTCTGAGTTTCAGACCAATCCGCCGATTAAAAACGGAGATGCCAAATTTCCGCCATTTTTAACTTTAACCGACCGACATTTTGTCAAAAATCAACATTTTGACCTGCGGTTTGCGCCAAAAATTTTCTTTTTTTATTATCTTTCGAATGAGGCATCACAAAAGGGGGGTTGCCATTTGAAAAAAAAAAGTTAGCCCCCGGCCCCCCTAAGGGGGGCCGCTCCCCAAAATTTTGGGGGGACCAAAAAGTTGCTACCTTAAGCCGAGGAACATTACCAAAGTTTCAAACTTCTATCTCAATTAGGAAAAAAGTTACAGGTGTGATAGGTGACTTTTGGATAACCCTGTATGTATTTGAAATAATATGACCTGAATAACAGGTGCACTTACCAAATCTACGACCGTAGAAACCAATTAAAGCCGTATCTTCCATGAGTCTGAAGTCACACCAAAGAGCCAACTCAAAACCAAATCCTACACCATAACCACTAAGTGCAGCAACCAGGGGTTTTTTTACATACCGCTTGATTAGACTCTGGAAAAAATGTAACTTTTCTTGAAAGCAACCATGAAACAAATGAAACCGATAGGACCAACTAAGGTTTCAAAATAGTGTTAGGTTTAGTACGGAACATATAACATTTTTCAATGATTTTTCATTCCTTGTTATTTTATTAATTTTGCTGTTAGTTGTTTCTATTACATTTTGTTTAAGATTTGAGTCTATAACTTATCAGGATAATCTAGATAACCACTTGCTATGACTAGCCCAAGAGCGATTGCGATTGAGGAGGTTTTCAGACAAAGAGACCAGAACAAGGGGGCAAGTTCTTGAAGTTAGGCATATTGTTGAGTCTAATACTCGTCAGACGTACTTCTCACAAACTGATTGCGATGAGCGCGTGGGTTGTCAGACAGTATGTTGGAGTTTTATAGCCAACGTCCGTTAAATTCAGCATAAAGCTGATATTGCACTACAGAGGAAAAAAGCTCACACACAAGCACAATTTTTCCTCAAAGAGATACGCTGTTTGGTGCAGCACTCGTAACGACCACTCAGGAAGGCAACTGCAGACGCATTTCGGCCTTGTTGTGCCAATCTTCAGTGCAACGTAGCCTCTTGAATTTTCTGCGCCAAGCTCGGAGAGGTCGTGAAAACCAGCTCTAGACTTGGGCAGGCAGTTGCTGGCGGCAAGTAAACTTGCGCCATCTGGTGAGCGATTATCCAAACAGCTCTGCATATGCCTCGGCAAGGCGGTTTTACATTAACAGATTGCGGTGAACGCACGGGTCGTAAGACGGTATGTTGGAGTTTTTGAATGGTTGCTTGGTAATGCTTCCTAAATGGTTGTTACTAGTGTTGCACCAAACAGCGTATCTCTTCGAAGGAAAATTGTGCTTGTACGTGAACTTTTTCCTTCTGTAGTGAGATACAAGCTTTATGCTAAATTTAACGCACGTTGGCTAAAAAACTCCAACATACCGTCTTATGACCCGTGCGTTCACCGCTATCTGTTAGTGTAAAACCGCCTTGCCAAGGCATATGCGAAGCTGTTTGGATAATCGCTCACTAGATAGCGCAAGTTTACTTGCCGCCAGCAACTGCCTGCCCAAGTCTCGGGCTGGTTTTCATGACCTCTCCGAGCTTGCCGCAGAAAATTCGAGAGGCTAGGTTGCACTGAAGATTGGCCCAACAAGGCCGAAACGAATCTGCAGTTGCCTTCCTTAATGGTTGTTACTAGTGTTGCACCAAACAGCGTATCTCTTCACTGCGTACTCCAACTTCAAGATAGCAGCTAATTGCTCACAAAATGGGTCGAATTCCTTGAATTCAAGTATCGTACTGTGTGTGCTAAGTGCAATCATATTTTGAGATCATGACTTCGTGTTGAGTATTGTTCCTACATAGAGAAAAAAAAGGAGGTGTTTGCATCTTGAGGATTTGTACCCACCTACGTCATCAATGTAAACAAGGCGCTCGTTGAGGGTTATGTTGACGCTGTAAAAACGGACCATAATATCCGATTTTTTTACTTAAATCAACTCTTTAAATAATTTCAAGCACTTTTTGTAGAATGACTTTTTCCCTTAAATTACACCATTTCCAAGAAAATCGACAGGATAAAAACGTCGCTGTACCCAATGACGTCATCAAAGCTATAGATACTCTATGAAAAATTCCAAGATGCCCGAAATGCAAACACCTCCTTTTTTTTCTCTATGTTGTTCCTAGGTCAAGAGAGGGAAATAGGAGGGCCTAAAATTCTGAAATATATATGATGAAATTCATGAATAGCCTCTAATTGCAAGGGTTTTTTTAAGCGCCCATGATTGGTCACAATTATGAACGAAGGGTACTCCTACAAGTGCGGCAGAATTTTTCACCCAACTTTTGATTCTACAACAATTTTGGCTGCCACCTCAGCTGCCATTCAGAATTTTGCGTTTAAGAATAGAGATTGAAAAGAACGTTCCACCCAAAATTGGAGTTCTACCGCTTAGGGCAAATAAAATAAAATAAATTCCGTTTGCTCAAAAAATTAGTGGCAAAAATTGATTCTCACACTGGATAGAAGGATTTTGGATTGTTCTTCAGACGCTAATTGCTCGAGATCATAACCTGAGCAGAAGTTGCCTCCTTCTCCATATAAAACACCAACATATGATGAGGCATCATTTTCAAACTTCGTTAGTGCCGTTTCTAGTTCGTTAAGTAGCTGAATATTTACAGCATTCTTCTTTTCAGGTCTATTCAGTCCGATTAAAGTCACTTTCTTGTGCTTTTTGGTGATTACTAAAGTGGCGTCTGCAAAGGAAAAAAATGTCATGGTAAAAATTTTATTGGTTTGCTCATCCTGTAAGTATGGGGGACAATGTTTCCCAGGAAATGCAAGTGCTGCAAACAGAGGAGTTCCTAGAAACATTGCGGGACACTCTTCAAAGTGTGAGAGATTATCGTGTAAGTGGACCGACTGTGCGTGCACTCTTGCATGACAGCACTTAAAGGCAACTGAAACATGCCTCTACCCCAGGTTGTGGGACCTCTCTACGGCCTTGTCTCCACGGGCCGTTTCACGAGATTTGTTTTTGGGAAAAATCCCACTTACGAAGTTGGGAAAATATTGAGTTAATCAATATTTTTCCCAGTACCAAGTATGGTCCTTTTACCCCTAGGACCCAGAGAGAAGAAGAAGAAGTGTAATTGAATTGTGCGATATTTGTTTGTTCCATTGTTCATGTTTGTTTAGACAAAATAATCTTCGTCCCATGGAGACGGTAACTGGGAAAAATCCCAGAAGTTTCATTCCTGCCATTCAAACTTGGGACAAATTCCATGAAAACGTCCCGTGGAGACAAGGCCTTCAGTTGTGGGACCATTCTTGATGACTCCATGACCAGAACCATGTTGATAACTTGCATTCATATCACCCCTGCAATAAGTTCAAGTGCTGAGACGTCTTAAAGGGAGACCAATTATTTCATACGTCCTAGGCATTGCAAATAAACACTTGTGCTTTAAACCTCTAAAATAATAAAATTCGGAGTTTTGATGATTAGCTTCAAATCTACGGTTTATACAGAGTAAACTGATAGAGGATCCAGAGCTGCGTTTTAGGAAAGTGAAAATGGTGCCATTGTACTGACCGATGCAAATTTCGGTTTTTTCTTCTTTTTTTTTCTTTTAAACAGAAAAAGAGTGGGCAGAGAGAGTGAGAGTAAGAAAAAATGAGAGAAAAGCTGTTGGAAGGATTCAGAGAAGACCGAAGTTGGGTCAACCGGTGCGGCGGCGGAAGCAGCCTGGTACTGACTCCAACTTCAAATTTATTTAATCTCCGGATGAGTCCTCTCACTTCTTTCTGAAAATCATGGGCACCTTCAAGGCGGCAAATTTGCCCTCTACATGAGAAATTACATGAACGATCTTTCATCCACTATGGGGCGAGTGCACGGTTATTTGAGGACATCTCAAAGGCAGGAGAGACTTGTGAACAATGCTATTATGTCCACTGAATCTGACATCACTGACGGGCAACTGAAGTTTTAGGACATCATAGAGGAGGTAGTGTGCGTGCCAAAGCAGTAGGGTAGAAATGGCGACTTGAGCGCAAAAAGTTTTAGCCAAATAGTGCAGAATAATACGAATTAAATTACAGTGTTGTATGGTAGGTATTTTACAATACGGCAACGCTGTAAAAAAAGTGAATGTATTGCATGTAGCCCCTTCAATCTGCGGGCTATGCAATGGTGCATGTTACCCCTTCAAGATGGCGGTTATGCAACAGCGTTGCTAAGCGGTGCACATAAATAAATGATTTGAATATTGGTGAAATTTTGCAACATAGAATCTTACAGTGTTGCCAGATGGCGTAAGAAATTAAATATTTTTTCGTTACATTGTTGTCAGATTGTGCAAAAAATTCGGATTTTCGGACTTGTAAAATTTTCGGTATCGAAAGACTTTTTTCTCCAGGATGGGTCTGGTTTCGGAGATCGGAGAGTTGGGTCTGATTCGGGAGCGCTGGAAAATATTTTCGGAAAATTACCCTCCTCCGATCCGCCCCGGACCGATGCGATTCTTTTACACTATAGAAGATCGGAAAACTGTACGGACCGAATTTTGATACGACTTTTTGTTTTCGAGATTTCGGACTTGTAACATTTTCAGCATCGATAGACCGTCTCCTCCAGGCTGGGTCTAGTATCGGGTACCGGAGAGTAGGGTCTGATTCGGGAATTTCAATTTTGTAGTGGCGTGGCGGTGGTGTGTATCGGACCTTGTGTTCTGGGATGAGCAATTGGGATTGGATATTGCAATGTTCAGTTTGATGAATCAAAAATTTTTATTTTTTATTTATTTAGTTACACTTTAAGAAACGTTCGCGTTTAGAAAACGTGCACGTTTAAGAAACGTCCGCGTTTCGAAAGCATGCGCGTTTAGAAAACGTCCGCGTTCAGAAAACGTTCGTGTTTCGAGGTCTAAACTAAAAGGTTGCTAGTAGGTATGCTTAGACCCTCAAACCTTTTGGGCCAAAAATCCCCCCTTAATGGGACACATCCTTTTCTGCCTCAATTCATCGAGATTAATCCATACATTTTTCAACAAAATTAGCACATGGATGGCCAAGGTGCAAAACCTTGTATTTCTGTTTGCGACTTCCCACGCTTCCTGTCATACTCAATTTATTCTTAGGAAAATTAGTAAACGTAGCTCCTTTCAAATTCTCTTGATATTTTTACTCCGTGAGCAGATTATTCCGTATGAATCTCAAGCTACAAAGATGACCACGGTGCGTTTTAAACAATTTTAATGCGGTCAACATACCACCCGCGATTTTTT